>JAQFJA010000002.1:14159361-14173970 GCA_029874485.1 Naso brachycentron
AGAAATTTAATATATGTTTTATTTTGCAACCCAGGCAATGGATGGAGGTCAGAGGACCACCGTATACAAACGAGGCCCCAACAAGTCGTACGGTTTAAAGATGAAGACCTCTCGGTCATTCTTCAGTGAGATGGAGAGACGCTTCGATACAATGCCCTTCACTCTGAGGTAGCATCTTTTAACTGCAGATCACATGTGTCACTTTTTTATTCAATATTCAGTCAAACAATCTGTCAGGTTATACCTGCTGCAATACTTTCTTTCTCCGTTGTTTGTCTCCTCAGGGCATTTGAAGATGAAGGCAAGGCCAGGTTGGCCGTGAACGAGTGTGCCAAACATGAGCTGGTGCAGCCATTCAATGTGCTGCATGAGAAAGAAGGTGAGCAGAACAGTGAGGGATGTAAAGACTTGGAAGACCATGAAATTCTTTACATGTACTTGAAGCTCCATGCTGTCGGTATGTGATGCAGATTACATAATTTGGGATTGTGCTTTATACTTCCCTTATCTGGCAGTATTGAGTGTGAGCCCAGTGAGTGCGTCAATGAAAATCCTGGCAGAGTATCTTGAATCTCACTTACCAATGGAAACATACAAGACCTCCCACTTAAGTCCCTTTCACTACACTTTAAAATTTTTAGTTCTTTTCATCGCCTTCAGACAGCTGTTTCATTTGGGATGTTGCCTCAAGCGCAGAACATCTGTATTCCCATGCACAACCACAGGTAGTCCCAAGGACAGTGTAGCAAACACATAAAAGGGACATATATACTGTAGGTGGGTTGTCTTGTTGGTGGCTAAAAGATGTGTTGTTATAAAATATTTAACTTTACAAACACCCAGACTTAACATAGTGTTTAGATACTGTTTAGGCACTTTGTCAGGAAAACTAGTCTCTTTTTTTATTTTAATTTAAGTTACTGCAGTTATATTCAGGACCCCTCTGTGCGGGCCAGTCATATGTCTAGGTGCACAGTACTGATAGCTCACTTCATAAATCTTGTCCTATAGTTTATAAGTTTTGGTGCAGTGTCAGAATGGGCATTAAAACTCACCGTTTTTTTTTTTTTTCCCCACATAAGGGTATTGACAATCATATACAATGTTCTACAGCATTGTTCTGAGAACCTGCGCAGTCCTGAGAGCTGGAACTTGTTGCTGACATAACCACTAGCTAAAAACAATGGCGGAGCGTAGGCACTCAGGCAATCTGTCAGAAAATACAATAAACGCTCATTTTTAAAGACATGAAACTCACCGAAGGTTTAGTGGTGTCCTCTCATGTACGGACTCTAAAACATAAAGCTAAACACAGATATGTAACCCGGAAATGGCTGTTTGCTTCGTAAAGCTGCTGGAAGAGCTGCTTTTGGGGTTATATATCCCTGTTTAGCTTGTGTTTTAGTGTTGGTACATAAGAGGACACCACTTAACATTCGATGAGTTAAAACAAGGGTTCATTGTATTTTTTGAGGGATTGTCTGAGTGCTTATGCTCCTCCGTTGTTTTCAGCTAGTGATGACGTCAGCAACGAGCTCCAGCTCTCAGGACTGCGCAGGTTGTCATAATAATGCTGTAGAACATTGTATGTGATGGTGAATGTGTGCAAAAAAATGAACTTCTCCTTTAAACTGACCTTCCTGCAGTACTTTATCAGTACCTGTAGCAAGTAAAGCAATGCAAACCTGCTTTTTTTGTTTGTTTTTATGCTATATTCAACCCCTGATTCACACCTTAAATTTCTTCAATCAGTCCATATATAGGAAAAATATGGCAAAATTTTCTAGCTTTGTTGTGCAAAGGCAAGCTGACATGCAGATAGGTCTTTTGACATTTTAGTTCTTTCTAAAGAAAAAGGCATATATGTACATCCTGCTAACTGATGAGTGATAAAAGAAGGATGATCCTATGCCTCTTCTAACAGGTACTTCTAAGGGAAGTCTTAATTAGTTTTGATGATGCTTTTTAATCAGTTAATCAACAGCACTTTAATGTTCACTGAAACATCTGATGGACATACTGTACCAAGTGAAACTGTTAAATGCAGCTTTTGAACTTCTTCTTGGTGCAGGTGAATTAGTTGCTCAGTTCAAGTTCACCGTGCTGCTCATGGCCAACGGACCTTTGCGAATCACGAACAGCCTCTTTGAGCCTGAACTGTACAAGTCTGAGCATGAAGTGGACGACCCAGAGCTGAAGGTAAAATATTTAACCTCCTTTCCAAGAAAAGGGCCCTATAAATGATAAGAGAGCCATAGCAGGCTGTAAGCTGACTTGGCATTCCAAAAGCCATTACGTGTTAATGCATGATGTACTGCTTCTCTTGAGGTTAAAAATGACTTGTCTTCTTTTTTCACATAAAGGCATTGCTGCAGAGCTCAGCCAGCCGTAAGACTCAGAAGAAGAAGAAAAAGAAGGTGAGTTATAGGACAGCGTGTTTACTGAAATAAACAGAAATGCAGGCCACTGATGTTTATACTCTAATTTCAATGTTCTCTATTCTAAAGGCCTCAAAGACTGTGCAGAGCGCAACAGGACAGGCAATGGAGACTGAAGCAGCAGAATAGATTTTTCTGTACACGAAATTCTGACAGACATCTGACGACCCAAAGAACAGACGTCACGAATCCTTCTGTCCCGGCTGTCTGAGGCTCTTGCGGGCGTAACCGCTGTGAAAACCTCTGAATCTAACTGATGTCAGTCTGGGATGATGCTGCTCCTAAATTCTGTCACTCCACCTTAAACACACACACGCGTCCCTAGTAAATCTCACTGTCCTTGAGACGGCCTTCTTCTGGTAGTGGACTGAATTCTGTTACACAAGAGGAAATTTTGTGCAAGGGCATTTACTCACTGGAACATTTAACCATTCGACTGACCTTGAGACTTTATCCCTTTTTCCACATTAACTGTAGTGAAGGATATGGAAAATAAAGAGTTTGACAGAGCAGCTGAGGATGATGAATGCACAATACTGTGTCAGTGTAATTTTGTGGCATTAATCATTACTTCCTGGAAGTCATCAAACTATAGCCATGCCGGTTTGAATGAGTGTTAACTTGTCGTGGGCAGAAATGTGTAACGTGTCTTAAATCCTGGTGTCACATGACATTCACACAAGGTAGAAGAAGAACATCATTATCGTTGAGTTTAGCATAATTACTGCATTTTTACTGCTCTTGCTTAAGTCTGTCCAATAGTACATTGCATATAATTCCAGGCATCTACAGCAGGTTGCTCAGCTAATAAATTCTAAAACTGACATTGTAAGACCTATCTGTTGAGTAAAAAAAATATATAGATGTACTTTTTCTCAGTTGTGGATGGTCTAACTCCTGCCAAGGGTTTTGCGTTCAGTCTTCTGTTGCCACCACTGAGTCTGACAGTCTGTGTTTACATAAGAAGTCCATACCTGTTAGAAATATGGATGCTTTTGTAAATCGAATCCCAGTTTCAGAGACTATTTTTGGAAACATTAAAAAGCCACCTGACATCATTTGTGTTGTGTTTTTTGACTGTTTTCAGCTGATTGTCCTGATAAATGAATGTGTTTTTCATGATTTTGAACATTAATGAATCAGCCTTTCATTGCTTTGCATTTATGAAAAACCATATCAGGACCTTATGAGGGCACACCAGAGCATCAGCACGTTTAACAAACATTTGCATGTAACAGAAAGTTCCGTAGTTTTAAATTTTAGAAATAACTGAAGGCATCCCTACCTCCCTAACAAAATTATAATGTTATTAGTATTAGTATACTTTTTTTTTAACCAATTTATTTTCAACATGAATATCTTAATGCAGGTTAAAAGCCCTCACCAATGCAAGAAATTAAATGAAATTAGATTTATTTAATGCTAAAGCAAACTAATTATCTTGTATATTAATTTAAAATTAAAAGTATGCTTTCAAAGCAAACATACCGAGTCTAACCACACCGGCAATGGGTCGCTAAATGCCTGCTAAATGCCTTTTAAGCTATATGGCAGTTGTATACAAACATGTCACATGCCATATTTAAGGTACGGTCCAATTAAAATGACGTATACAACCCATATAAATTTGACGTCGCCGGAAGATGACGTCCTTCGTGGAGACGATTCGTTAGTGGTCGGTACGTAACTTGTAGTTGTTGGTATCGGAATCCAAGTTAATCGCATTATTTTTCAATCAATCGATCTAATCTTTCTTTTGTTCCATTGTGTTCACAGCCTTTCCTTTTCGACATGAGAGCTAAGGTTGGTGTTTTATGTCTGTATGATCAGATAATGGTAGTTTCTGGAAGAGCTAACATTTGCTAACTAGCTTTGCTAGCAGGTATCGCAGCTATTAGCAGCTCGCCCGAGCGAGCAGAGCATGTTCATAAATATTCAGCTGTAGATTTTTTGTTTTGCCAAATGTGTTTGTACAGTTGACTTGAAAACGTATATTTATTTTCGGAAATGCACGAATCGAATGAGAAAGTTGTCTAACGTTGTCTCTCTCGTTTCGCAGTGGAGGAAGAAGCGCATGCGCAGGTAAGTGAGCATAGCGCATGGTATGCAGCCTGAGTAGTATCAAGTCAGTCCTGCTTTGTGATTTTTACTGATGGGATTTTGTAATGATTACTTTAAAGACTGAAGCGGAAAAGGAGAAAGATGAGGCAGAGGTCCAAGTAAGCTGTTCTCTCCGTCATGGCTGTGACCGCACACGTTGCCGACTTCCATACCGGTCAGCTCACCTGGAGACCCAGGACCCTCCCGGTGTCGAGTCTGAGGCCAGTGGCGCCCGTATCCACCTGAGGCAGCTGAGTGATGCTGGAAAGCTGATTCAAGACCTGCTGGATGACAGGCTTTTCCTCTGGGACATTCTGGACTCTTTGTTCTTAATTCCTCAACTTTTGTCATTTGTTTTTGTTTATACTATGATTAAAGGTTTTGGTTTAAAAAAAAAAGTTTGTTTCTGTTACTAGAAGTGTGCTTTCAAAGTACGAAGCCCATCTGTATTTTTAATGGGTGTAGTAGTGAGAACAAAAATACGTTCAGGAAGTGTTGCTGTTCAAGCAGTGGGACACTTAAAGTCCTCATTTGTATTATTTAAAATTTACTAATCAAAGATGGGGAAACATTTCTGCTGTAAAAGTGCTCATTAGTACAGTCATTAAACTAATCTGAGTTATTCTCTGGAGAGAGAAATAAGTTTGTTTCCATACTTGAGTAACAAAACTACCACAAATACTCCATTGCAAGTAAAATAACATTAAAAATTTTACTGGATAATATAGTAATAATACCAAGCATCTAAATGTATTCTGAGATAAATAAATGACAGTAGGTTGCTCATAATCAACAAAGCTTCCAATGTGCACTGGAATCATTACTAATGCGGTGATGTCTCAGCTATGTTTGTGTCCTAAAGATAAAATAACAACTACTGAACAAATCGGGGTAACAATCTGCAAGAATGCATGACATTTATTAGTTTTCTTGTTTGTTTTTTTTACAGTTAAAATCCATGTGAAACTTCAGGTTTACAAAAGTATGCCAATACTGGAGAAGAAGTAACCTGTATAGAAAAGTGACAGGGAAAAAGTTTAAAGTTCTAAAAGTCGTCAATATTTTGAATAGGGTTGGCTTGCAGTCAAATTAGTAATAGGACACTGACAGCGAATTGCTCTAAGAACATTTCGGATTGAGTCCACGTTCCCGTGACTTCAGTGGGTGTGTGAATGCTGTAACCTTTGCACAGTGTTCTCTCAAGACAAACAACTTGTATTTTGGGTTTTTTTTTATTTTACCCTTGAAGTAAGTCCCATAATTCATCTTGTCTTTAGCCAGTGTGACTCAAATCATGTTGTTGCTGGGAGTCACGTTTGAAGAGCAAAATGTCCCTGCTGCTCTCTTCTGCAAATTCATTGTTTTCCATTTGCTGTCACACCTCAGTCTAAAACTTCATAGTATTCTCCTGTTAGTATGACGTTATATTTAATTCATTACATTACAAGAATTTCAAATTATTACGTGTTTATACATTATAACAACTTAAAACATGTCCATTAAATTAACAGCTTTCCTTGCTGCTCTACTTATGCTTTATTATAAATCAATTAAATAGTTATTGTCAAAGCCAATGTGAAACTTGCCTGACACCAGGTTTGAACTTTGACCTGTCTTACATTACTTTGCCTGTGATAGTGAAATATCAATAAGTGCATTTACTCAGACAATATGATGTATCATAGTACAAACAGTCACTTGGCTCATATTTTGCTTTTAGTTCCTAAGATACATTTATACTTGCATGCTTTTACTTTTGATCAAGCATTTCCAAGGCAGTACTTTTACTGCCTTGGAAATTGAATTGTGAGTATTTTCACAGTGTGGTATTAGTAATCCTACTTTTACTTAAGTAATGGATCTGACCCACCACCACAGTTGGCCAGTATCATTTCAACATTACAGGTAAGACTCATCATCCTCTTACTGCAACTTCTGCTTTTCCCCGCCCAGAGAACAAGGCAGTTTTTTTTAAATCATTTTACTGAAATGCAATAATGTGGCTGTTTATTGAAATGTGCTTGTTCCCCTTTATTGGCCAAGCTTCTGCATTAAATGTGCACAAATAGGTTACAGTTGCATTGCGTGGACTTTGCGTGGAATTTTAGTGATTGTAACATACAGTGTCTTTATCACAAGACAGGTCAGATGGAGACTTTATCACAAGACAGGTCAGATGGAGAATGCTTCCGTTATGTTTCCTGCAAGGAGATAAAAAAAAAAAACTTTTTATGAACACAGTTGCAAACCAGAGAGACAAAACATTGTATCAGCTTTACTGTGTGAACAAAAAGGCATGTGACTATCCACTTAATCAGGCTACTGTGGATCAAAGTTCAGCCCTGAACACACTTTTTAAACACTGTATGATTTTGGCATCAAGCCAAGGGATGTCCTCAGTAGTTGCCTAGCACATGCAGTCTCAAGATGTAGGCCTAAGTTTAAAAGGTAACTATGATCGATTTTATGGATTAAGCCAAAAGAAACACAAATTATAATCTCAAGAATATGGACAACATTGTCATCGTTTTTGACAACAAAATTCTGCACCAAGTCACACACACACACACACACACACACACACACACATATATATATAAAATTGAAAAAAAATGTTAAAAGCCTATAAGCCAAAAGGATCAGTTGTACAATAACAAATTTACAAGACAGACAGCTATTAAATATAAAGGTATATATTCCAACTTGCACGTCAAAATGTCACAGGTTATAATTTAGGTTGTAATGAGAGAATGTTTAGACTGAATCTGTAAGGACATCTGGAATAAAATAAGGAAACTCCTTTTACTTTATCTTTAAATGTGCTTGAATCTCAAGCCTCATAAAATTCTCTTTAAGAATATACAGAGTTTTGCTGCTTTTAGGCTTTTTTATGTGACTCCTATGTTGTACTAGGTCTATATGTGCACCATTATGAGCTGTGTTATTGTAGCTTCGCTGGCTGCATGTGGTGTCCTCATTAATCTGTTTGCATAGAGGATCATCAAAGTTGTGACCCCTCGAGCAAATACAGCTAATTTGCTGTATCCTGGCAACCGGGGAGGGACTTGGGTCTGTTTCAAATGTCAAGCACAAATAAAGCTGTTCATGAGAAACGTGGGACACCATACGACAAAGTCTGAAGGACAAATCCTACATTAAGCATGTGCTGAGTTATAAGTGCTTAGTTTACCTGCATGTAGCTGACGCGCGTAAACATTGCGTTCGTGACATTTGGCGCATGTCCTGCTGGTGTAACGACTCTGCCCCTTGGGTCCGCTCATCTGATGCATTAAAGTCGATTAAGCAGCGGGGCTAATACGCCTCTCTGTCAATGAACCTGTTGGCGCTGTCATGCTCGGTTGTACAAGCTGCTGCAGTGGAGATGAGCGCGTGCGCATGCAGCAGGATTTCATCCGGTTATGTAAAAAAGATAACGGGTTGGGCAGCTTATCGGCTATACCAGTGTTTTGGGCGTAGCGGTCCTATTAGTTGACACGATGATGATGTTTTTGCTACGATTAAAACGTGTCCTGTGATGTGTTAAATGACCTAAACTTTGGTTCACTTTGCATAAGCCGTAATAAGCTCCGCCCGAGTCAGTGCGTGGCGCTGAAAGTTAATTCTAGGCTTTACATTTCTACTGGATTTGGTGTGAAGGAGGGCTTGAAGCAGAGCCCGCCCTCGCAGGTCTTGGTCTCTGCTTGCCCTGCTCTGTGAGAGAAGCTTCACTCGTAAATACAACACGGAATAGCTTTTTGCTGCCCTGCGGAATTACGGGGGAGCGCAGCGCAGAGAAGCCCCGATCATGAACTAACCGCACGATCTCGCAGTGTCTCGCTGATTCCTCGATGGTTTCTGGTGATTTTCTGCCACACAGTCGTAGAAGCAGAGAAGCTGAAGGCTAGGTCGAGCCACTGAGGCGAAACGGATCTTTGCGATGCCACCCGCGGATGCAGAGCCTGGCATGAGCAGCGGCACGTCTATTGCAGCCCCGGCCTCACCGAGCCAGCCCCCAGCTGAACGCGCAGTCAGCGTGCTGTGGTCGTTTGGAAAATGCCTGGGCGCTCTCGTCCCGGTGTACCTGGCCGGATATTACGGCTTCAGCATCAGCGTAGTCCTGTTCGGTCTGATGATCTACATGGGATGGAAACACAGTCGACTGGAAAAAGTGATGAGGCTCAAGTCTGCGATGTACCTTCTGGAGAACGAGAGGAAGTTCACCACTGAAAACGTTTTCAGAGCCAAGAGGGAATTGCCTCCCTGGGTAAGAAGTGACCACCATGGTCACGCTCCCCTGTTTGTGTCACCTGTCACATCTGCCACATCTGTTTGGCTGGACTCGAGCTGCAACTCAGCTACTTTGCGTCACTATGACGGGCTCTTAGATTTATATTACTCACTAGTTAACACTCAGGCCGAATGTTTGTTCAGAGGACCCAGGCTTCTTAAAATGACAACACATCTAAAGACAGGGAGACAATAGCTTCATGACAGTCCCTGGATAATATGTGCATGACTGTCCTTTTTGCTACAGTACTGCTGCCAAACAGCCCCATATTTAGACATTCCTCATGTGCAGTCTGAACTGCTGCCATAGTGAGGAATGTGAATTAACATTTCAGATGAGCCCTTTGTAGTGAAAAGACTGACACAAACATTGAGGAGATCCTACACTAAACAGACTGTAAAGCACACATCACTGTACTGAAAAAAACAATTTTTAAAACCAGAGCTGCTGTTGACCTTATCTGCCCGGTGACTCATAAACATCCCTCAGAGCAGAGGCAGTAACCAGGACCACCATATCTGGGTAGAGAGCAAGAGAGAATAAACTGTGTGTGTGTGTGTGTGTTTCGCATTTAGACTCAATCTTGAGATCTCATGTCTGTGGTTTTTCTGGTTTGGAAGAAATGCTGATGTATGTGTGATCATTGGTTTCCTGAAAATTGGGCAGAGACCAAGTTACTTTAAATTTTTTAGCCTTGTGTTCGCACTCCACTTCTCAACTGAAATATGTAAAGACAGTAGAATTATTGCCTCTTTTAGTGCAAAACTAAGAATGCATGTTCTGAAAAGTACCATACAATACCTTAAACTACCTTGTTTTAACTCCTCTGCTCAGTGCTGAAGGCCATTTTACACAATCATGTCATATTGGAGCTCATGTCTGACTAATATTACTTTTCCACAGGTGAACTTTCCAGATGTGGAAAAAGTGGAGTGGCTTAATAAGGTATGTTTGTCGGATATGTTGGATATGTGCAGCTGTATTTTTTCATGTCAGGAACTCGTTTCGTTACGCTGCACCCCGTATGATGATGGACTGCTGTGTTTCATTCAGCTGAACTCTCAGCAAAGCAAAGGAAGCGACAGGGATTCCAAGATACAGTATTTGTGCTTCACCAGAGCAACTCCATCAGCACTCCAAAGCTTCATATATAATCTGTATATAAAGAGCACAGGTGGGGACTTTATGTGACCCGGCTCCAGTTGCAACCTCTTCATCAGAGCAGGTTATTTACTGGTGTAATTAGTGGCAGGCAGAGCGGCTCAGATGATAACACCCAAGTCTTTGTCTCTGTCAGTACAGTAACCTCGCATAAGCACAGGGCAAGTGTGGATATGAATACTAATAATGCGAAGCGCCCTTCTGGAGAGAAAAATATAATGAACTCTGTGACAGAAGCCCAGATTGTAGGAGGGCAATTTGCTGGCCTCATCTTTCACCAGCCCACGTCTCCTCTCCAGGCTCCCTGACATGTGATCCGACAGATTACACTTTCATCCTCTCCTGCAGCCGCTGACAAACATGCATCAGCCCTGAAATGTTCTCACCTTTCATTGTATTTGTGTATTGTGTAAATAAGTCCTGTACCTGCAAGGAGAATGAGCTGATGTGAGTAATGCATGTGAATGAGCCTGCAAGGAGTTGCATCTTTATAGAGTGCATTATTCTTAACTGCATGTTTGCTATTGGTCATAAATAATGCATAGGAGACCCTCCTGTAGCTGTAGCCTGTTAGTATCACAGCCTCACGATGAGCAGTGTGAGGTCAGAGGATCAGTAGTAGCCAGCAGCTGACAGGACTCACACTGAAATGCTGAAGCTAACACCAGTGTGAGGCCGTGAGGAGGTATAACACTGGTGCACTTCTGCACATTAAATGTGCTGAACCACAATTTTTGAAAGAGTTCCTCACAATTTCTTCACAAGTTTCCTGATAAGTCATGCAAATTGGCATCTATGTATACTAAATTGCACAATATTTTACACAAAGAATATGTAATAATAATAGAATTTCACTAACAAAATAACTAGAAGTGTCTGAGTACAGACTTCACCGAGCCATACAATTAAGTATTAGCAACTAGTTTTTCTTTTTAATTTCTTAAGTATGATGTTCTCCAAAATCACCAGTAACTGGAGGGCAAATGATTTATTTAATCTCCCCTCTTGCTGAATTTTTGATGGCAGAGATTTCGTCCGCTGTGATGTTGTTATTTATTAAATTTTCTCTGAAAAGCCTTTTAATAAAAAGGCAACCATTATGTGGACATGGCTTTATGAAGTGTGTGTTGTTGGTTATTTTTGTGCTGTCAAGTTCTGGTGAATATTTTTTATTCACAGGAAATGCTTTGCGTAAGACGGATTTCACAAGATTTCCCTCAAACTGAGATATGACATGCATTTGTGCAAATTATAATCAGCTGGTAGTTGCAGAATTTGGTTTCCATTCTTGCAAATATTAAGCATATTTGATAAGTTGCATTTATTCATTACTTGTATTTTATTTCTTATGTGTTTTACATATAGCAAAACATTGGATCATGTCATTGCTGTATTCGGATCTGGGTAAAAGAATAATGCATGGTTGTATTCCATAATGCAGGTCCTGCAGCAGGTTTGGCCCTTTGTTGGCCAGTATCTGGAGAAGTTGCTGGTGGAAACCATCGCTCCCGCCATTCGTGCTTCCAGCATTCATCTGCAGACTCTCAGCTTCACTAAGGTTGACATAGGAGAGAAGGTATCCGTCAAAAAGCAGCAATTTTTCTGTAAATGTTCCATTAACCAATAAAATCCAGTGGAAACACTGTGGGTTATATGCATGTAAGTCAGGTAATGCAGGACTGGGATTTTGAGCATAAAGATTGATAATTTAATCACAGCAAATGATATACTTAATGTATGTATTTGCTAAAGTTCCTTCATTAAGTCTTTGCTTTGTGTAATAACAGCTGTTGTGTTTGCAGGCTGTGAAGGTCGTTGGTGTAAAGGCTCACACAGAACATGATAAAAGACAAGTTATGCTGGATTTGTTCCTGAGGTGACACATCACAACTTCTTTTTCTTTAATATTTTATACTGTTAAATGTGTACAAGCAACCAGTCAGTCAAGTCAGACACCGAAATCTTCCTGAGCTGTTTGTCCTCCACTAGAACAGCGTTTGTTCTTGTCTCTTGCATCAGATCGTTGTTTACTTAACAGGAAAAAGAAAACAGCTTTATCATAAGTCGTATCAGCTGCTTCCCTTGGTTAAACATGTATCTCTAAACTCGTCACTGTTCTTCTGCTTGCAGCTACGCAGGTGATGTCGAGATCAATGTAGAAATCAAAAAGTACTTCTGCAAAGCTGGAGTGAAAGGAGTCCAGGTATAAGAATGAATGTTAAGATATTCTCACATTTTAATTAATACAGAGGGGCTGAAAACATCCTTTCAGTATTATATTTTCTCTTTGTAGCTCCATGGGAAGCTGCGTGTGATCCTTGAGCCTCTGATTGGAGACATACCACTGGTTGGAGCCGTAACAATGTTTTTCATCCGCAGGCCTGTCAGTGTAACACTACTTTACCATTTATTAATGTTCAGGTTTGCACTGCATTGTTATCTGAAGCCTACACATATGGATTCATATGTCTTTACTTTTGTCTGTTTCATAGAAACTGGACATCAACTGGACTGGGCTGACTAACCTGTTAGATATCCCTGGACTGAAGTGAGTTTATATAAAAGCTCTGTGTTGATGTATTTTTAGGTGTAGCTGCATTGATCTGTTGTTTCTACTTGTTTGGCTATGCAGAAATATTTTAGGGTGGCATTCTTTGAAATTGATCTATACATTTCAGAGAAGTTGTTCTTTATTTAGCCACTAGCATCACAGGTGGTTAGTCTTCAGTGACAGATCTGTGTGGTCACATCCTGGTGACATCCTGTATTTTTGTTCTTGTCAACAAATCCTCTCAAATGACTGAAACCATTTCAAACCAACAATGAATTAATCCAGCAAGTACCAATGAAGCACCAAGTGTGTATTAATCCACTTCAGAAAAAAAACATCCACCATTTCCTTTTGTTTGAATAATTTTTGATAAAAATGCCTTGCCCAGCTGTTGCAGAGAATTACTTTGAATTTTCATTTAAAGGGATAGGTCAACCAAAAATGAAAATTCAGTCATTATCCTCTCAGACTCATGCCGATAGAAGGGCGGGTGAAGTTTTTTTAGTCCACAAAACATTGCCTCCGTAGTGCTCATCCAAAGAAATCCAAGTGCCCTGAAGCCTCGACATGCCAAGTTGTTTTGAAAACAATCCACTGGCATGAGGGTGGGAAGATAGTGAATGAATTTTTGGGTGAACTATCCCTTTAATCATAAAAGTATATAATTGTAACCCCCTTTTGTAAAATGTAAATCTTTTGTAGACACAAAAAAGAAGTAGGGAAGTTGAAGCATTGATAGATGGAATAAAACATTGTTGGTTTTGTTTTTTACAGTATTTGTTGATAAAAGAAAATATTGAACAATGTCAGCCTTATCCATTAGATTGTTAAGTTATGCCACACTTGTGTTCTTGTATTATTCAGTATTTATATTATGACTCCGTGCTTTTGTATCTAGGTAGTTTTTAAGGTCCGTTATGTAAGGTCAGTCTGCGTACAATGTAGAATCCCACCGGCACAGTTAAATAGAATACAAAGATTAACTGATGCTCTAAGTAATCAAGGTAATGGTGGCTGATTCTACACTGTGTGTTACGACCTTATGTAACATATTTTTGTGACAATACAATTAAAGCATTGTCAGAAGTGTACCTTTGTTTCCTCTGGCGATACTTGCAGTGACAGTTTGTCATGGTTGTATTCCTCTTTCTGGATTAGACAACATGATTTCACAGAAAACCGTCCTCATCCTTTGCCAATGGGTGCATCCTGTTGGTTCTGTTGCTGACAACCCGAATATCATGTTACTGATGCATGTTCATGCAGTCAGCAGTAGTGTCTAGCCTCTGTCTGTTTGTCTGTTTGTCTGTGTGTCCGTCCCCTGTGTGTCCCCCAACATCATCCTGGCATTCATTTGCAGTGCCATTTCGGACACTATGATAATGGATGCAATAGCCTCCCACCTGGTGCTCCCCAACCGTCTCACTGTTCCCCTGGTGGCCGACCTGCACGTTGCGCAGCTCCGCTCCCCTCTCCCAAGGGTAACTGTCTCTGTTATGAATGACCTGGACAAACATGGACCCACACAGACTGAATCTGTCTCAGCAAATAAGTTGCAAGCAAACACATTCAAATTAAAGCAAATTTACACCGGAATAAAAAATGTATTTTGCAATCCTTCTTGTCAGCTAACATGTAAACTTTCTCTGTGCATGCGTATGTTTCCCTTCATGTGTATGCACATGCTAGGGAGTGGTCCGCATCCACCTGCTGGAGGCTGAGGATCTGACCGCCAAGGATACAGTCATCAGGGGCATAATAGACGGGAAGTCCGACCCGTACGCCGTTCTGCGTGTAGGAACCCAGATCTTCACCTCTCATCACGTGGACAGCAACCTGAACCCACAGTGGAGGGAGATGTACGAGGTGAGAGGGGCAGCAAGGGAAGAAAAAAATGTTCAAAACTGAGCTGCAAAAAACCCCCAACTATATATATGCTTTAAAATTCCAGTGATGCACTTCCCACAAGTTTGTGCGCAAAAAGTTATAGCTTGTTGTCAGTGTCCTTGCTTCGTACTTTGCTTACTAAATCTTTGGTAGTAAATATGTCACTGCCACAGAGATAAACAGT
>JAQFJA010000002.1:14222781-14233073 GCA_029874485.1 Naso brachycentron
GATCCATGATATTGTTTATTGACTGCAAGATGACACTTCCTGTTTAATAAATAAGATGAATTATGTAACTACAAGACCAAAGACTGTCATTACAAACAAAGGCTGCTCTGTCATTGATGAAGCAACATCCAAAACAAGTGATTACTACATAATCATGTTTTATTTCTTTACTTTTTTACTGTTAATTTCTGATGTAGTCCAGCAAGAAATATTAAGCAACTGCTTTGCCTCTCCATCTCTCCAAATAATGACGGACAGAGCCACCGTACATTTCTACTATAAAAATCCATTTAATTTCTTATATCAAAAAGAAATAGAATCATAACAAAACAATCAGAACCACAAATATCAATGTGGGTTTTCGCCACAAAAAATGAAATTCTCCAACTGAAAAATGATGACTCTAATTTACATGTTCAGGTGAAAATCTAACAGAGCTGGATGTAAAAACAAAAAGTGATGAATACTGTTAACATGTGAGGGGCGAGGCCAGAGAGTTTCTTCTAGGATGGGTGTGTGTGTGTGAGCACCATGCAGTGATATGGCAGGTATGGCTGATAAGCTCAGTTAAAAGCAGCGTGGTGAGCCGTGAGACACAGAGAGAGCAACACTGTAAAGACTAAAATCCAGTTTGACAGACAAGATGGTTAGCGTTAGCAGCAAGGCGAAAGTACTTAACAAAGGAATGTTTATCAGGACACCAATCAGTCCCCTTCCTGGGAATGCACTTAACAATTAGCATTAACCTAAATTACATGTTCATGTAATTACATACAATGAAAAAAAAAAAGGAAAAACACAAGACTCAATCTCCCACAAAAGTAGGTACCATCAAACGTCTCCCTGGCCTTTCCTGAAAGTACATTTACAATCAAGACATGGAACAAAAGCTAAACGCAACCGCTACTTCTCAGACTGTTTTCTAGTGATGACTGGAAAATTCACAGAAGCTTGCCGTCACTCCCAAAAAATAACTTTCTAGAACAGTTTCAGAGCAAAATCCAGCTCCTTTCCAGAGTGTCCTGCAGGAGGCTAAAACCAAGGCCACGGAAATCCATCCCAGACGTCTCATCCTGGAATGTGGACTTTATTACAATCATCTTCATCCAGAGCACTCACACTGCCACTGACTCATTCGTTGTTGACACAGACTATGTCAATTATACAATGACTTAAAAAAAACTGTTAAAAAGTACAGACTGCTATTTGTTATTGGTGTTTGTATTCCTGGGTATATTTTCAAGACACTTTGTTAATAGGTTTATATATATGCAAATATATAACTTTAGTCTGTGCAAGGAGGTAAAAGACAATCACTTGAATGTAGTTCTTTGAGACAACAGAACGGACACTGTCTGCGATGCCGAGTCCTCTGTGTGTACATGTGTGGTCTAACAACTTGTCATTCCTCTCCCAGTCTCAGTCCCCCTTTAGACCTCGAGCAGCAAACAAACGTACACACACAATGTGAAAGACTGAGCCAAACCAGCATCCAGGAAGCATTCATAGTGAGTACTTACACGTCTCCTCTCTTTCATGAACCAAAAAGACTTGGCAACGGTTTCTAGGATGGAACAATATTCTTTTTTTCCCCCTATACAATTCATACAAAAATAAAAAATTAAAATTGTTCCACTGCCATTTGCATCTCTCTTATCTTTTACATTTGCACAGAGGTAGTGGCTATATGCGTGAGAGGGGAGGGAGAGCTGTGAGGAGGAGGTGAGCAAAATTAAAAAGAAGAACTGAATAAATGTCTATAAAATGGTTCCTTTTTCGTCACCAGAGGATTTTTTTTTGTCAAAGAACAAAATATAATACTGCAATCACTTAAAAAAGTAGTCCTTCATTTTGTACATTTTATACAGTGTTCTCCTTTTTTTGTTGCTTTTCTTTTCAGTTGATAAAGGCATAAGATGAGAGAGCTCGTCAGCTCAGCACTAGGTTGGGCAGGGCAGTGTTGGCAGAGTTCAGTCCGCGCTGTGCTCTACGCCAGCGGGTCGCTCATGTCCTCGTCGCCCTGGGAGAGAAGCTCCTTCTTTTCATCTGTGCTGGCCAAAGAGTTGCGGCTGTTGTGGGCGCCCATGTACAGGGTGGCATACACTGGGTTGGTGAAGTTGGTGGGCTGTGGAGCAAAGAAAATTACATGGTGACGCAAAAAGCTTGAGAAAAGCAGTCGCTCTTCAAATGTGAAAGTAGCATTTTACTGCTTTTAAGCTTTAAAAAGGTCAGTTGACTCAATATACCAAAAAAACAAACTATTATCTCTGTTAAAGCACCAGTTCATCAAAATCACAACAACACATTTCCCATCATAATTAGAACCCTTTAAGATAGTTGGTTTGCAGCACAGTGTGCCTGCCCTCTATGTTTTTTTTTTTTCCTAAAATCTAATTTAATTTTTTCAGAAAGTCCATTCATCAATTAGTTGTGCAGGTAACACCTGACTCTATCAGTCAGAAGACTCTGCAGGAGTGGAGCCTCTTCAGGCTTTTCTTTTTTCATTCCACCTTTACTTAATAAACTTAAGTTTCTTTATGTTATTTACCTCCTAATTCGCTTTGAAACTAGTTTTGCTTGCCCCATATTCCACATAATCTAGTAAATAATCTAGAGATTTCTTATAGTGTCTTTGCATGTTCCAGTTACTCTTGATGAAAAAGTTTTTATTAGAAGTACGTTATACCAAATAAGTGGCAGAACAAAACTCCCACACCTCTTCTGTTCCGTGCTGATGGAAGAAGCTTCATAAATGTTCAAATTTAGGTAGATAAAATTTAATCGGCATGGCTGAATTTGCTAGAAGTAAGTGAGAGGATACAGGAATATTTTTAAGTAATCTGGGTGAACACACTCTTCATATAAGGGTACTTAAGGTTGCTTTACCTTGTCTGGGTCTAAAGCAAAGTCTGAATCCAGGAGCTCCCCAGCGTCATCTTCAGGGTCTCCCTCATAGATCTTATAGGCAGGATTTCCAATCTCCACATTCATGGCTCCATTTGTCATCCGGTGGTGTTGGAAACCCTTTGCACTGCAGACAGACAGAGATGAACAAACTGATTAACCATGAAAGCACCTTTTTTTAAAATTTAAACCCTTATTTAAAGAAAGAAACCTTAAGTTCAAACAATAGACAGAGGCTGAGTGGAAAAGTATCATACTCAATGCTTAAACCAGGTACTGATGCAGCACCAGCAACATACAATCCACACAGTCAAGACAACATATATTAAAGGTTGTCAAATGAGCTTTTGACAAAAGGCCATTTGATCAAACCCAGAGAATAAACGGCAGCATGTCTGTTTCGGAGAATGCTGGACTGTCACATTGCAAATATCCGACTGTTCGCAAGCATCTACACATTTTTCATAGATGCACAGTTGTATATTTTACTATACAAGCATAGAGAGTAAGCCTAACAATAGCACATGTAAACAAGGGAAGGTAAGGAGACAGAGGAAGGACAAAACAGGTCAATTGTTTGCGCATAACCAGCAAAGCTACTTCAGATAAGAGTCAAGAGGTCCCTGTGTTGCTGGGTGGGAAACCCCATGAGAGGCAAACAGGAGATGGCAGGCAAGGACAAATGGACAGATTTCTTCACTGACCAACAGAATGGAAAAATGGACAAAGAGCATCAATCTGATGGGATATAAAGGGGGAGGGGGGCAGGATTTGTGGGTCAACAGGTGAATTATGTAACCCTGTGAAGTTACCGCGAGCACTGAGAACAAGATTTGCCTGGCCATAGAGACCTGGGAGACAGGAAATAGATGGTTATAAAAAGGTAAGAAAGAAAGAGAAGCTAGATAGCACAGGTGTGAGGAAGAGATGAAAAACGGGAGTTGGGATCAAACTTGTCTCAAACCAGCACTCACCCGCGCATTCTCCGCTTGTACCACAAGATGGCACCGACCACCAGCAGTGCCAGCAGCAACAGCAGAAGCACAGGGATGACGACGGAGGCGGTGCCTGCAAGTGAGCAAACAATGTGAGCAAACAGGACCAAAGTGCATGTTTTGCTAACAAGACTCTCTGAACTGTTTGACTTACTTCCACTGGAAGACGGAGAATCCACTGAAGCTCCTGCAATTTCACATCTGTATCCCTCCCATCCGACAGGACACCTGGACACACAAGCCGCAGTTACAAAATAGCAGTTACAGTTGCAGTTACAAAATATGAGTGTGTGCGAGTGTGTACATTGATCGTTCCATGTGTGATCTGAAGCTGTGATTACGCACAGCTGTTTGGACTTACCTGATACTACAACATCACTGCAGTTTCATACTGATGTTGACAAACAAAGAACCAATTCCCATTTTTTAGATTTTATTCACTTCTGATTCTTCATCTCAATAAAAATAGTGGTTCTGTGTCAACTGGAGGTCTGAGTGATGGAAGAACTATGACAACAACTTTCTGTATTAATCAGGATTTTGACTTCTTCACCGATCTGTTACTTCTTGTGGAGAGTGGAGAGTCTGATGACTTTTCAGGAATGAACACATTTCCATTCAGTAATGTGAGGCTAAAAATCTCAGTGCGTTTGGTATAAACTACAGTTATTGTTAGAAATATTTAGATTTTTCACCTCTTCCTAAAACATTTGGACAAATACACATTTTTAACAGATTATTTTACTGTATAATTACAACCTAAATTATTAAACAATGCAGAATACCATTAAAAGCATACACAAATAATAATAATTTAAAAAACACTGATGCCAGTAGAAATGGCTCATGGTGCGACTGATCTCAAGGCAGTAATAAGAACAGCTGTTAATACGCAGGAATGCAATTAAGACAACTGACATGCACCCTGTGTGCAAGTTCTACATACACTGACAGTGTATTAATGAGTGTATGTTTAGTTAGTGGTGGGTGTTGAATCTTACTTGCACTGAGGCAGAAGAGTGCGAGAGTCAACTGAACACTGTCCGTTTGAGCAGTAGTCCAAACAGGTAAAGCAGCTGGGTTGGATTTCACCATTGGGACAGCTACACACGCAAACACACACACAGATATAGAATAATTAATAACAGAGGAATATACCCTGCTACATGTGCCACATATTTTCGGCCATAAAGCATCCTTAGCAAGTGTAATCTGAAAAAGTGCATAGATTTTGCCCACTTGATACTGAAGAGTCCAAACCAAATGCAAACAAATGTTCTGAGTCCACGTTCCACAGTGAACGTACCTGCAGGAAACCTCGCTCGAGGACGACGTCAAACACTTGCCCGTTCCGCAGAACTGACATTTATCCAGCTCACACTGGTGTCCGATGTACTGACTAGAGCATAGACAGAGTTTGGTGCCGTTGGAGGTTTGTAAGCAGGTTCCACTATTGTGACAGAACCCTTCACACGTACCTGAGAGCAGGAAGGAAGACGCGTGAGAAGAGCAAAGAACTGAGTCAAACATTCTGCATACACTGTGTAAATAATGGGGGTTTTTCTGAAGATCCTCTCTTCTTGTTTTCATTGGAAATGCATCAAGTGTAACCCATCTTTTTAACACCAAGTGCAACTAGGGGCTGAATATGAAAGAAGCTGACACTTCATGCAGACTGTTTTATGACAGTCCACAGTGAAGTGAAGCTCCTTAAAGACAATGAGGCAACATCGGACAGTGCTGCAACTTACTGTATTGGCACTGGTCTCCTCGGTACTCCGACGGGCAGCTACAGGTCGGCTGGTTGCCCATATTGACCGAGCAGTTGCCTCCGTTCAGACAGTAGTCCTGACAGGTGTGGCGGTTACAGGTGGGCCCTGTGAAGCCCTTTGGACATCTGCAGGTTGGAGCACCTTGAATACAGGAAAGATATGACTTACGAATTTAAAGTGAATTGTGATCGTTTACGCACAAGGTGCAGCTGTGCATCACCATAATTTACATCCCTCACAGGATGTAGAATTTCAGGATTTTGCTACATTTTATTGAGCTGTTAATAGAAATAAACAGCGTTGTTTACGTTATACATGACAAACGAGCAGAGCATGAGCCGGAAATATTTGGAAATCTTCATAATTTCTGTGCTGCAGCCTTTGAACTTTGCTGTGGTTGCTCTTAATACTGAACACTTGAGAGAGCTTTCACAGGCATCGATGGGATGGATGGAAATTGTAATAACAATGTCAACAAGAATTGTTTGCCAAGCTGCCATCTGTGGCCTAAATTACTTGCTGGAAAAAAGTTAAACTTCTCATAAAATTATTGATAATCTCCAATTAGATCAGGGTGACCCTGCTTTCATTGGTGTAATGAAGTCATTACAAATGTCATTTACTTTTTGAATTCACGTACATGTTGTAACAAAAAGGAAAGAAACTTCAGGACAGGAGAATCATGGAAGTCTGGGTAGGTGAGTTCTGCTCTTACCTGTGTGAGAAGCCGTGCATGTGCCTCCGTTCTTGCAGTAGTCTCTGCACTGGTTGATCTCACATCTCTCTCCAGTGTAGCTGGGCTGGCAACGACACTTGGCCACCTGACGTGCATTGAGGAAGCAGCTCCCACCATTCTGACACTGAATATCGCAGGGCCCAGAGGGGGGCGCTGTGGAGAGGGAATTACAAAATAAACCAATAGTTAGTATGCGACATGTGGATATATAAGCCACCCATTTAAAGCTTATTAAAGTGATGCAGGGGATACAGTTTTTGCGTTCCTGCACAGTTATCTCTATGTGTACATCAGTGCAAAGACTTACAGAATGGTGACTGGGTGGGGGTCGGTCTCTCCACACATGTGCCGTTGTCTGCAACGTATTTGTTAGGGCAGGTACACACCGGGCCGCTGGGACTGAGCAGACACAGCCACTCACACTTCTTCCTGTCACATGGGTTAGTCACTGGTGCAAAGAAAGAAGATATCCAATAAGAAAAACTACTTGAAACATATAAAAATGCATGCAAAAACTCAAATGTTTCACAAAACTTCAATTCATTTTATTAATTTCAGGAGGGTAGCAGTATTTTATAGGCATAGAAAAGTTCTCACTCTCTGGCTGCTTGTAACGGTGGTAGAGGACTATGTCGGTCGCATGGTTAATGCCAGTGGTGAGATTCTCCATGGGGCCTTTGCCAAACTTGTTGACCCGGAAGACAACGTTATTGATGTAGGTGACCCCATATATGTAGTCCTCAAAGATATCTATACTGAATGGATGGAGCAGGTCTGGAAATAACAGAAAAATGAGTTAAAAAGAGAAGAATCTATAAACATGTTACTGGCAGGTTTGGGGTTTTTTTTTAAAACTTTTTTGTGTGTAAAATAAACTCAACTGTTTTTGATTCCAGAGACAGCAATGACAGGATCAGAGCCACTCAGACTGACACTGCCAATCACTGAGAGTTTAGCATCCGCCCAGTAAAGTCGCTCGTTGAAATAGTCCACCGCCAAGCCTTTGGAGACAGAACAGAAGCTGATAAAGACACGACAACTCACACAGGAGGTGGCTGCAAAACTGTAAATGTGAAGCAGAAAGGCGCAGGGGCAAAATACTGAATACATGCTTTATTTCAAATCATATGTTGTTAATGCATGACTGACCTGTGGGCCACTGGATGTTCTCATGAACTAGAGTTTGTCTCAGAGTGCCATCCATGGCAGCGGTCTCAATTTTAGGATGGTTTCCCCAGTCTGCCCAATACATGGTACTGAAGAGAAACGGAGTTGGAACACACAATGACAAAAAAAACAACAGTAGAAACAGAAAAATCCTTTACAGAAATCACATAACAAATGTAAATGTTGCTGGAGGCCACCGTCAGAGCAGAACTCTCCCTCTTACCCTCTCTGTGGATCTACTACGATGGCGTAAGGCTCGTCTATCATGCCAGAGATGAGGGTCTTGCAATGCTGGCCAGACATCTGAGCCACTTCGATGACATCACGGCCAGAATCGGTCCAGTACAGGTTACCAGCCACCCAGTCCACCGCTATACCACGAGGCATCTTCAGCTCTTTGATCTGATTACGAGCAGAGAGGCATTTACAGGAAGTTTGTGTTTGTTTGTGTTTGTGGCGTTCTTTTAATAGTTTAGAGGAGAGTTTATGTTGTATGAGTTTGTAAGCGACATTACCTGCAGGTTGGTGATCCTTCCCTCACTCTGCCGCCGGTTACGGTGAGAGTTGGCAGAGGCTGGTGATGTGGACGGTCCTGGAAGTTCATAGGAAGAGATGCGGCCCGTGTGCCAGTTGGTCCAGAAGATGCGGTTGGTCTTGACGTGCAGGTCCATAGCATCAATGCGCACACTCGCGTCGCCCTGGAAGGTCTGCTCATACCTCCAGTTGGGCATGCCGGGGTCCAGGCTGCGGATTTCATTGTCATCTGCTATGTATAGAATCTGTCGACTGCTGTTCATGTCTGGAGGGAAAAGAGACAAAGTGAAAAAGATGTTTCAAATAAAAAAATATGTATTATTGTGAGTTTTAAAAAGAATAAGCAGTGGATGAAGCAGAAGCAGTTCTGGTCCTCACTGTCAGCCTTGCAGGTCTCATTGATCCTGGTGAAGTACTTGTGGCAGCTGCATTTAAAGGAGCCTTTGGTGTTGTTGCACATGTGGGAGCACACGCCAAACTGCAGACATTCATTCTTATCTGAAAAATGAAGAGTCATTACAAAGTCATATTAATTTTAAAATATTACAGCCCAACTCCACGCTAAACATCCAAGTAGGCTTTTTCGGAACAGGTGGAGTGTTCGTGCGTGTGTACCTCTGCAGGTATGGTGTCCTGTCTTCCTGAAACCTGGTTTGCAGGAGCAGAAGGAGTCTGTGCCATTGGTGACACAGTGAGCCTCGTCTCCATCACCACACTGAGTCCTGTTACTCCTGCAGTCGTTCAGTTTGGTGTCTGAACAAACACACAAGTCGGACAAGAGTCAGTGAACTTCAAAACAGAAAGTGATTCTGCTGATGTTTAATATTTGAAACCTGAGATCTGATGGTTAGTTGTGATGCAGGAATCAGTTTTGACATGAGGCACCTGTCTTGCAGTTGATCTCATCCGAGCCGTAGTCCTCACAGTCGTTGAAGAAGTTACAGCGCAGAGTGGAGCTGATGCATCTGCCATTTGCACACAGGAACTCATCCTTCTCACATGTGGGAACAGCTGGAAGGGTCGCTGTAGACGTAGAACAACGCACACGCACAAAAACAAACACAGGTCAGCAATCTCCTCTTCTCTCTCTCTTTAATAAGAAAGAAGGGGATTTTACAGCAATTTGAACTCCAAAACTTACGGCAGTTTAGTTCATCCGACTTGTCACCGCAGTTATCGACACCATCACACCTCTTTGACACTTGCAGACACACACGGTCGTTTTGGCAGCGGAAAGCTCTGGTGGGAGGACACTGGAACTTTCCTGAGAGCCGAACAGAGAATGCCGACAAGTGGCACAAAAGAGGGTTTAGGAAAGACAAACAGGTCAGGACAAATGACAGAGACAGATAGACATTCAACATATATTTGAAGAATACACTCACTGCACTCCTCGGGATTCTCGTCAGAGTTGTCCCCACAGTCATCCTCCCCGTCACACTTCCAGGCGAGCGGTTTACACAAAGTGTTGTTACACTGAAATTCATCCAGAGGGCAGTGACGCTCAGCTGAGAAAAACGGGGAGAAAGAGAATTTTACTCCTGCTGTAGTTTGCAAGAATCCTGATTTACTTTTTCTTGGTATTTTGGCGCAAACAGAATACTGTGTAACCATTCTTTGTCACACATTTCTGTCATGGTTAAACACACAAACATATACGTACAAGAACTGCCACAGTTCTCCTCATCACTGCCATCCATGCAGTCAGGGTCAGCATCACAGCGCCACCGGATGGGGATACAGTGCCCGTTCTTACACTGGAACTGGTCGTTGTCACACTTCAAGTCACAGCCATGCTGAAGAAACATCACAGCCCGCAGGCAACCGTGGATTAGCTTTGATTCCACTCACATACAGCTACATTTTTTTCCATATTTATACAAAATATTAGCGAAAAATTAAGTTTCTGCACCTCATCAGATCCATCAGCACAGTCATGGTCTCCATCACACTTCCACCTCCCAGCAATGCAACGGCCGTTTGTGCAGCCAAACTCGCTTTCTGAACATTGTCGAGGCACTGCAGGAAAAAAAGGCAAAGTACATTTAAGTGACAACACCGGTAACACACTGTTAACAGTGAGCTGTGGCTGTTTTAGCATTCAGCACAAGACAAGGAACAAGGTTGAAATAACCACAGAACAAGAGTGCAGGGAATATTATGAGAGAAGAAAGGAGCTCAATA
>JAQFJA010000002.1:14234458-14245326 GCA_029874485.1 Naso brachycentron
TGACAGAATATGGACACAGCTCACAAGTGAAGGTGGAGTAACTTACCTCTGGCTCAAGCCAACAGGACAGTATGAAATGAAACAAACGTCAGATGAGGTGAGATGCATTATAATGACAGGGAACGAATGTTAGTGCTAAACATGTGATTTAGTTGCTCAGTTAACCAGTTTAAGGTGCAAAGTGAGTGTGTGACCAGTGGACAAGGCAGGACATGAATGTAAGTGACACTGGACAAGGTGAGACAACGAATGTTGACAGCGGACAGTTAGAAGATGCCGTCTTCAAGCTGAATGCGACACCTACTGCACTTGTCTTCGTCCGAGTTGTCCCCACAGTCGTTGTCGTAGTCACACTGCCAGCGGCCCGGCACGCAGCGGTTGTTCTTGCATCTGAACTGGTATGGCTCACACGTCCTCTCGGCTGTACAAACCAAGACAAACGTTACTGTCAATAACGTAAAAACAGAAAGACTAAATCCTGCCACAAATGTCTTTTCAGTGCATTTGTCTAATTTTAAACAGAAAGGATAATCTTACCACATTCCTCTTTTGGTTCATCTGACGCATCGCCGCAGTCATCCTCGCCGTCACACTTCCAGCGAGCAGGGATGCAGCGTCCAGAGTCTTTACAGCGGAACTCGTCCACACCGCACGTCATCTGGGCTGCAGAGGGAAACATGTGGGGGGCAGTTACCTTAGAGAGCTGATAGGATCATAGACTGCAAAGTAAAAAAGTGGACAGAGCCGCCTTGAGAGGTATTTGGTTGTGTTGGCTTTATTTTCCAGCCCAGGTGGTTGCGGCTTGATAAGGATGACTCAATAAACAATTCAAAATAAAACGGGAGTCTTACTGCAGTTGGCAGGTTCATCAGACCCATCCACGCAGTCATTGTCACGGTCACACACCCAGACACGAGGTATGCAGCGTTTGGTGATAGCACACTGGAATTGGGTGGGTGCACATGTGACCTCAGCTATGGAAGGAAAAAAGAGATTTAAAATTACTGTGGGAAATTACACCTTTAAGTGAAAGAACAGCACATCAACGCTGGCACTGTGTTACATGAGATGTGAATGAAAAAGGTTCTACTCACGGCAGTCCTTCTCATCCTCTCCTTCTCCACAGTTGTCTTGACCGTTACAGCGGAAGATGCCAGGGATGCAGCGGCTTGGGTGGGAACATTTGAACTGACTGGGCAGGCAAACATGAATATCTGCAGTGCATTTACAAACAGAAAAAGAAGCAACAGATTTGATGCCAATGAGTAGTGAACAGTGAGGTGCTAATGGTAGTATACAAGAAGGAAAGTAGACAGGGCAGGATGCATGTTATCAAATGTGTCTGATAATTATTTGGGGAAAAAAATTCACTAATAAGAGAGACATACCGCAGTTGTCCTCGTCCGAGTTGTCCTGGCAGTCGTTGTCTCCATCACAGATGTAGGCAGGGTTGGTGCAGATGCCTGTGCCGCATTGAAACTGCCCCGGCCTGCATTTGAACTCCGCTGTCATGGAGAAAAAAAACAGACCGACACAGTTGGTCAGGATCACGAAATCAAAACTAAATCACATACATATTTGCTACAGGAAAGTGGCACACTGTCTTTAACAAAGACTCACGGCAGTCTGCTGGCTCGTCCGAGCGGTCGCCGCAATCGTCCTCCGTGTCACATTTCCACCAGAATGGAATGCACTTGTCGTTCTTGCACACAAACTACAGCAGAGAGAGGGAAATTAATCAATCAATAAAAGAGATTATAGGGCATAACACCAGAGCTCCTGTGATTAAGTGCAGCTGTCAAAAGCAGAAGCGAGCTACTCTCGTATTAGGCAGCCAGCCAGTCATCAATAGACAACCAGCAGGCAAATGCAGTTTGTCAAACAAGACACAGTCAGACTTGGAGAGATGAAACTCTACTTAAAAAATGTAGTCACTCAGTCATGTTCGCACTGATGGTGAGGATGTTTGCACAGCCTCTTTACCTGGCTGGCTGTGCAGTTGGACATGCAGGTGCGCTGATCACTGGCCAAGTAGAAGTTGGTGGGACAGGCACACTTGTAGCCTCCTCCAGGAGAGAGGAGGCAGAGGTTGCTGCAGCCGCCGTTGTTCGTCTGGCATGGGTGGTTGAGCACTGAGAAAGAGACGGAAAGAAGAGAAATGTTTTAACCTCTGAGTGCACTGACATTGTCTTCAGCTGAGGTTTTATTATATCTGGATAAAACAGGAGAAATCATAATCAAAGAAGTTTGAAAATGTGTATATCTTTGCGTTTTCATATCTCAATACACAATGAACAATGAATTTTTACACCTTAAGACAACTTAATGCTTCTTTAAATCTTCTGGCTTGGGCTTGATGTCCAGCTCAGTATACATTACATTAAAACAGTAAAGAAAGATCTTATTATCATTATTATATTTGGAAATTGGGAAAATGGTAATTGTCATCACTTTTTGCCTTTGTGCCTCAACTTTATACACAATACAAAAAACACAGCACATTCTATATACCACATACTATTACTATCAAATTCCCAACTTTACATATATAAACTTCCTACTACAGTGTGTCCCCTTACCCTCGGGCTGGCGGTAGGGATGGTAAATGTGGATGTCCATGGGTCGATGCAGGGTGCTAATCAGGGTGGTCTTGTTGGTACCCAGAGTCTTATGAGCTCTGTTGATGGACTTTGTCTCCCAGTCGGTCCAGTAGATGTACTCTTCAAACAGAGTCATGGCGAAGATGTGGGGGATGTCCTGGCTGAGAACTGCAAAGCACCAGACAAACATTAAATCACACACTATGCAGTCAATGTAATATTGAAGACATTCCACCATGATTTAAGTCACGTATTTCTATAACTAACCAGTACAGTTGAGTGTTAAAAAATACATTTTTACTGATTTTTAAAATATTTTTCAGCTTGAAAATGCTCTCCGATAGTCATTACTCTTCGTTTAATAACAGATGGACTTCAAGAGTGGATGAGAAGTTGAGAAAAAGCGTGCCTTCGATAACAAATAAATATATTATCAAGTGAATACCAAACTGTTCCCATTATTTCGTTGCTCTAGGAAATACATGACCAATAGGAACCCTAACAGTGATAAGTTGTGATTAAAGTAATCAGACTATTCTTGTTCTTGCTGCTGAGGTGTCTCTGTATTCCATAGAGAACAATGTTCCACTGTTCATGTCAAACAGAGGCAGGGTGGGTCAGTGCTACAGTGGCTCCACTATATCTGTGTGTTATGTAATGCCTTGTGCGCCTCATTAGGCTTTACACTGTAATTGCTCTTTTTTCCACTCCCATATACTTCATTTCATGTGTTTACTCTCAGTATTTGAAGCTGGCGCATTGGGGAAACACACCATTAGTTTCTGCTGTAAAACGCAGCAATCCAAATACACCACACCTGCTTAGATCGGCACATGTGGGAGTTCACACACACCTTGTTATTCGGTGAATATAATTTCAGCATGTGAGGTGCTTTAAACAGCTAAAACGTTTTGTGATAAAAGGATTTTTACAACATCAGGTGGAACAGTGACATTAGTCAGATTAGCATGACGCTCTCTCTGGTCAATCCTTATCTGAATTCAAACAGGCAAAGTCTGGTTGTGCAAACACACACAAGGCCACACTGGTGTTTGTACGGTGTCTGTGTGTGTATCAAAGGATGGGTGAATAACCCACAGGACAATGTTCCCATACACCCACCATTTAATATTATGTCCATTCTTTATCCAAGGAATGATGGGATTTCATGGCCGTGTTAAGCAGAGCTTATGAATATAAGAAATTTCAAAACAAACGTCAGCTGTGCTCCAGAATTCCTCTGCACGCCTTGTTGGCTGACAATATCGACTATTGTAACAAGCGTGCTAACAACTGAGTGCTATGCAGACGTCATTCATGCTAGAGGCCTCACTGATCACAACAATCTCCCCTATTCAGGGTTTCTTTCCCCTGGGCCTGTGCTGCAGGACTCCATCTGACCAGCAAACAGCTGACAAACCCAGTGGCCTGTTATCCTACAAAATTTACTACATTAAAAGCTAATCAGCTGGATGTTCAGTCTCTGCACTTCCTCACTTCACTTCCAATATGGTTTTGTCATGAATCATTTCTCCTGTAATGGGGACAGGATAAAAAAACACAACCTATGCGCTGACCCCTACCAGACTAAATCATAAATGCATTAAAAATGACGCCTTAAAACGATAGTTCACCAAAACTCTACTTTGTATATGAGCTGCTCACCCTTACATGTCTGGAATTGAAGATTTTTTTTCTCCTTCAAGCCTTCCTCCACTGTAAACAGGTGATTCCAAAAATGCAAGTCACTTACTTTTGCAGGCAGCCTATGGAGAAACACTCCTAAAAATATCAACACTATCTAAAAATGTCCATCCAAAGCTCTCTAAAGCTTCATGTGGTATAATCCAAGAAGTGCATTAGAAGCACTTCTACTGTACTCGCTTGGCCAGGCACGCGACACAGAACACTGAACTGGATGTGTTGGATTGAAAAGCTTCCAAACCGAAATAAAAGCATTACGGAAGTATTGAGCAAAGAAGACTTGGATTATACCATACAAAGCTGTTGTGAGTTTCGGATGGACGATTTTAGAAAGTTTTGATGTTTTGAAAAGTGCCTCTCTATAGACCGCCAGCATAAGCGAGTGGCACGCATTTTTTAAATCACCTGTTTACCGTGGAGGAATGCTGGAGGGAAAAAAAAATTCTACGATTCGAGACAGGGTCCTTTCCACTTGCTAGCTACTACAATGTTCCATCTTTAATCTCACTTTAAGACACAAAAATACAAAAAACTAAAAACACAAGTTTCATGTTACATTTCTTCAGACCAGTTGCTATGGTAATGTCAAGTTGAAGTGGTGGGTTTAGCCAGGATGAAAATCCTTTCAGATTCAAAGTGGTTTAAGCTGTGATGGGGGGTACAGCAAGAAACCACCCTTGCATGGCACAGGCAGTATTGAATATTATTTTGTTAAATTATTATTTTTATCTAAACATAACACTAAAGTGCAGCCTGACTTAATGGACATATGAAAGCAGCTTCCAAGGGACAGGTAGGATTACCCTTAGATTAAGTCCAAATTTTAGTGTCAATTGCAACATGTAGGGAAAGGCACTAAGTTATGGGCTTGCCAGCCTTAAAGTTCAGATTCATTAGTAGCTGAGGTAAGCTTAGTAATGCAACACCAATATTTAGACTGGAGACTAAATCAAAAAGGAGACCCACGACGTCACAAATCAGTTGGAGAAGTGTGTAAAAGCAGCAAGAAACGATATTTTAAGGATGGCTGGACTGCATTTGCATGGTGCATTTCTCCTCCACTGACACTCTAAACATTTCACAACACTTAACAGATTCACCCATTCACACACATGGCAGAGGCTGCTGACCTGTTCATCAGGATCGATACAGCACTTTTTATCAAAGTTTCAAAGAACACATGCGGTCTGTAACCTGCTCTACCTCCTCTCTGGCCTCAGTAGATACAGCTTCTGTGTGTGTGTACTGATCTGTTACCTGTGTGCCTGCTGGTGCCATCCAGGCTGGCAAACTCAATGTAGTCCTCCCTGGCATCGGCCCAGTATATCCGGTCATTGATGAAGTCTAGTGTCAGTCCATTGGGCCATGTGATCTTATCTTCTATGATGACACTTCTGTTGGTGCCGTCCATGCCGATTCTTCCAATGTGAGGGTTGTCGCCCCAGTCAGACCAATACAGGTACCTAACGAGCAGAAAATGAAGCTACGTTATAGTACATAATCTGGAAATATACAATATAGCTCAACAGTTTTTATAACTAGATAAGAGTGTTTAAAAACTATAATGTAAAAGCTGTGTTTCTCACCCATAGCGCACATCCACGGCCACAGCACGAGGTTCCCTCAGGCCACTGTTGACCAACACAGTCCGGTAGGCCCCATTGAGTTTTGACACCTCAATGGTGTCCCGGCCTTTGTCACACCAGTACAAGTTCCCACCAACCCAATCAACTGCCAAGCCATCCGGGTTACTCAAGGAGGTGCGGTGCAGAACCTGCCAAGTCAGATTTTACACAGTGTTACACAATGAGAAAGTTTCCCATCAAAAGAAGTGAGCACTATGGGTTTAAGGACGTTCGATTTCCTAACTGACCTCCATGTTGCTGCCGTTCATACGCATTCGTCGGATCATGCTGCCCTGAGTGGTCACATCAGTCCAGTAGATCATTTGTTCTGCATAGTGGAAATCCAGTGCTACTGCATTATTCAGACCCTGAAACAGAAGAATGCACATTATTAAAAATAACTTCACCTTGCTCAGTTCTAGCAGGTCAGACTGAGAGCCAGTGTGTCTCACCTGTTTTATAAGAGTGTAGTTGGATCCATCCAGGTTGAGTTTTCTCAAATAGTACCGGTTAGCAAAAATCAAGTAGGGCTCCTCTTCTACACAAATACCAAACAGAAAACATTTGTTACAGGACTGAATTGGCTATGAGCAACCAGCAAAATGCAAAACACACACAAGCGTTCCTTACGTGATGTGGACTTGCAGATGGTGGGGTCATTGGGGCTGAGTTCAAAGCCATCCACACAGAGACAGTGGAAGCTGCCGTGTGTGTTGATGCAGCGCTGAGAACAGGGGTAGGTGGTTGTACACTCGTCTATATCCACACACGTCTTCCCATCGCGCTTCAGCTGGAAACCAGGATGACACCTGCACTGAAGGGGCCAAAGGCACAGGAGAAATGTAAAAATCAGACAGCCTGCAGGCTCCGGCATTTTCCCCTCCAAGTCTGAACCTGTCACCGCCTGTCACAAAGCCTTTGTCAGTCATCCTCATATTTGTGTTCTCCTTTCACCAAAAACCTAATTATGGCCCAATTTATATGTAAATTGGTACTAAAATCTCAACACTGACATGAAATCCAGCTGCTGCTGCTGTCAAAAAAGGGGCACAAATAGCTATGAATCTAATGTGTGCAAAAAAATAAAAAAAATTATAGCAGAGCACAGGTAAAAAAGAAGCTGACATTCAACGTGTTTAAATAAGTGGCACGGACATCACTGTAACACAGGACTTCATCCAATTAAACACAAGTCAAAACCAGCTTTAAGTGACACCTCTCATGAGCAAATCTGTTTTGAACGATTCCCATTACACATTTTCACACGTTTTACCTCTACGTTGTGCCATGTTGATGGAAATCTGTTAAAAGATGAGCTGGAGGAACGAGGTCAGGAAACGACAGATGTCTGACGCACAAGCATTTATTGCAGAATTTGACACGTCAGCGAACAGCAACACAAACATTAGCGAGTGATCAAGAGTAATCCCATCACCAGTCTGATGCTGTCCTTTATCAAAGGCATATTTTAAGGACCATACCAGTCTATTTTTGACTTCTCATTAGCAGAGATCGCTTCTACCCTCTACTACCCTCAACAAATGTTGTTGAAATCCGACCATGTGTATACTTTAGTAGATCTCAGACTGCATTTTTAAACCCCATTCGCTGTCATTCATGTTGAAACAGGGTATAGAAATACTATAGGACACGTGAAAGTTGCTGGGTACAGATGAATGACCCTTGTAAAGAGAATGTCCGCGTTGATTTGGTCAAAAATCACTAAGCGAGAGAGAGAGAGGAAGGAGCAGACAGTTATTTCGCCTGGAAAAATAGTTCCTTACATGTGCTACCTTCCTAGCTCAAATATGAACATAAAGAAGGATTTTGACAGAGACAGGTTTTTTTTTTTTCAACTAACGTCACACATTTTCAGGTACTTCCTGTAACATTTATTGAATATGGTCAAAATATAAAAAAAACACGATATCTCATAGACAGAACTAATTTGGGAAAAATTGGTGGGGTTAAGGAAAACAGGTGGCAGATGTTGACAAGGACAATGACATGTAGTAACACTTAAAGCCTTAAATTCCTCACATCCCCAATCTACAACTCCAAATAAGGTTACACTTTACTCATCTGTACATATGTAGGGACCCTATTGGGTACTGGATCCCAAACAAGAAAACTATGCTTATCTAAAGAATGTTGTATTCACTGATAATTTCTGTGACTGTTGAGTATTTGTCAAAATCGAGCGTATCTTTTGACCTTCATGCTCAAGAAGGACAGCAGGCTCTACCAGGACAGCTACAGCCTTGCAGGCAAACGGAGAGCATAAACTGTTTGGCACTGTGTTGTATTACCTTTAAAATAAACAAGGAAAATTCCTTCACAGCCGTTATGTGGGAATTTGCAGCATACTAAGTGGGTGTATGCACAAAGGAAGTCACACACCTGCGCAAATCTGTCATGGTGAAGTTGTGCACGATCAAATGTTGCGCAAATGCTGAAAACTGGACCCGGTGCAATACCCTCCACACCCCCACCTGCATTAAGTGAATACATTTGGTGCACAAATTGCACTTTAACATTTTAAACTGTTGCTCTGAAACAGCTTCAACGCCACAAACATGAGAGTTCACACAGAGTTCAAGCTGTTCTAAGACTGGCCTCCTACTTTCAAGAAAGAGAGCCAAAACATGTTTTTGTCTTACATAACTGCATGCCTGAAGTGAGTAGTTCCAAACTTTTTCACTCCAGAGTCCTCCCTAACTCACCATTCATAGCATACAGCGCATCTGACTGTGAAGTAAGTCTGCTCATTAGAGGTATGATTCTTGGTCAGTCAAAGTCAGTGAGTTCATGGAGTAATAAGATTTGTCTGGCTTTTGTTAATAAAAATGAGGGGGTGCACTAAAATCAACGCATTAGTCAACTTACCTTGAAGCCAATCTTGAGGTCATCGCAGAGCTGCGAGCAGCCACTCATCTTACTGTTGAGACACTCGTTGATAAAGCAGTTGAGTTCATCAGAGCCATCGCCACAGTCATCGTTGCGGTCACACAGCAGAGTCTCATTCAAACACTTGCCATTGCGGCACATAAATGCTGACTCATTACATGTCCTCTCTGAAATCGTAAGACAAACGGGACGTTACACTTGTGACACTTGGAAGCAGGCTGCAGCAACGGCAGCTGTGGGTTTATATACACAAAGATTCTAATAGGATTTATCTTATCAGGAGATAAAATGAAGATCACAGTCCCTACCTGAGTCAGTGCAGCGAGGGTTCTTGGGAGCTTCATCGGAGCGATCCTGACAGTCGAACTCTCCGTCACATTCCCACTTCTTCTGGTTGAGGCAGCGGCCATTGGCACAGCGGAACTCGTCTGGGCCACAAGTTGGATATTCTACAGCAGAAAGAGAGGATGTTTACCATTAACTTCAACCTCACTTGGCAGTACAATAAAAATAAATTAAAATCTCTAGTATTTGTGGTCTTCCTGCATTTCTCTTCTACAACCACGCACCACATTCTGGGGATTCATCTGAGCCATCGGAGCAGTCGATGTCATGGTCGCACACAAAGTGCTTGGGAATACACTGTCTGTTCTGGCACATGAACTCATTCTCCACGTCGCAAGTGCTGTTAGTGTACACTGGAAGTGGAACAGAACACACTGAAGTTAATGGAGTTGAACTGTGCTGGAGTGTTTCTGGGGTTTTTATTTATTCAAACACAACACCAAGTAGATAAATTTTCCATGGGGCTATTTTGTAACAGTGCCACTCACTGCAGCCAGCCTTGACACTCTCATCTGCTCCATCCGGACAGTCCTTGTCTCCATCGCACTTCCAGCGTTGAGGCACGCACATGTGGGAGCCGGGACACTGGAAAGCCTCAGGACTGCAGGTCTTGGATTCTGTGACAACATTATAGGAAAGTTACATGATGGGATAACAGCAGGAAATCTTATACGTATGAACACTTTTACTGGGTGTGGGAGAGAGTACTTAAGCATTGGTGAGTGTAAGAAATATGTCACTTACTGCATTTCTGGTCCTCATCAGAACCATCACCACAGTCGTCAGAGCCGTCACACACCCAGTGGGAGGAAATGCAGCGGTGGTTCCCACATTCAAACTGGGTGGATGTGCAAAATTTGTCTGTGAAGGCAAACAGAGCTTAGTATTTTAAAGAAATTAGAGAAAATGGAGAACATTTAACTTAACCATAAGTCATGTTTTCCAAGGGCCTTTGGAAGCCTGAAGAAAAACAGCCTAGGTTTTCTGGTATGTTTTGCGTTTTCAAGAAAAAATTAGGGTATTTGGGGACTGACCACAGTGTGTCTCATCAGCTCCGTTCTCACAGTCATTCTCCTTATCACAGGTCCAGCTCATGGGAATGCAGCGACCGCTGGGACAAGCAAAGAAGTTGACTGGACATTTGAGCTTCCTTTTGTCTGTGAGAAACAGAAAAAAACTTAATGCGTCTTTCACAAATTCAGGGAAGCAGAAGGCATTTAGTAGGGAAAACAGCAGCCAACCTGGACAGTTTCTCTCATCTGAAAAGTCTCCACAGTCGTTGTTGCCATCACACACCCATGAGGACAGATAACACAGAGTGGTTTTCTCACAGCTCTGGAAGGAAGCTCCTTTTACTCCCAGGCGGAAGAAACGGGAGCAATCGGTGGGTTCTGAGAATGATGGGAAAAGCTTTTTCACACTCACTTAAAAAATCGTTTTGTGTAAATCTCCTTGTTAAGCCGGCAGATTACTTACGGCAGTTCATTTCATCGCTTGCATCTTCACAGTTGACCACCTGGTCACAGCGGCTGTAGTTGGAGATACAGCTTCCATCTTTGCACTGGAACTCTCCGGCTTTGCACAGAGTCACTGCAGGATGCACAGGAGGTTTCACAAATGGGAATATAATAGCACCCTCATAAGCAAATAAAACCTCCTCATTAGTCACCTTCTTATTATTTTAATA
>JAQFJA010000002.1:14384622-14396139 GCA_029874485.1 Naso brachycentron
ACACCGCCCCCCCTCCTCCTCACACACCCTGTTGAATGTGTGCTCTGTGTGAAGGATGCAAGGTGTGTGGCTGATGGGAGCCTTCAGTTTATTCCAAAAACTGAACCTCCCAGTTTGTTTTAGATTAGCTTCCAGGACGGTTGATTAAGCTCAAAATAGCAAAAACAAATAAGTGAAGAATGCAGAAACATTTCCAGGAGCACACTGTGTGCAATTAGCCTCATGATGGGCAGTTTTTGTTTTCTTCATCTGTGTAGAATAGTAGCAGAAGCAAACCTGTGTTTAAACACAGCATACTAAACATATACCATACCCATATTTATATACCAGCCCCTCTTGCCAAGAAGCGAAAAAAGCAAATGAAGACTTTGTTTTTTTCATGTTTCCTGCTCAGTATTTAGTGCCCAACTTTCTCACAAGGGCAGTTTTATGTGCAGGGAAGGAGGCATGGAAAAGAAGACCTTTCCTTTTGAGCTCACAGATTTGCAGTAATTACAGAATCACTTCCATATGTGGCTCTCTGGCTGCCTTCTCGCTGCCCCCACCACCCCTCTCTTCCCCAGTGTTCTCTCTCTCTCTCTCTCTCTCTTTCTCCTTCCCTCTCCCCTCTTTCATTTGCATTCTCCCCGATTCCTCATTTTTTCTGCTTTTATTTTTTTGCCTTCCCCCTCGTGCACTCGGAGCATTTTTTTTTTTTTTTCTGGAAAAACCACAGCTTAAACAAAGTTTATGATAATCAGAACATCCTGGCATTTTTGGCAAACGGCTGCACTTTTTTGGTGATTCAATTAGACCTCAAGCTTGCCCAAAGGAAAAAAAAAAAAAAGGAAAAAAAAAAGGTTGTGTGCTCCGGTTAGAGGGGAGGGAGAGGGAAAAAGAGACATGGACGGCAGAGGGGAAATGTTGAAGAATACGGAAATATGAAAAAGAGGAGAGCGAAAGAATGGGAGCTCAGTGAAGAATTCGAGAGGCAGGAATGGAGCGTGAAGGAGGGAGAGGTGGAACAGAAAATGAGGCAGAGAGAGGGAGGGCCAGAGTAATGCTTTTTGACAGAGGTGGGTTCAAGATGGGTTCATGGTGACATCATGGCTGATTTTTGAGGAGAGTATAGACAGGAGAGCCGTTCACCTTTCATTGGACACACATGTTGGGGAATAGGCAGAGCGCTCATGTGCTGGCACACACGCTGGTAGCTATGTCGACAGCCTCTGAATGCACCCCAAAATATGCACACTCCTCTTTTTATTTTCTCCCTCTCCCCCCGCTCTTTTTTCCCTTAGTTTCTTAGGCAGTAAAAAAGCTTTTGGCTCTCTCTCTCCGTTCCAAGCTTTGTGCTCATTTGTTTTTGTTAGAGGAGTACATAGTGGTATATGCCCTTCGGTCCCTAACACATACATTTCTCCTTTGCCATGACTAACTCATTTTCCTGCGAGTAGTATTCCTCCGTGTATGTTTTTACTTCAAGGCGGTTGGACTCTAAATGAGCGCACTTTGCCAGGCTGGATGAATGAGCTCCTTCATTTCACAGGATGTGTGTTTAAGTCTGTAACCAAGAAAGTGCAAGCAAGTGTATATTTGTGTGTGTGTGTGTGTGTGTTGCCGCAAATGACTCTTGAGTGGGGTGTGTGCGTCCGCCCTGTGTCCCCTGCCTGTCTCAGTGTGGCACCAAACTTCACATGACATCAATCTGAATGTGGGGAAATAGTGATCTCATTACAGGCATCTTGTTACTGATTAAAACCTGCCGCCACAGGCCCCCCCGCTCCCCACAGGCTTCTCACCTCCCCACCACCAATCCCATCAACCCCCACTCTCCTGTTCCTCCCTCCCCTTTCCAATCCATCCCTCTCTCCATCTCCCCCCTCCAGTCTTCTTTCCCTCCCCCTTACTATTTCACACCCCAGCCGTCTCGCCTTCCGACCCCTCTTTCCTCCCCCTCTCCCCATCTCTGTTTAACCCTTCAAACCTCACTTCCTCCCTCCGTCGTCCCCCCTTTTTCCTCCTTCCTTTCTGCCTCTGCTGCTTTTTTCTGCCAGCGAGCCCCAGGCCTCTCCTCCGTAGCTCCGTGAATGCAAATACGATGAATCCAAAGTGGAAACACACGACTGAGTACAGTGTTTCCATGAATATTTCATATCTTTATAAACACACCCAGAGAAGCTGCAAAGCGTCTTGCTGAACAATGCCTGTGTTTGCCGGATGGCTTCCTGTGAGGAATGGCCTCTCTGCGTTCGACTTTTTGTCAGAGCGCACTGTGTTAGGATTGATGTCAGGGCAGTGCGTTATGATGTCACAGGCTGAAGTTAATGATACGAGAACGGAGGGGGCCATAGGCCATGTTTCCAGTGGTGCCCTGAGAGAGAGATAGCACCCTGATCTATCTTCATTATCCCCCACTCTGCAGCCTCCCAGACACAATGATCATAAATCTCTGCCTGAAGCACACTTCACTGACACTGAAACACAAACACTAGTAACCTCTGACCTTCTCGCTGCTACTGCCTACGCATACTCATCCATGCACACAGGCACAAGCGCACTCACACATATTCACAAGTGCAGACGGGCGTGCTGTGGGAGCACACACACACACATACAGAAAGCCTAAACACCCCTCCTCACTCAAACTCACTGTCATAATTTAATAAGAAGCACAGCATGCCCCTCACACACACACACGCGCGCGACTGTCATCATCATGCACTTGACTGCACATTTTGACACAAATGCATGTTCTCAGTCAGCCTGATAGCATCACACTGACATGAAGTTCACACTTTACAGTTCACGTCACCACGGTGGCTGATACGGAGTCAGTTTTTGCTCTGGCTGTGTTTACCTGCTTGCTTCGTTTTACACAATTGCTGATTTAGTGCTGCTATGTAAATAGTTAAGGGATTTCTATTAGCCTTAGCAGCCTCATAAGCAACTCATAAATCAAATGTAAACGAGATAAGGATCAGCTGAAGTGCTTTTTGCAGTGTGGCTTAGATCTGCGCTTCCTGAATATAAGGTTTCTCCAAGGAGGCAACAGCCCCCTTCACTGCTGATCCACTCATTCACCCTGATTATGTGCAAGCAAATCCGCATCGAAAAATGTATGAACGAAGGTTCTGTAGGCGTCTGTAGACCATATGTGGCTGTAAAGATCGGAAGCATATAGGATATAATGAGAGTGAGGCTGGGTACAAGAGTTTTTCTTATTATGACGGCTTGACTTTATCCTGGAGACATATTGGGGTCTTTGTATTTGCGGATAAGATCTCAGCCTGCATCAGGCTATCAGTTACTGTGATTTACGGACAAATAAGCAGCAGTTATAGAAGGTCTTAAATGTGCAGGTATCTGGAAAGACCAAAAGAAAAGTCACATATGCTGCATCTGTTGGCATTTCTGCTTCAGACTGTGAGATTTAGGAGAACCTTAAAGGACCGTATCAGTCTATTTTTGGCTTCTCAACATAAGCAGAGATTCCCCCTGTCATCTACAAATGTTGTTTAAGTTTGACCATGTGTGTACCGTAGTAGATCTTAGACTGCATTTTAAAACCCCATTGACTGCCATTCATATTGAAACAAGGTATAGAAACACTATAGGACACGTGAAATTTGCTTGGCATAGGTAATTCACCCTTCTAAAGATAACTTTTGCATTTATTTGTTCAAAAGTCACTGAACGAGAGAAAGGGGAGCCGGGAGACACTGAGATGAAAGTTATTACACCTGGAATAGTTCCTTACAAGTGCTGCCTTCCAAGCTGGAATATTAGCTTGAAGAAAGATTTTGACAGAGAGGTTCTTTTATACTAAGGTTGAAACATATTTTCAGTTACTTTCTGTGATGTTTATTGAGTATGGACAAAATGTAAACAAACACAATATCTCTTGACAAAGCTATTTTGGGAAAAATGTGTGGCATTTATGTAACCAGTGTGGCCAATGTTAGCAAAGGGCAATGACTATGTAGTGAAACTGTTACAGTTCTTCAAGTGAAGCATGGCCAACATGCCTGACGGGCATCCGTTTGGATGGAATTTCAGAGTAGTTGTGCATTTATGCAAGTTGATTATTTTGAAAACTATATTGAACACTTACTAAGTTTAGACTTTAGAGTGTTAAAGAAGCACTAATGCATTAACACTGACTTGTGTAACTTTCTCTTTTCATAGTTTATCTTTGCTCCTCTGCAGAGGTAAAAGTGCCCGTTGAGGTGCCAGTTGAGGTGTGCCTTCTCCTCCCAGTTCTGAGGTTTGAGTTTCTTCTCATAACCAAAACAACTTGAGAAACATTGCATTCAGAAAAGCAGGGCACACGCCCAGAACCACAAACACATAAACACAGATCTGAAACATATGATCTCACATGGAGAGAGGGGCACGTTGAGGGGCACACCCAAATCTGCTGCTGCCGCTGCACAGTTCTGCCATCTCACACGGGACTTCCCTGTAGCTGATGTGCCACCGCTAGTTTCATTTTAGGGAACTGAGATGAATTAGGTACTGAAAGTAGTTTTTTTGTTAAGAAGTGTTTCTAACTGCATAATGCTTGGCAGGATGTTGATGTTGTATATCCTAGAAAATGTTAGAATCCAGCTTTGAATGCCAAATCCTGTTTTCCATTTGTCATCAGTGAGCATGTTTTAGATATTCTATCAGTTTTGTTTGTGTCGAAAACTTCCTGAATTTGTTTCGCAAGCATCCTCATACTTTCTTTTTCTCTTTTCCTGTAAGTTCTATCAGTAGTTGTAGCATCAGGAGTCATTGTAATAATGTAGTTAATCATCACTGCTCTGGGAAGGTTGTCACAGAAAAATGAAAAGCAATAAAGTGCATAAATATGACTCCACCTAAACTACAATAGACGCCTGTCCTCAACAGACAGGAAGTCCATTACAGTTATTCCATAAACTGATCACACGCGGAAGAAACGACTAAGCCAAACTACTCCAACTATCTCAGAAGAATAAACCTGTTGGCTTGCCATTAAAGCAGCATCTGCGTTGAATCAAAACATTCTAATCCGCGTTGTTCAGGATACTCAAACATCCTCTCCTATTAAACTGTGAATTTATTGATTAAACACCAATGATCTAAGATCACGACATGGCTTTGCAATTCCACATGCACAAACAGTTTGTAGGTAAACTGACCATTTGGCCAAGCAGATGAAGGAGAGAAAAAGAATTCACCCGAGAGACAAAGACGGGAGAGAGAATTAAAAACAGAAACTTAAGCTCTCTGGGCCTTTTTCTTCCCTCCAGGCATTTTGTGGCTTGTGAAAAAATGTGCTGTATATTTGAAGTGTTGGGTCACGTGACAAAGGAAGGCTTTATGAATCAGAGAGTATAATTATTTCTTAGTGAGTGAGAGAGTGAGTGCGCGCCTGTGTTTGGGGAGTGAAAGAGTGATTTTTAAGAGGTAGAGAGCGAGAGAGGAGGAGGAGAGAGTGGAAGAGGGGGAGTGAGGGAGAGAGAGGGAGGCTCACTGCTACTCTGTCTTTGCTGTCAGAAGGAGTCTGATGAACGTACACACATCTTTTCTGCTTTTCCCCGGCTTTGCTCCGCTCATCAGACCGTTCCGTCAGCTACTTCATCCGTCTGTCCGCCTCGCCGACATCAGAGCTGGTGAGTAATTTATGCTCAAAAACTTCAGAATCAGAAACTTAAGCCTTTGTTTGCCTTCCTTTTTCTCAGTCTGGCTCTGTTAACACGGAGAGAGAAAGAGAGAGAGAGAGAGACTGCATTTTTGTTGGGAACGGGTCGACAGTTTTAATTGAAGACAGAGACCGAGTGTGCAAAACACTTGAGAGGCTTTGAGACAATTGATCATTGTTTTCCTGAAATCTGACCAGACTTGCGTTCGTAAACACAACAACGTCCTAACACATGTTTGTTTGCATGCAGTGTTTTACTGAGTTTGTTCCACTCTGCTTTATGGATGTGAGAGTGACACTGAGTTTATATGAAAACATGACTCGAGCATGTGTCTGTGTGAGCATATGTGCTTATTAGTGAGTGTTTCAAGTGTTACCCAGTCCCTGCAGAGCCCTTTATTATTAGCATATGTGTGTATCTGCGCATTTGTGTGTGTGTGTGTATGCTGCATGTGTTTGATGTGTATGAGTGTGTATTCACCAGAGCAGTCACCAGTCCTTGACCTGTTTTTTTATAACCAACATATGAGCACTTGGAAGAGAGAAGCATTGTTTTCCACCTTTTTAAACAGCAGAGGCTGATTCCTGTGGAGTGAGGTGCGTCTGAAGCTCTGCTGGAAGTTTATTCATTGTGTTCCCATAGTTAGTAGCGTGTCAGCGAAGATTATTTATTGATGCTGGCATATGTGTGAGGTTAACAGGTTCCACTTGTTACAGCCATGTGTAACACAGTGCATTTAGTGCTTGGATATCAGATGAAGATCGGGGGACCTGATGTCAGAGTGTAGCTTTCCACTGCGCTTTGGTTTATTGCTCCAGCAGTGATTGGTCAGAAAGTAAGCCACTGCAGCTGGACTGTCTTGGCTTTGCACCTGCTGTCCACTGCTTATATCCCCCCGGTGGACGTGACATAAGTGTGAGGGACAGTTTGATTGAAGTGAATTGAAATAAAACACCCAGATGAGCGTGAGTTTCGAGGGAGGGATGGCTGCTTGAAGGCCAGTGATATCTGTGTCGCCCTCCGCTGTCATCTGGTCTATCAGTTTGTGCCGGTGACATCTGGAGTGGAAGAAACGGAGCTCATCTCTGAGGCCGAGTAATATCACCAGTCGCTCCTGCTCCTGAGCACCACCCATGGGTCTCTTTTAAGGACAGGCCGACCATACAAAGCAGCCTCACCTTCATGGTGTTCAGTCACAGCATTTTGTTTGTCTTCAGTGACACTTTGGAATCAATTATCATTAGTTCTTCCTGTTCTATGCTCTGAATGGTTATGTATCATTTCTTGTGACACAGTTTTGAAGCTTTTATCGCCCTCAACAAAAACAGTCTCCATTTTTCTTGTCCTAAATATTTACACGTCAAGCAAAAGACAAACCTTAATGTTCTTTAGTTAAACCTCCCACAGGCCTTCTGCATCATCTGTAATGTCTACAATTATAAAAAGTTAATTATTCATTGATTGGGACTACTTTGGATTAAAAGCATAAAAGATCTAATGTTTGATTTTATTGAAACAATCTGATTAGTTTTGAGTTTTAAGTCATGCGCCTTAAATTTAGATTTTTCTGGGATAAATCGAAAGCTTGAATGCCATCAAAAAACAAACAAACAAAAATACAGAAAGCAAAAGAAGACACACTGATTATAACTCAAACAATAAACAGTTAGCCTTCTCTTTATGAGAATCATTCTTCCAGTAAAAACACCCAAGTTTTAAAGTGTCAGAAACTGCCGCAGCGAGTGTATTTTTGATCTTGATTGTGTTGTGGGATTATACTTCTTTAGGTGTGGATAAATCTGAGGTTTTTCTGGGAACCGCTGAAACAACGGTGGACTCATAAAAAGCTTCTGTGTTGCAAAATCTGCTAACAGGCTGTCTTTGTGACATGACTTTGAGCAGTAAGTCTAGGAGTTGTTGATACCTGTCTTTTTCTGGAATTTCTATAGCAATTAAGGCCAAGTAGTGGGGAGGAGTTAGACAGGTGGTTTTAGGGGAATCGAGGGGCTCTCTGCTACCACACTATAATTAACAAGGAAACTATCTGGACACGATTTCCTATGTCTATTTTTGCAGGTGTGCCGCTCTTATTGTGAGGATTTACATTTTCAGGCTGCCTCCAAGCCCTCATTAAAAGATCTTTTGGCACAAAGTTCAGCTTGGATGTGTGTTGTTTTGCATGTGTGTGTGTGTGTGTTTGGGCCTGCTTGTGTCTGAGTGTGCCTCGACTCCCCAGGCTAAAAGCGGTGGTGGTGAAACCCATCCATTATGCATCTCTTTATACAGAGACAGGATTGTTTTCTCTCCCCGTGCTGAGGGAGGGAAACACCTTCATTGCCGCCTGCGTGAATCCTCTCTCAGTAATTGCAAAACAAGACGTATTCGCAGCACCGACTTTAACCTTCAAATCTAGGAGAGTAGTCATCTTGGAACTTTCTCCTGCTTTATTTCCTGTCTCTGTGGCTCTCCCTTTATTGCTCAAAATGTCTTGCCATCGTTTGTCTTTGCCTTTTCCTGTTGTGGTTGTGTTTTCTTGTTTTGCTGGACCCACTGCTGGAGTCTCCATGTTGAGCACTCCAATGAGCTCTACCACATCATGGAAAAGCGCAAGCTGTCAGGATGACTTCATCATGTCACAAAGTGTTTTATGTCTCATTCTTAGCTCTCACTCTTTCCATCATGCTCTCCGCCACTGCAAGTCAACGCAGCCTGTTTAGTGACATTATGTTTAAACAAAGAACAAAAAAAGAGAACAAAAGATTTACAGAGTTGATTTATGGATAGAAAATCAAGCATTGCGTAATGACACTCCCCAGCGGCAGTCCTGAAAAACAATACCTCTTTAAGTGACAAATGATTACACAGAGGTGCTATTTCGCATTGATGCTGTAAGGAAATACCTATTTGTGTGGTGGTGTGATGCCAAGAGCTGGCAGATGTCAAACAAGTTTGAGGCGGTGGAATGCAGATTTGTTTAGAGACACAGGAGCGTCTGTCACTAGGTGTCTTTCTCAGAGCCATTAGTCTGCCACTTGTTGAAAGACTGGGAGCTGTCAGCTTTGCATCAGATAATCATCTTTGCATCAGATAAGAGTGTTGGGGATATTGTTTCCACAGCTAAAATACTGCTGACGCCAGCGACACGATCAGATAACACTCTTGTGATCCTGTTTCAGTAAGGACATTTTAATTTGTCTGTGACAGTTCTGAGTCCATCGACACTGGATTCATTGCCTTTGTTAGCATGTTAAGAGGCAGTCATGATGACACTAAATATTCATTTTTGCTCCCAGCGCTTTGAAAAGCCAGTCTGTCAACTCAGCTGGGACACATGGACTGTTAAATCATTGTTTAGCTGCTGTGGTAGTATGGCTTCACCCACAACTTGAAAAGCTAAACATCACCCTCTCTACTTTAAGTCATTTCCTTTGCAAAGCTACTGAAAATAAATCACTCGATGATGGTGACAATTGGGTGAGATGATACTGCCTGGAAGACATGCATGGTTTTCTGACAAAAAACAATGAACAGGAGTGGGCAAGTCAGAGGTGGAAAAAGAGTTAGAGGACTCTGTGATTCTGCCAAGCTTCTCCTGCAAGGATGCATGGTAGAGTTCATTTATCTCAAGACAATTCCATCCCTGCAGGAGAGGTTTTGACTTGCTGCTCTGCCTGGACTGATTGACTCACTTTTTTTTTTAGTTTACCTTGCAGGTAATTTCTTAAACTTGCATATTGTGGTTCACAAAACCCAAGGAAAACTGTGTGAACTCACTAAAGCTCAGAAAAAACAGAAACAAAAATTTCTAGAGAATGACAAGAGATGTGAAGTTCTAAATTTAAAGACAAACAGTTAAAACTCACTCAGTGCACATGATAAATGTATTTTGGGTCTTTCAGTAGAAAGACACATCTTCCAGTTTACAGTGCAGGGCTCCCCGCTCATATACACAGAGTAATCACCTGTGGTTTCTTGCACTGACTAAAAAAAACTCACTGCTTTTCTTGGTTGTGTGATGCAGGACTTCCTGAGATGCCGTGATTTATTTGTTGTGTTTGTCTGCAGTTCTTATTGCCTGAAGGCCTCCCTCTGTCACAACAGTTAAGGCACAATTGTTCTGCTCACAGAGGATTTGATATCCTTTATTTGACAGACATTCAATCTGTGGGAACCGCTCTCTCTTTTCTCTCTCTTGATTCCTCTGTTCTGCTCTGTCCTCTTTTTGAAATCCAAACTCTCCGGCAAACAAGAAAATCTCATTCTCTCGGAGCGTGCCTCGTCTTGTTGCCCTGTCTCCAAATTGCTAGCTTGATTGATTTCATTTCATTTGCTACACAGTGTTTTGTCCCAATAAAATCAATGGATTATCTCAAGTGTAACCAATGAGCCTGCTTTGACGTGATGAACTACTGTGAGGTCTGACACTCCACTATTTACAGAAACAACCAAAGTAAATTTAAACTGCTACAGTGCACCTCTCAGGGAATGATGGAAAGTCCCAGCAGTAGCTGTAAACCCACCCATAGCTGGCTCTGGTGCTACTCACTTGCCCGGCCGCCTGCTGCCTCCTGCGTGCCCCCCAGGCTCAGGGGAAGTGGGGAGGCCCTCCATGCCCATTTGGCCCTGGCTAACAGGGGATGAGGTCACTCTAAATTCCCCTTATCCCCTTATAGCCCCAGACGGGCTGGCAAGTGAGCCTACCACAGGACCCAACATAAAACATAAATGGCTCTGTAAAAAGCTGCTGGGCTGATGTGACTCATTAAAAACACTGGCGCCAACTCTTTTATTAATTCATTATTGTGTTGGGGAAAAGTAAAGTTCCTGGGTTCTATTTTAGAAGGCTGTGTCTCTGTCTGTACTCCTTTCTTCTTATAGTTTCTGTCTCTCTTTCCCAGTTTCTTTCATTGTTCCATGACGTATGTGTGAACGTACAGTGATACTGCGGTTTATTGTGCTTGTGTAGGATTCTCCTCATTTGAAGCCTAATTTTTAGAGTAATATGCTGTTTGTTTCCTCCTGTGGGAATATAAAAGTCACATGCGTTCAGTCCTGCTCTCTTCTCTTCTCTCCCCTTCATTTTCTCACACAATTTCTTTTTTCTCTTTATTCTCCTTTCTTCTCCCAGCACTTGCAGACAGATTGCCTTTATGGGGCCTGGTTTGAGTTCATGAGGCAGATACCCAAACGGGCTAAACGCTGGCCAAGTACATACTCATAACACACACACATACACACACTTACACACACACACATATAATGAGCCAGTGCGTTGCTGGCAGTTTTGTTTTTCCAGTCTGTACCTCTTCTCCCATTAGGCCCACTGTGAAATCTTTAGTGATGTTTTTGTGTGTTAGCCACACAGTGGAACCGCTGCACAGGGTCATGGTACAAGTTGTATAAGCAGTAGAGGGATGGAGATGGGGTGCGGGTGGGGGAGGCGGTGGGGGCGGGAGGACTGGGTATAAGGACATGATTATAGAGAGGAGATGTGGGGTAGGTCAGAAAAGGGGGAAGAAAAATCAAAGGTAGTTTAGGTGAGGGATTGAATGAAAAAGGGGGAATGAAAGGAAGCAAGAAACACAGAGAGAGAATGGAGAAAAGAAAAAGAAAGATGGCAGTGTGGCTGTGTTGGCAGGATGGGGGTGGGTGCCTATCGGCGGCTGCTCCTTCCTGAAACGTGGCCACCCGAGCCTGCCTGGGCCCTGGAAGCACATGTGGAACAGTTTACTGTAATGGAACTCTAAATTAGTGGTGGTTTGAAGCTGCCTGCAGCAGTAGGGTGTAATTAACTGGCTCTGTTGAAAGAGAAAGAGCCAGAAAGAGAGGCAGGGAGGGAGCCAGAGCCCTGGAAAAGGCAAGGGGT
>JAQFJA010000002.1:14424087-14434263 GCA_029874485.1 Naso brachycentron
AAACAAGTTTCATGATTCTATGAGCTGATAGCTATCTGTTACATCTACACCTACTTTTGCTCACAGATGCTGAGGATCTGCACACGCTACACCCCAGAACAGGACACTATGACCTTCTCAGATGGCCTGACTCTGAACCGGACTCAGATGCACAATGCCGGCTTCGGACCACTCACAGACCTGGTGTTTGCCTTTGCTGGCCAGCTTCTACCGCTGGAGATGGACGACACAGAAACTGGCCTCCTGAGTGCCATCTGCCTCATCTGTGGAGGTACTGCAGCATACACACACAGTCACAGTAGAAGTTGTACGGAGCAGCTGACTTGTGTTTTAGCAATTGTGTCACTGCTTTGGTAGGATTAGTAATGCATCATAAAAAGCAAACTCTTTGTTCGCCTTCTACCTGTCAGCTTGTAAAACCGCTTGTCTAAATAACATCCAGAAAAACTTGTTTGCGCATTAATTTTCAGCAAGCTCAACTAGTGTCTTTACATGTCTTGCTTAAAAGAATTCAGACTGCTGCAAAATGCTGCTGCAGGAGTCCTCACTAACACAGAGAAGTGGAGCACCTTGCCTAGGAAAGACTTTAAAATCCCATTACTTGTGTATAAAGCACTAAATGGTTTACCAGTACGTTAGGAAGCATCCAGACCCTTCAGGTGATCTGGGACAGGTTAACTTAGTGTTCCAGGGATCAAAGCCAAGCAGGTGACGCAGCTTGTAGCTTCTATGCTCCCCACCTGTGGAACACATGTCCTGAATACCTGAGGTCTGCTAAAACCGTTGACTCATTTAAATCAGGGCTTAAAACATTAGTTTACTGTGTTTCCACAATAAGATAGAAACACAACTTCTTTTTAATCTTTGGTTACTTTGACTCTTTGCTAGCTTTTGTTTTTTAAACACAAATCCTTTGAAATCTTCAACATTGTATTTGTTACTTCTTGTTCGTGTAGTCCTTCAAATACAATTTTAATGTTTTCCTAATGTCTTATATCTTAAGTATTTTTTATCCTCTTGTTAGGCACTTTAAATTGCCTTGTGTCCAAATGGTGCTGTATAAATAAACTTATGTTGTCTTATAGTTATTTTAAACCACAAAAACACTTTATACAACTTATTTTGTACAATTCTGTTGAATAATAGTGGATATTTTGTTTTGTCTGCACTCTATCAGACCGGATGGATCTCGAGGAGCCCCAGAAAGTGGATAAGCTGCAAGAGCCTCTTCTCGAGGCTCTGAAGATCTACGCCCGCCGCCGTCGCCCCAACAAACCTCACATGTTCCCCCGCATGCTGATGAAGATCACTGACCTCAGGGGCATCAGCACTAAGGGTTAGTACAAAGGAAGCAATTCCTAAAGCAAGTTCTGATTTTGAAAAGACTAGACCACTGTTATAGCCCACTCAGAACTTGCATTTGATCAGCAAACTGATGGAGCAAGACCTTGTTTTTTAAGAAGTAAATTCCTTTTTTTTTTTTTTTTAATCACCACCATCTTTCCTGCTTCTAGGTGCGGAGAGAGCCATCACTCTGAAGATGGAGATCCCAGGGCCGATGCCTCCTTTGATCAGGGAGATGCTCGAGAACCCAGAGGCCTTTGAGGACCAAACAGAGTGCAATGATAGCCCGCCGCCTCCCCCACCGCCACCGCCTCCACCTCCGGCCCTGGTCCTGAAGCAGGAGGCTGAGGATGAGGAGGACAGCTGGGCGACAGAGAACGGCAGTGAGCCGTCACCGGAGGAGGAGGATGAAGACGACGATGACGATGTGGGGGATGAAGAGAGAGACAGGGGCTCGGACAGTGACGGAGAGCCCTGGGGGGTTCTGGATGCCATAGATGGGTCGAGGAAAGGCCTCGTTGGGAGGGCGCAGTGAACAAAGCATTTCATACATGCACATACTCATGCACATACAGGTTCAGAAACATGCACGCTCACACACACACACACACACACACACACACACAAGCAAACATACACACACACACACACACACACAAGCAAACATACACAGACAAATACCACCCAACCTCACTCACTCTCCCACCTCAAGAAAATGCTGGCCTTCCACACCCCCTTTCTCTCTCCTTACTGCACATCAGTGTGTCCTCCACAGCGGAGCACAGCAGAGCCTTATGTGTACAGACACTTTCTAACTCAGGCCACATGGTCCATGACAAGTGAACTACCACATGAACTACCATTTGAACTCCTGGCATAGCCAAGAGGGAAGTTATTGTGACAGAAAGAACATAACCTCTTTGAGAAAGCTAAATATCCCTTTTTCCTAGTATTGTTGTTTATATTGAAACAGGGGAACGGCCAAACCAGACACCAGAACTGAGCAGTTGATTCCGACGGATGACAACAAGCACATTTCTCAAAAGAAAACAAGAGTACAGGGCAAAACCAAATTGAGTATGCTTATCTTTTGTTTTTGTGGTTATTGCTTTTGAATAATGTTTTCCGTTTTTCTTTTCTTTTTTTTTTCAATTTATGAATAAGTCCATACATATCTATATACCATTATATTTTTGTCTTTATTTGTTATTCTGGTTTTATATATGAATCCTGTAGATGAGTTTTTTCTTTGAAGAGCTTTCCTGAGAAGATATTCGAAGGGAAAGAAGGGTAATCAGAACTGGCTGGGTCTTCCTTAGCAGCTACATATGCTTAGCTGGGGCTTTTTTTGGGCACTTTGGCTCATTGTGGATGTCAATGATAATCAACCCAGAGGACTATTGTTATGTTGCAGCGACTTAATCAGTTTCTGTTATCAGGGAATTGGCATTATTCTATTTTGCTCTTGTTGCGGCCAACTAATGCTGTCAATGCGGAACGTTAAATATCTTTGTGCCAAAGTTAGGAGAAGTCATCTTTGGAGCATGAGTTTGACTACTGGCAGGGACTCCGGCAACGATCCAGCGATCCTCACAGCAGAGCACTCACCAACACAAACACACTGTCAATCTCATACTCATTAGACACATACACACGCCCCTCACACTCTGCCCTCGGCTGCAGCAGATGTGCCGACCTGGTGTCTGAGTGCCCGGACAGAGATGTACACTTTACTCTGTACATGTAGCACTTTTGTAATCCTTTACTCAAGTGAGGCACATCCTGTCCGCTGAGAGTAGAGTTCCTGTCTGTGAGCTTTTATCTCCATTAGTATGAACATGACAACATCAACATACAGAATACAATCGACCTCAGAGCACCCCCCGATGATGTCAATAGGCAAACACACTTTAAGCACGGATAAAAACATCCACTTCTAGTAGCAATGTTATGCATCAACACAATGATCAAAGACATATGCAAGTCAAAAGCAGGAAACCTAATGGAAGACATTTTTGGAATCAGACTCAGGGCTTTTCAGTAAGGACCAAACCCTAGCTGCTCTCAGGCACGCTAGAAACAGGCAATATTTATGTGTGTATCCTTGACTCCGTTTTGATCAGCTCAACCCCTCTGCGTGTATATAGAAGGTGACAAGTCCGAAAAACAGCATGGATGCCAGTCTGACTCTTCCAGTGGGGGACAAATCATCACCATTATCATCATCACCATCGTCATCATCATCATCACTGCCCTACCTGTGCTCGTGCTGGCATCCATGCAGCAAACTGCCTTCTCATCCCAAAAGCCATTATATCACCTTGTCTTCTTGTGTACATCCTCACCTCTCTTTAAAGGAGCCATGGAGGATTATGTGTTCTCATGTATCACTTCTTTATTGCCAAAATGTCTCTGTTGGCGATCAGCTGGGAGAGTGCAGCTGATATACAGTGCAGAGGGTTTTTTCTGTCTCTCTTTGAAGCAATATTTTCTCTGTAGCAGTGAGAGGTCCCATCTTGTGAATATGGGCAGGTCTCCTCATTGTGAGTTGTGTGTGTGTGTGTGTGTGTGTGCGCGCGTGTGTGCGGGCATGTGCGTGTGAGTGCTTTAACATGTTTTCAGTCATTGGGTGAATGTCTTCAGCATGGTGCTGTCATACAAAAACATTTGTGTGATGACCTCATCCCTTCTCTCTCTGCTGGGCTGTCATGATGTTAATGATGGTAATGCAGGACGAACATTGAGATTATGTTGTTTTTATGTTTTTGTTTTTTCAACATGGCCAAGGTGTTGTCTACCCTCTGTTTATGTCAACTCTTGTCATACAAAGAAAAGCCATATAAACAGTAAGAGGCACAATAAACTACTTTTGTGAGATTATGGATTTTTTATTTCATTTTTCTTTGTCATGTAAAAATGCCTTATTAATCAGAAATGTAACTCATACAAGCAGTCTAGCCCTTATGTGAAAATGACCACACATTACTAAGAGGTATCAGTAGAGGGAGCTCTTGAACCGTGACTGCAGAGTGCACTGCTTGCAGCAGTGTTCACCCGGCATGGAGGATAAGAGCAGGGTCTGTTAGGTCATGGAGAGCTGTGGGTGCAGAGGCTAATAAATCACAGCCTCCTGCTGAACAAGGACATCAGATAAAGGGCTGCTCCCAAGATTTGTTCACTCTGCAGTTGGAGGTTTGCAGGTGGTAGCGTATAAAATAACATCAGTAAAACTTATTCTTTTCTCTTATAGTTGTGTCTTAGAGATAGAGATGGAGAGGTCTAGAAGTTACAAAGTAAATCTGTCATGATTTATTTATTGAATGTTAGAAATGTGGACAATAGGATTAACATAGGAAAAAGTGCAATTTAGAAAGATGCACACCACAACACAACTGAAAAAAGGAAAGTGCCAATTAGATAAAATAATAGACACCTAATATTTGATACATAAGACGAAATAAAATCTATATGAAAATGAGTTAATTCATTGATAAGGTGATCAAGAAAAACAAATTTGACAAGTAATTTGATTGTCAATTAGGTGTTGCCTCATTTTTCAAGCAAAAATAGAGAAAAGAAATTCCCAGCAAATTGTCAAATAATACATGTTGCCTTTCTGTTACCATTATGAACTAAATATCTTTGGCTTCACAGACTCTCCAAAGTTGTTATGAGCATTTTTCTCCCCTTCCCTATGCTTCATAGACTGAACGATTAATCCAAACAATCATTGGCAGATTAATTGATAGTGAAAATAATGGTTTGTTGCAGCTCTGGATATAAGTCATGACTATTATAGAGGTCTGCCAGGGAAAATGAAAGTGCTGCTTCCAGCTAAAGAGTACATGGTCCAGCATGTTCTCAGATTTTATTGGACTTACGTGATATTTGATCTTGTAGGAGAGAGTCTCTTGGATCCAAAGCTGTTTTGGTAATGAGCTGTGAAATGTGAAAGGACATCAGGTCCTTAAACTCAACTCCATGTCAACACATTTGCCAGAATGAATCAAAAACCTGATCACAGAAGTGCACATGTGAAACTAGCAAACAAGTAATACAAGGAAATTCTTTTTATGGTCATAAACATTTTTTAGATTGAGCTTTTACATAACAAAGAACTACATATTTTTCACAGGTTTTATTTCACCGTCCTTAAGATCAAATTCTTTAGATATCCTGTTGAAATAACAGAATCCTCTGAGTCAAGGGCTACTGATAGCAAACATCTCTCTCTTTTCAGTGGACAAGTGTGGGATACTAATGCCTCACCTTGATTTTATTAATAGAGAGAGAGAGAGAGAATCAGAGGAGGGTGATAAACAGAGATGAGATTCTATCAATTATATGATAGCTTTAATTAACTATCATTAAAGACAGATCAATAACACCAGACTAGATTTAAAATAAGGCCCATACATTATACACTATTTTACAAGAACAATCAAATGGCCTCATATACTGAGCCCTTGGAAGATGTTGCCATGGGAACCCATGGGAGGGTTTGGGTGTGCTTGGGGGAATTTAAAGGAGCCGGCCACAATTTCTATATACTCATCCTTCCACATCAGTGATGCTTGATTAACTAATTACTTGAGATAGGAAGGGGGTAAAAAAAGATGGAAATGTGTAAAGCACAGCCCCTGGAAAAAAAAGGTATAACTGTAGAATGAATTAATAAAGGATAAAAATCTCCCTTGTAATATTCTTGCAGCCACAGGACATCTATTATTCATAAAAAATAGTAAAGAATCCATAAAAGTAGGCCATGAGTGCGGCATACCAAAGAAATTCATTTGAATATTTAAATCCGGAGAGAGACTGTGCTGCACATCCGCTGAGTTTGCTCTGAACAGGAACAAACTGCAGCGATGCCTCAGTCAACACACTGGAGAGATAATGGAGCAGCAGAGGGTGGCTCCTCAGAGAGTGATGAGGGGGATAAAGCGCAGTGAACCCCAGTGCTCCTGGCAGGAGATATAGGCAGGAAGTGCCCGGGCTCAGGTTGTGATAAAGGTGCATGTGACCTGAGTTTGATGTGATAAAAACAACCTGGGGGGGGGGGTCTATGTGGACCTAAAGCTATATACAGGGCAGAGAGGCATGTATGTCATATGCTGGGTGCCTGGAGTTGGGAGCAGGGTCATAATGTGAACCAGCACATCAATTACACTGTGTCTCCTGCTTGGGTCACAACAGACAAAAAGGACGTGTTCGTCATTTGTTACATATGCAGTGAATCCACAGAGGGTTGGGAATCAGTCAAGGAAAGCAAGGAGAGGTGAGAGGAAGGTGAGAAACATTTTCAAGTGCAAAGACCATAAATTTAACACCTTCCCCCTGTGCGAGCACAGAGGCAGGCGGGCAATCTTAAAGAAAGAGTAATGGAGAAAGTGATGAAGAAATGGGTAAAGGTATCTGTGACTAGAGTAAGAATGCAGGGTGCATCGGCAGGGAGGAGGAGGAAATAAACAAGGCCAGGTAAAGGAAGAGGTGATTTGGGGAAGGGGAGCAACGGCTGAGGAAGGCGGGCGCCGGGGTCATAAAAACTCAGAGATGTGTTCTGGCCTCTGGGTCTTCATATCTTTTACATTTCTAATTAAAAGAGATAAAGAGTGAGGGAGTCATCAATCCCACAGTGATTTCCCAGTTAAGGTTTTAGAGGGGGTTGTAAACTAGGCAGCCCGGCATCATTGATTTTATAATTAGCTATCGTCACCCCAGACTTGAGATGGAGGGAGTGTGGTAGAGGGGCAGGGGGAGAGCTTCAAAGACGGAGCAGGAGACTGCTGGAGGAGTGGGGAGGCACAAGGATGAAGATGATGAGGAGGGGAGGCCTGAGGGGGAGCCAAAGGTGAGAGGAGAGAAAATCCTGAATGAGAAATGTATCTGAGACGGGCAATGAGCCAAAAGGGAATATCAGTTATATGGCTGCGTTAAAAGAAATAGCATAGTTAATTACCAGTGAAATGTCATGTGAGGATCAAAATATTACTATGATCTTTGGCCAGAAAAAGACACATTAGACCCAATAATGGATACATAAACCATTTTATTATGCTGTACCCCACCCAAACCCACATACATGACTGATAAGAAAATACACGGTGGTGTACATAACCTTCACACACAAAACTTCAAAACAAACCGTAACCACTGGAGCTTTATTGCAACAGGAGACAGGTCCTGACGAGGAGTACTCGTCCTGGAGCTCTCAGTGGAACAACAACAAAAAAAATACCTTCCCTAAGACATAAAGTCAGATTACAACTGCAAACGGAAACTATGGGGAATACATGTAGTGTGCTATCATCTGGGAAAGTGCCAGGCTCCTCTAAACATTCCTACTTCTGTATAAGGAGAATCCACAAGTACTGCAACACCAGAAGAGTGATACAAGGTAAACGAGACGTTGGACAGACATTTACTCCTAATAAACATCCTGCTCCTGCTGAAGCTGTTTAAACATTAATATGCATTACTTATGCAGATTTTCACCTCTACTTTAGACAACACCCTTTTATCTTTCCCTTTCATTAGCACCAAAATCTTGCAACAGTAAAACTCATATATCAAAGTGAATATTTGAAAACAGATGATAAAAACAAAAAGTGTAGATAAAATAACCGTAAACACGACACACACTGGTAATGATTAAGATAATAAAGAAATGACACATCTATTGAAATGTATTAAGTATCCATATATCAACTTTTCATCTAAAAACTCTCCTATAGTAAAAATAGGGTGCAAATACAGCAGATAAAATCAAGCATCAAAGTGTCTAGCAAATCTTCTCAGCCAAGCATGGAAAACTTTGTCCCACTTTGCACAAACAGCTGTGTGCACAGTGAACACCTCTTCCCAGCTAAACCTGAATATCGTTTCATTGCAGCATAACTCAAGTTAATTATAAATAGAAAACCATGAAAAATGCATACAGTATTGATTAAAAGGTAGGCAGCAATTTTTTATTAGGCAGTATATTGCCGTAGGGCTGGGGAAAAATACCAACACCATGTCCTGAAGACAGGATCTATAAAGATTATTTTTTTCTTTTTCTTTCATTATTTCAGGCACAAATTTAGAACTGCATGGGTGCGAGATAGGATTTCTGTACAATATAAACTGTAGCAAAGACCAACACTAAATATCCAAATGACTAGCTCGTAAATTAGCATTCCATTTCAATAACTATGAAAAGTAAAACCCAGAACCATTAGCAAGTAAAAACTGCAGCTGATCTATAGAGGAAAGCTTATGAGCGTTACTTTTATAATAGTGATGATATAAAGTTACTGAAGTAGAAAGTTGCATCTGGCATCTGTCTTAATAGACCTTAAACTGTTCAATAAGCTCACCATTGTAAATGCTTGTCCATCTTAAAGCGCCTCTGCATTGCTAAATCTCCCTAACTGCACCTGCATGACAACAATCAGCTGCTAATGCATCCAACAAAGTGCATATCAAGCCTTACTTCTGAGTAAATGGAGGAGAAATATTATGTCATAGACCTACATTGCTGCAATATAACTCTAACATGATGCTGTATCATTACTTCACGCTGTCATGAATATGTGTTCAAAGCTGCTGTGGAGAATTTAATGCTGGAAGAGAGTTTTGTCATGATTTCCAGCGGAGCCAGGCCCGCACAAAGCATCATAATTACAGTGCCTGTCATGACCCCTAATCACAAATGTCATAAAAACGACATAACATCCGTCGTAAAGCTCTCAATGTAGCAGTGATTCAACAGAAATCGTTCTGCCGCAGCCTGTGAACTCTCAAACACCAGACCCCCGTGCCTAAAACTGTGCAACACTCTTATGTCAGTCATAAACATGATGTTGACCTGCCACCGTAAGCTTTATGTCGCTCCTAACAACAAAACAGCCAGAACAATAACACAACAGTCCAGGAGAAAAAAAGCAAGGTTCACAGCAGATACTACGGAAATTGCATATTAACATTTTGTCTGTGTGGTGAGTGAGCTGTATATGTGCTTGTTAGTGGAAGTGATGTGGGACCACATTAACTCCATGAGAGTCCCCCTTCTCCTCTTTTATCACCCGCTGCGGCTGTGACTGGATGTCCACTGGTTACCATAGCGAGTTGTCGGCCAGATCACTGGAGGAGGACACAAAGCAGAGTGTGTGCATGCGTGGAAAAACTGAAAGAAACACACATTCTGGTTGAAAGAGGAGGTTAGACTGAGGGAGTGGCTGAGTGGGAGAGAGAGGGCTTTAATGATGCTGAAAATTGGCCCGTGACTGCGGTACACCCCTCAGGTAAATCACTCCTACAGCTTGCTGTCAACTTATCTGTCCCCTTGTCCTCCCATCTCGCCCCTCCCACGCCCCGGCTCCGTCTCACACAGGCTCCCCCGCCTCACCCTGACTCAACTCCTTTTACGACCGCATATTCAAAACTTCCATCTTCGAGCCATACTCACCCTGTCACCATAAATAAATGGTCGCTTGTGTCTGTGTGCATTAGCAAGCTTTGGATTCATAGTGTACACATGAAATAATTTCTGTGTGACACCAGAGGTAGAAAGTGGCTATGTAGATTTTACTCAGGTTCTGTGTTTTCATGAAGTATGTACTACGAGCTGTTATGTGTTTTAATGACCTGCATACTTCACATTACTGCGAATGTTTTCAACAATGTTTAAACCCTGAAAAACTCATAATTTCATACAAGGTGCGTTTCATTTAGTCACCTGTCATTGGTGACATGAGAAGTCAGATAGGCTATGTTAGAGAGCAATGTTGGTTGTTCACCAATAAAAACAAAAATGAAAAACAACAAAATGAAAAAAAAAAACACAACAAA
>JAQFJA010000002.1:14479627-14496071 GCA_029874485.1 Naso brachycentron
GGATTATGTAAGTAGAGCAGAGCATTTACTGCAGTATCAAAATAGCATATGCCACACATTTACTCGATGGAGGCGCTTTCTGCTTACATAAGATTGGCTCAGTCATGTGCGCATGTAGCCAGTTCCTGAGAGCGGAAGCCGCAGGTAGGCAACATTTGTATGGGGAGGGATGCTCTCCCCTCCCCCACAAACCTCCGCATCAGACGGGCTCTCTGTCTGACAAGGCCTGTCTGGGAGGACATGATGTCTGGTTGTGAAGATATTTACAGCAACACATCATGGCTGGTTGTCAAGATATTGATAGTTGTTTCTGTTAACAGTTCTTGAAGCAAGTGAAACCGCAGTGCAGAAGAAATGTTTCACTCGTCCCGGCAGATTGTTTTACGCAATTTAAGGGAAAAAAAATGTTTTTAATTTAAAAGAGAAAATGGACGAATATTTGTAACAAGGCGTGTTTTCGCACTGAAGTTCCACCACAAATTGTTTACAGAGATGTTTGAGGAGAACGAACGACCAGTCACCACTCCAAAGATTACAAAACTGACAGCAGCAGTCTTCATCTTAATTTGGAAACTTTTGGTCTGTCATGACAGATTCGTTGGTGCAGTGATGCCTCATAGTCACAGTTTAGCATTTTTAAACCACGTTCAGCAGAGCATTTTACCGAACAGCACTAGAATTTGTTTTGGTTTTAAAATTCAATTAAGTAGGCTAATAGGCTGCTGAAAATCACACACTTATTAATCCACACTTTTTTCTTTTCGTCCACGCCTAATTATTGATGGTCTAGTTTGAAGAATTACGTTACAGTCTGTGGTGACTGAATACAAAATGAAACCCAGCTGATTGCTTTCATTTTAGTCTACTCTTCAACACCAACTTTAAGATGTACGAGTTTGAACACACAGGTAATTGGCTGCTCAGCCTGTCTCAGTGTCTCCGCCGCTTAAAGCGCAAGTTTGGGGTGAATAGTCGCTGAATTGGCCGCATAAACTGCGTATATTGTGGATACATTTATTTTAAAGTTTTACATTGATTGATAGGTCGGAGAATATCACACAGGCCTGCAATGTTAAACTTTCTGTCTGTGTCTACAACCCGTCTTGATAAATGAAACGAGCTAACAGTGAAAGTTTGATATCTTTTTAGGATTCATTGTCAGTTATTTTTCGCAGGACGAGTGTTAGAAACTACTTTTATGTGTCGGCACGTATGTGTGTTTTAGGAACGAGTTGTTGGTGTCTCAGCTCGGACATTGCACATTTTGCTGTGGTGGAAATGCGCCAGACATATAAATATTTTATTATTAGACTAATAATTTTTCTTCTCACAAAAACTTAACAGTGATTGTATAATTTCTTGCAACAGTTAAAAAAGAGGAATGCTAATTCATGAATTAGTGTCCACCTTGTCAGAATTTTTTGGTTTATTACGCTACTTTTTGTCTTAAAACATTAGCCTAATTATGTGAATTAAAAAAAAAAAAATCAATATTCGTAGTCTGAGTTTCGGAGGAAACCAAAGACAGGATTATTGTTTGATTTATAGTTATTGCAACTCAGAATGTAGCTTAATCATATCGGCTTTATTTGTCTAACTTTAAAACAACTTTTAGTGTTATCTCGAGACTGTGCCGCCCGTTTGGCCACCTCTGCATCCCTGTATCCCACGGGGCGAAACTATCACTATTTCCTGGCTAAAAACATTTTGAGGTAGGCCTAATGTGGAAGTCAGGCTGAGTAAACAGAACGTGCAAAGAACTAATGATAACATAGGCCTACTCTCATTAATGAATTAAAAAAAAACAAAAAAAAAAACACTTCATCTCCTGACGTCTGAGCTTCCATGGAAAATATGTTAGGTTGGAAGGAGTCGGTTTCCTGCTGTCAAATTCCTGATATTTAAAAAAAAAAACCACACGAAATTATTTGGACTTCAGTCCGTCTACACACACAGCAAATATTTTAGAGTAGGGGTCTCTAAATAACTGCTAGTTTGCGTGCATACTCAAGTGTGAAGTTCATTCTTGTCTGTCTAGACTCTCATTACGACCCTGTTTGTCTGCGTTTTTTTACCTTGACCTTGGACTTCCGTGCAGCTGCCGTTTGGATGAGCCCTTCATAGTTGTAATTTCCTTGAGACAAAAGAAGTAAAACTCTCTGTTTGAGGAAGGACAAGGATCTGGCTTCCTCGGTTTACAAACACACACCGGTGGCCAAATTATTCTCAAGGCATCTCTGCAGAGCAAAAATGTTAATAAACGAGGCTCCCTTCGTACGGCAGCTTGTAACTTGCTTTTTCAGTGACTCATGGGATAGGCATCACAAGTGTGTTTTATGGATAGTTTGTACCCCATCCCGTCCGTAATATTTTAAAGGATAATAATAATAATAATAAAAAAAAAACAGAAAAGTTTAAAATGGTAATCCATAAATACATTTGTAACGAATGCTGCAGAGGAGAGAAACACCAGATTTACGCAACTGTTGTGATGATGGGGCCTTGCAAGGAGAGAAACTAAAAAGACATTTTGGATTTTGAAAAGAGCTTTAGTCTGGGACCAGTCTTTCCGATGGAAGGAGGACGTGTGGAGAGTAGTGACGGAGCAAGGTTAAAATACGTCCGCACTTCCACCATGGTGTCTAATTAAATAAGGTCTGTATCTGCTCACAGCCCACCTAAATGCGCTCCCTGGTTCTAATATTTGCCCAGAAGCGTCTGCGTGTATGAATGAATAGCCCAGTGAAAGGGAAACATCACACGAATTCGGTTAATGGTCATCTTTAATGGTCACGCTATGACCGACAAAGCCCTTGGACTAAACCGAGAATACTGCGACTGAAGAAATCATTACCCAAACATTTTGCCGGAAATGCCTGTATATGAAAAAAGTAGGTTCCTATTCATTGCAGCTGAATACTGTTATTATACTTTCGAATTAAGGAGACACCATTGAAATGTAATTTGCAGTCTTACCTGGAACAGTTTTCACCTCGTCCTGTGTCTGTTTCTGTTGAAGTACAAGATACTCACTCAGCACATTCAACTTTGCTGACACTTAAAGCTCTTACTTCTGCATCTCTCTAAAGACACACACACGCTCACACAGTTGATAAATCGTCATTTTCCAATCACATCATGCAAACAAAAGTTAGAATCGGTTATATTTAGGCTAAACACACTCTGAAAGGCAACATTATTAGTGAAGATAATCATAATGGCCCACTGGATCAATAGTATGTGACTGAATCTCACCTCAGCATGATAATAGCTGACCCACAGGCAGTTGTATACGGGTTTAAAAGGAAATGCGTCCTTCAGAAAAGGGAGTGTAAGATTGGAAGTAAGATTCATATTTGCTTTGACAGCTTTTTATTTTTTTTCTGCACAAAATTTGTTTCATAATAGACAAAAAAAAAAGGACCAGACCAGAGATTCCATGTTCAGTTATTTTCTATTTATTGTAACATTTAATAACCAAAGTAAACCTTAGCCGGAGCATACTGCGTCCACCAAGTAGCCGAGACAAACACAAGGTGTGTTAACAAAGCAGCAGAAATTCAGCTGAAAGATGCATATTTTATTTTCCATGTACCAACTGTGACATGTATCATTAAAATCTTTGGCAGCTCTTGGTGTCGGCCAAATTTCACATGTTGTTTTTCGTTTGCTCCAATCTTGAAAGTGTCCAAACTCCCCTTTAAGGGTAAGTGTCTGTGTGATTCAAGCCAATGATAGGACTCAGTATTCTGAAGGAAAAAACTGTGCCATGTGAAGCGCTGGGTCTTTAAAGGGCTGTTCTGCCCCAACTCGCAAGCCCAATCTCGTAGGACTTGTTAGCGTATCACGTGCCAGATTCTTAATGAAGTGGACACACGAGGGCCTCGTGTGCGCATGCGCTTGGTGTAAAATGTAGTTGGAAATGAGGTGTCCGTCTTGGAGTAGTCGACTTTTAAAAAGCATCGGCAGCCCCTGATATGACGACTTCGCTGGTTCTGCATCCACGCTGGGCGGACACCTTGATGTACGTTTATGAAAAAAGCCCGAATGAAAACAACCAGAATAAAAGCCAAACAATGGAGGGACTGAGCGGTAATTGCCCTGCGACCCACTGCAGGGACCTGATGTCGCACCCAGCGCTGGGAAGACATTCTGGCACCATAGCGACCCACCAGGGCTCCGTCTACTCGGATATTTCCTCTCCAGACACAGGCCGGCAGTGTCCCGCTCCTCAAACATCATCAAGTGCGTCTTTGAGCTACGGTTATCCCTTTGGAAACCCATATTACGGCTGTCGATTATCTCATTCACACAACGTGAACTTGCAGCAGAAGCCTTGCTCGTATCATCCCGCAGAGAAATATGCCGAGCCCAGCACAGCGCTCCCAACGGAAGAACTGTCCTCCAGGGCGAAAGAGTTTGCCTTCTACCCGAGTTTTGCCAGCTCATATCAGGCTGTTCCCGGATATCTCGATGTGTCGGTGGTGCCCAGTATCAGTGCCCATCCTGAACCGCGGCACGACGCGTTGATTCCCATGGAGGGCTACCAGCACTGGGCTCTCTCCAATGGCTGGGATGGGCAGGTGTACTGCTCCAAAGAGCAAACTCAGTCAACTCATCTTTGGAAATCACCTTTTCCAGGTAAGGAACATTTATGTATAAGACTGTTTTTTTTTTTAACCGACTGGAATTTATGTATTAGTCCAGCACCTTGCATTTAAATTTAGTCAGATGTCTAAGATGTTTTGCTTAGTCTATGAATTTTTATCGTTTTGAACAGCCAATATCAACTTACAAAGAACTCCAAGGAAAGTTTAAATGTGCTGAAAAACCCTGCAACTGTCAAGCCTCATGTCTGTTATCATATGTCTTTTATGGACTCTGCAAGCATAGCATATTCTGTTTGGCATTAAACAAATCATCATGTGTTTTGTCAGAAGTGTGCATAAAAATGACAATATGGACTGCAAGTTCAAGGAGCTTCTCAGTTGCATGGTCATTTAATGGGTAATATAAATTCATAAACGGAGCATTTGCATTTTTTTTTCCCCCTCTGAAGTCATATGATGATAGGTCAGTTTCAGTCACGTACAATAGACAGGAGCAGCAGTGCATACCTTTGCCCCCTGTTTGACAATATAGTGACTAAGCTAGCCTACTGTGTTTGGATTGTGCCAATAAATCTCATCGCCCTGCGATTTGTCCAGAGTCTTTTGCATATATCAGGATTCATATTAAACATCTTTAGCGTTATTACATGCTGACCTGAGCACCAAATCACATAACTGGTTCACAGCCACTGATCAGTTTACATTATAATCCAGGCTCGCCTTTTGCTTCTGTTACTGTCATACAACATGCATGATATCTGATAATGGACACTGGGGCCCGAACAGAATGCAGTTTACAGAGTGTTTACTAGACTGCTTCTTTTACCACAAGGGTTTATTATCTTTATGAAATCTGTAGGTATTTTAATCTCAGATAGGGATGCTCTGAGACCTCGACAGGACTTCCCACACTATATTTGCTCCCGTTTATGTTGAAAATACACAAGAGCAAGCCACGCAAGCACGGGCACGCCGTCAAATGCGCGCGCACACATGCACAAAAACACAAGCGCGCGCTGTCCATGTTCTTCTGTGTTGCTTCAGACATGCCATATGCACACATGCACAAATTTTTGCGTATCCACGCATGCAAACAATAATATTTTGCTCTAAAATTTAAAGAGACAGTAATTGTAACCTCCATCCAGTCTTCCTCAATTTAGCCTACTAATAATATTTAGCACAGAATAGCAAAAATAGTAATGAAAAGTTGATTGAATATCCATTGGCCGAGAAAAAAAAGCCTTCTACCATAATCTAATACGGACATTGACTGTGGCGAAATATTCACACCCACTGACTGTAAAATTACATGAGGGTAAAAGGCTGCATGTCTCACAGCCTGCCACTATTTCTCAAGGTACTACCATACTTGTCCTGTCATGTCTCTCATTGGCTGTCGCGCACTCAACTCCAACCATCGAATGGGTGTCATCCAAGAACATAAAGCTAATCTTATGGTGCCCACTGTCAATACCCTTATCGCTTTCTCAAAAGATTCAGGAAGATCATATTAAGGAAAGGCGTCAAATATTGTGATCTGTCGTTTCCCGTCAGGCACTAACCGCTGTAATGCGCCAAAACTGAGACTTTTTGTAGTTTACACTTCCTAGAGTTTAGATTAAACGTCCGTACGAGAGATGTGTCTGACAAACTGTTATCAAGGCTTGTTGTGAGGTTCAGTCAACTAATAGATTGAGTATTAATATGCAGCCCATGAAAGGACACTGATCACTGGCCATTTGGAACAATGCACAACTGTGGTGACTGTAATTTGATAGTGATAGTTCATTGACACAAGCAGTGGCCTATCACTGCACGACACAGCGGAGAACATTTAACATTAGTGAACTCTCCAAGTCGATTCCATAACTCTGTTCTCACATGTCAGGTGCAGCACACCTGAGATTGTGACTGCAGCAAAATTCTCGGCTGTGTGCCGCTACACACACACACACACACACACACACACACACACACACACACACACACACACACACACACACACACACACGTAATGCAGGTAATTAAAAATATTGAAAATAAAAAAAAAATCCAGTGCTTTGCTTTAGCAGTATACATAGTTTCGTCAGCTGCAGTGCTGCTGATATTGTGATTTTGTGAAGTCAAACATTGCTGTGTTTTTGCGCATAGGCTAATAATTTCCTGGCATTTTTCTTTACAGATGTTGTTCCATTACAGCCTGAGGTCAGCAGTTATCGTCGTGGGCGTAAAAAGCGCGTCCCTTACACCAAGATCCAGCTGAAGGAGCTGGAGAAAGAGTATGCAGCCAGCAAGTTCATCACCAAAGACAAGAGAAGACGCATCTCGGCCGCCACCAACCTCTCCGAGCGTCAAGTCACCATCTGGTTCCAAAACCGACGAGTAAAGGAGAAAAAATTTGTCAGTAAATCCAAGAGCAGTCACATGCACACCACTTGATGTGATCAGCGACCTCTTTTGAAACTGCAAATCATACCTTCCAAAACATCATGCCGTATATTTACCTCTTGCATCGAAAATCGTGGCTGAAGAACATTTTGGCTGAGTTTTTTTTTTTTTGATTTTTATTTTTTTTTAATTTAAGATCCATTATCTCCATCGACTATGCCACCAAGCCCCCTGTTTTCAATTAAGAGATAATGCTCTAAAACTGTGAAAATATTGAAAATTCACTTCACATTTGTTCTATATGAATGTACATATATAAATATATAATATTTAAAACGATATCTGTATTTCAAAGACAAGTATTGCGTGTTGTTTTTTTTTTTTCCAAGCCAAATCACGAAAGGACTGATGACATTTCTAAGACTTGCAACATGGAGATCAGAACAGAGGAGTCGGTTCGTTTGGTGCATTTAAGAAAGGTTATCGCCATATGGACATGAATTGTGGCGTAATGACACTTTGAACTTGAGAATTGAACATCTTCAACAAAAGCTCCCAGAGGACTTTCGACAAAGAAAGAGAGAGAGAGAGATTTTTTTTCATATTCCTTCTGAATTTCAAAAGCTATGCTCCTCTGTGTGGGCTATGATTTCTTAAGCCTGGGGTAAAACAAAGGCTGCTATGTTGTTAATCTGTATAGTGCAATGCCTTTATTTAATTCTGATTATCTAGAATGGCGGAACTGTAAACTGGAATATCCCAAAACCTGTATGTTTTCCTTTGTCAGTGAAGGATTCTGTCATGCAACTGGAATGATTGTAAACCATTAAAGTCAGTGAGTATTACACATAAATGCACAATCGGTGTTTTTTTTTTCTTTTTTCTTTTTTTTTTTGTCTTTGTTAGTGTAGCATTGCAGCTGATCACACACCTTGTACGAAGACTGTAATTTTTACTTTTCGTGCAGTATGTGAACTGTATTGTGGTGTTGAATTGCGTACTGGTAACGTGTTTCATAAATAAATGATGATTATGAAAATGCTTAAATATTCAAGTCAATCAACCATCCAGCATTCCATTTCGTTTCGAGTTACACTGGGTTCATTAAGGAGGAAAAATGCTCAAACCACTGTCGCCTGCCTTCTTTAACTTGAGTCTACAGCATCAGCAGAACATATGCGAATAATGATTTTATGTCGCAAAGTGCTCGATTCTAACTTACTGCACGTCCAAGACACTTGTAAATGGAAGCAGAGACGACACACTGATTAGTTAGTGGTCAGTTTCTGACCTTTGCAAACTAAGAGAGAGAGAGAGAGAGAGAGAGAGAGAGAGGGAAAAAACTACAAGGTTATTATTATATTTGAATCAGTTCAATTCTTGCTCAGAAAGGATAAAAGGCCTATTTAAAACTTGCATAACATTATATTCTCCCCCATGGCTGATCGTAGAGGAGAACAGTCTGCAGTTTAAAACAAACAAACAAAAAACACCTCACTTTGTCTTCGTCAATCCCTGCCCTCCAAATAGAATGGCATTTTTAAACAAACTTGATACGAAAGATGTTTGATTTATTTTATTTTACGGAGTCTTAATTGGCAGAATATTTGTGAACGTGCTCAAAGACAAATTTAGCCTCAGCTCTCTCGAAAACCTTCACTTGGTTATGAAAGAATATTATTTCTGTCCCCCATATTTCGTAGCCTGTGCTGAAGTTAATTACTGTGTCTAATAATAGGAACATTGTAACCCACACGCAAGACTTCAACATGCACTTTCTCTTCACCCGTCACCGTCCATCACAGCGTTTGGTCACGTTACATTTTGCTGATTGTGGTATTTGTAAGATATTAACAATACATGCGTGCATGAAAATGGCACAGCACTGACGTGCGTAAATGTACATTTGCGGTTCAAAATACCTGTAGTGTGCGCTCTGGCTGCCCCGCGGCGTATTCCTATTTTGGTTTTACTCAGTTTTCGCAGTTTTTCCTGCACAATCCACACGAGTTTTACGCTGAACTTGAGGATGAATTATATTCCGTCATCTATCCGAATTTCTTATTTTACTTGTGCAAACACGTAGCATAAGTTGCATGATATTGTCTATACATGCGGCCGTAGCCTACACAGTGAACGCGATAATCAGCGGAAAGCTGCATTGCAGACTGACCCTTCGTAGTTTTGTTTACAAATTATATATTTCGTCTTTACATATTTCGTATACCACATGCATAAATGCGCAAAGTCATTTTGTTTGAAGGCCAGTGATATCAAATATATTAAGGCCTGATGTTTCGCTGGAATTTTACAAGTTACGTTGTAAGCGACACTAGTTATGCCGCTGAAAAATATGTGGAAAATTACATTGCAGCGTGGCCATTAGAATAATCAAAGCTGATCTTCAAATTATTAACTACGGCTTAGACGCCTTTTGCCTAAATTAACGTAAAGTAGACAAGTCATTATATTAGACATGAATGGAAATAAATACAACTTTTTTTTTTTGCTTCATCGTACTAATCCAAGTTTGAGCCCTAAGTATGAGTAAAAATGTCTGCTGCTCCGAAAATATTATCTCCCCAACACAGTTTGCGAGATTTGTTTTGACTTTAAAGGCGAGTCGCTCCCAGGACTGCGGCACTTTTTCCAGCTTTTCAGATCTTTTAAGGTCGTTGATTAGAATCCAAGCCGTCACAGTTCAAGTTTTTGTTTGTCTTGCTCCTGGATTTTCAATTATTGTGGAAAGTTCTGGGTCTCGTCTGATTTACCCTTGACCATGACTATGCAGTCACTTTGACCTTGACATCACAGTAGATTGTGAATAATAAATAGGGGGCTGGGCACCAATGCTGGCGGTTTGTTTGTAGGCAAACAAGGTGTTATTTCCCTGTCTAGACAGCCGGACTTAATGACGTGCCATAAATACATAAAAAAGGGGAAGTGTAGGATATCCTCGGACCTGCATTTCTGACCATTTCTCAGAGCTTTGCATTAACATTTGAGCTCTAATCGTTTGTGTTTTACCGAAGTCCTTTAAAAGTAGTTATTCTGGCCCATGCCTCTGGAACCACCAATGGTTTCATTCACTCGTCATGAGGTGTGTGTTATTGACCACGAAGGACAGGTAGACCTTTTGACGTCTCACACCAACACCAGTAATCTGCAGCAAGTAGCTGCACTGTCTACACAGCGAGAGGAAATGATAATACGACGTCGTCCATGTTAACGATTAAAGGTATGGCTTTCTTCCTACTATGGCAGTAGGCCTACATGGACTTTGTTTTATGACTTTTAAAGATCACAACAAACGCCGTGCATTAAACAGACAAAACTAAGGTCCAGAAAAATGATAATATGTAGTGACTTCAGTTTTATAAACTGTTATTTCAGTCAAAGTAAAGGGCGCACAGCGGTGATTAAATTGGGAGATTGTAGTCGTGTTTTCTAATATAGCTTATATGTTTTAACTAAATAAAAAAAATAGATAGTTTACTAACATTGTCTAGATTTGGTCTACATTGGTAGTTGATTGGCTAAATCTCAAGCATATGATGTAAGAGTGGCTGAATATGCAAATCATTTGACTAAAATTGTATTCAAAGGGATAATTTTATTAGGATTGACATGAATGTTTGGTTTTTATTTTAGATGTTTCCCAAGTATAACATTTTATAATAGTCGCACTGAATAGTTTGTAATGTAGGCCTAATTGTAGAATTGTAGCCCATCTAGTTAATCGAGCACTACACAATTTCAATTTGAGAGTTAATTTACTCCCAATTTAAGTTGTCACCGATAGTAACCGTAACCCGGCCGAGATTAAAATTTAGGCCTTTGTGACACAAAAGAAGATTTAGAATAAAATTAGTGTACAATAGGCTATAAAACACAAACTTTTCACATTAAAAAACAAACAAAAAGAACGATTTGAGACACTTTGCTCTCTTTTACGCAGTGATTTCGCGCTGAAAACGTGAAATATAGAAGAAGAAGTTGCGTTGTTGTTGTTAGTGTGTGGGTGTGTGGGGGTGTCAGCGCTACAGGCCGCTGTCAGCCAAAGGCATGAGACAGGGGGCTGATAACCTCTGGTGGTGACCAGAGGAAAATATCAGAGAGTGCTGTGCTGCAACCCTCTCTAATTTAGGAATACTCCAGTGAAGGTTTTTCATTGTTATGCCTCATTGAGCTCAGTGCGGGTATTTTTTTCAGTATGTTGGATAATGTTTGTTAAATATCGACTTGTCAGCAGATGTCGTTTTTTGATGCATACTTTTACTGGTTAAAGTAGAGGGCCCGCTCACAGCGGATGGTACACAGCCAATACAGACGAACTCTGGTCGTCTTCAGCTGTTCTGTTATGAGATTGTTGTTTACATAAAAAAAATGATCTTCATGCCACCAAGATATTGTTTGTTTTTAATTTAATTTAATTTAATTTAATTTAAAAAAAATCCTCTTTGCTTGAAACGTCCCCTATTGTGATAAAGTCTGGAAACCACATGTCGAAACAGTAGGACTGCTAGACAGCAAAGATGACCGGCACTTCGATGGAGTAGGCTAGTTTATTTTTCTCTGATGTCTTTGCATATGGCTGCAGGAAGGTACCCGACAGCCCCGTGTTTTAAAATGTCAAATGCATATTAAAATTGTATGCATTTTGATTGAAGACGTGAGCAAAGTTTGGTTTCAAAAACTCATAATTTTTAGATCTTGAATAGGCATACAGCTGAGCTGCTGGATGAGCAATAAGTTTCTTGATTACACATCACATACATACACACTCACAAACACACACACACAAACTATCTATCTCTCTCCCTCTTTCTCTCTCTCTCACACACACGCGCGCACAATACACACAATTGAAAAATAATTTTAGATACAATTTAAGTTAATAAACGAATAAATAATATTGATTTTTCTGTATTTGAGCAAATACCTTGCGGCAGTTTATGGGATTATAACTTTAAACAAAGTAGCTATTAAGTTCAAATGTTTGCACAGAAATGATAGAGAATGAATATGTGTATTTTTATTGTGAATTTGAATTTATATCGTGTTGGATTATTATTTCCAGATAGATAGGGGCTGTCCATAGCAAACATTTTTTAGTAATAGATATTTCTTCCTCAAGCGAAAGGGAAAATGTAGCCAAGTCGAATAAAATTTCATTTGTTGTAAACAAATGAAAAAGATCAGCCAAACCTTTCACCTAAAACGATAGCAGTTTGTGGCTTCTTTAGACTTCCCTTGGTGGTTTGTTTTCCTTGAAGGAAACTTTAAAAAGGCTTGCTCAAGGCTATAACTGTGGCAACCTGCCTGCAGAGAATCAAAGAGAAAAAGGGAAGAAAAGCCCTTTGTTTAGGCTATTGCTCTGTCTGGACAGGACCAGCGGATTCCAAGAGGGTAATTTCAATATAGCGCAGACAGTGTGTACTAGACAGTGACCTTGACAGTGCTGTATGCTCCGTTTACCAGGTTCTTTTTTGGAAAGCCGATTTTTCGTTGTCTCTCGAAATGAGAGCACAAGCTGTATCTCGCCGTCAGGTATGACATCATCGTTGTGCCTAAGAAGTACTGAACAGGCGAGCGGTTGTTTGAATCTAAAATACGGATCTGTGGGAGAATTGGATCGGAGGCGTGGAGAGGCGAGGCAGGGAGGCGCAACACATGGCCTCTTTCTCCGAGGTAAAGTGGCGACTTAAGCCTGCAAGTTATTCACTCGCCGGATTGGCCATCCTAGTCATTTTGGTCTAAACATCACACTGCACTCTTTGAATTTGGCTGGCTGTTATAATAATACGAGAAGCTGTGAGGTGATCCCAAGACGCACCAATGCTCCTGTAAGACTGAGCCACACGATATTATATTGGATTGGTCTTGTGCTTCATTGAGAGAGACTTACTAACTACATGCAAGAATGTGCAGTGATAGGAGAGGCAGTGAGTCAAGGGACAGACAGAAACGTAACGGATCCCCAAGAGCTTCTCCAGTTTAAACATTTGATATTTTTCTTTCTATTTAAGGCTAGAGCGAGGCTCTGGTGCATTTGGTTAGGTGGGCTACATGGTCACAAGTGACGGATACAGCTATCAAATATCGGCTGACTTGCAAATCGTTCCCAAACCAATGTTTAAATGAATGCTAATGTTCTCAGATAACACTTCATTGGCACAATTTGTGGCACGCAACATGCGCGCATGTGCAAACTGTAATCCTGCACCTTTTTGTTTTTGTTTTTTTTTAATCCTTAACTTCGTAGTATAAAATATTAATGAACTGAATGAATGAAAGTCAGTCTGTTTATTTTATTTTATTATTCTGGACTCTTATCGAGCATTTTATTTTGAGTGCCATATGTTAAAGAACATAAGTTGCTTCTTAAATTAGCTCTGGGTGCATTTTGATTATATGCAAATAACTTGGGCTGTTGAAACTCACTTAAGCTGCCACAGCCTGGAGGACTGCTGTATTTACTCTAGGTCACTGATTTGAATTCCTATTTTTATTTGTTTAAATTGAATATTTGAGTTCAAAATCAAGTTCAACCCACAGTGTCCCTCGTCCTGAACTTGAGTGGATTGACGCGACGTAAGTGTGTGCTTGGTTGTATTTAGTTTTTTTTTTTTCCCCCCTAATTTAATTTAGTGTCGTTAAAAGGTCAAAGTATTTGTTCTTGACTATGTCAGATTTTTTAAAAACTGTATAAGGAGCTTTAAATGTGCTGTGTTTAGCGAACTTGGTAATGTTTGAGATCCATAAATTGATTTTGACCTCCAAATGTGTAGTCCCGAGTGGGGTGATGGTAACTTACATTATAGCTTACTTTTTAAAGGGAAAATAGGATTGCCAAAACAGTTGCAGAATTGACATAATGTATTCAAGAAAACTAAAAACGAATGGAAAGTCTTACTAGATTTATTTTTCTATTAAACAGAAGGGAGTGGAATGCACAAGGCGAAGGTCAGTCATAAGGATATATTTGAGGGTGATGGCTGGGCCGTTTGATGACTGAAAACCACATTGAAATCCTGCGCCATGCTGCAGGCAGAACGCCTGAATCATGTGCCTATCATTTTAAAATCTTCTCCCGAAAAAGTGGACTGTGATGAATTTTGTCTCCTGAAAAGAAAGACCTCTTTTTTTCTTTTTTAAGTAGCAAAACCCAGAGCATTACAGCTTATCAAATTGGCCTATTTGTTCAGTATCTTCAGGGTTGCATCTACAAATCAGCTAATTAGCGAAGGTATAACGTAGAGAGACTCTCGGCTGGATGAATCAGTTAAGTGCCCTCTGATATCTTGTAAAGTCCATATAAAAGAATTGTGAGAGGTATAACAATCCCACCAGAGTTTGGCTGCGAACATTTATTGAAGGTATCTGTTAAAGTTGTTCATGTGAGGTGTACTAGAGAATATTACGTGAAATATACCCTCTTAAAGTAACCTTGTAGAATATCGCCCTCTTTTACAGAGCCAGTGGCTTCAACCTGCTGACCCCGTTACTGTAAATATGAGTAGAGTGCGGCAATGAGCATCAGTCTTTTCTTAAAACAAGCTTGTAAAATTGGGACATCACAGCTTTATGTGACATGAAATTCAACCATAATTTGCTAGAAAACAAGATGTCATATGCACCCTCTCCTTCAAGAAAAATAGTTTTCATAAGAAATAGCGTTTAAAAAAACTTTTGCCAGCTTATAAAGATATTAAACGAGGCCATGGACAGTTCCATAAGTGTAAAAGGAGAAGCAGAGAAGTTCCTTTTGGGCTCAGTGAGGCTCAAGTGAAGAAAAACAAGATTCTACATTTTTAATAAAAGGTTTATAGTATTTTTAAAAAGCATATAAACCTCTGTTATACAGAAGTTAATGTTTTGTTTTGTCTGAGATGGACCGAGTGGGTGGTACCGTGTGTAGCAGAAGTTACCCTGAACACGTGGTTAGCGGATGACCAATCAGGCGCCCCTTTAGGTTTAACTATGTTAAATGTCAGATTGCAATAAACTAGAAGCTGTTGGTCGGGCCCGCGGAAATGGGCGAGCATAATCTTCTTAATCCAGGGTTTGTGGGACCTTTGGTAAACATCCACACTGGAGACACATTTTACTTTCCGAATTTTAGAGCCTCGGGGGGACAACTGGCGGGGCTACCGTCTCTCTCTTACCCGAGAAGGGACAATGTTTGCTCCCTCCCGTGGAATCCTTCGGAGCCGTGCAATGGATACTCTCAATCCTATTTTAGCAGCCCCGTGTCTATTAACCCCTCTTTCAATCGGTCGTGTGAAATTACCAGACCAGAGGAGGGGAAATGTTATTATAGCAGCGGCAACGGGAACAGGGAGACCTGTTCAGGTGGCAGCAGCCTCAAACGAGAGGACAGGGCGAGAGACACATCATCATTGACATCTGACCACGGGATGCACAGTGGAATTGGCAGCACTGTTGCCTTTTCCAAATACGACTATGGGAACGAGCAGCTAACGCAAGACCCGCCGTCTTGTCAGTCAATGGAGTCCGACTCCAGCTCCTCTCTGCTCAACGAGGGCAGCAAGCCTTCATCCAGCGACACACAGACCCTGGTGTCACCGGGAAGCCATGCAAGCAATATAACCACAGGCGGAGGTGAGTGCTACTTTAAAAAAAAAATGCTATTATTCTAACACGTTTACAGTAATTATTAGAGGGCAGCACATGGTACACTTGCGGTGTAGCACCGTCGTTGAAGCTCGTTATCTTGATGCACAACTTGCAGCCTGGATTAGCCTGCAGGGTACTTGCGTGGTGTGCAAACACCGCTAGGGGTTGCCCTAAAATACCTCACGCGCCATGTGGTTGTGTACAGTTACAGATAACCCCATCAAACCGTACTGCCAGACAGCTTTTGCATAAGAGATCAGCTCTGCCATCGCATTTCCATACTTGCAATGAGAAACGGCGGTTTGGGCACACGAGTGGTTGATTTTGGTGTATTGTTGCACTTTGAACACACAAATTAGTGCAGTGATTTAAAGAGGTGAGGCGCTTTGGTTGACTGCATCGAATAAAGAGAGTTTTCTTTTTAATGTCTCGTAAACAGAATTAATATCTGTCGCCTTGTGCTCAAGAGTCATTTAATATGCTCTGAAACTCGCAAATAAGTAGGGGTATTTGCAAGCACGGCTTAATTATCACGTTAATGCTACTTTAACTGCAACAATAAAACTTCCTGTGACACAAGCCGCTGTGTATACTGGTGGTCTCTAAAGGTGGGTTGGAAAATAAATGATGAAAATATGCAGAAAAAATGGACACGTCCTGGTTATCCTGTAATTGGGTTTGAGAGCAGATATGCCCAAGAAGTACAGACCACAACAAATCCAGTTTGCTGTGTGTGTGTGTGTGTGTGTGTGTGTGTGTGTGTGTGTGTGTGTGTGTGTATAGGAAGTGACAGCTTCCAGGGG
>JAQFJA010000002.1:14521942-14533544 GCA_029874485.1 Naso brachycentron
CTATTATTATTACTTTCATTTATTTATTTATTTGTTTCAAAATCTGATATGATGCCACAGAGACTTCCTTTTGTTTTGGGACCAAACTCCCAAAAAAATTTCATTTGGCTCCGGTGTGCAGAGGCAATAACATTTTATGGGAGTCTGAGGTCCAACATAGAAATAAGAAGTGCTTACACACACTACTATGATTTGATCTAATTATGGCTGCCCATCAGACACAAAGGCAATTTGCAAGCAGTAGGAGTTGTTGCAAAAAGTGTGATGTTCATTTGTTCTAGCGAGAGTCGCGGAGAGTCCACACCCAGGTAAAGCCGGTCTGTTCGCCTATAAACTACTCATTTTCATCCGGATGAATGGTATTGAATGTGCATTTGAGCTATGGGCGTGTGCGTAGCACCCAATGTATTATTGATGGAGGTTATAAAGCTGCATATGATCTCTGCACAAGATTACTGCCCGGATTTGGCCACAGTTGCTCATTATTGTATTTCTCTTGCTCCGGTAGATGATTTACCCGCGGGAAAGACAACGGGAAGCTGGTTAAAAGCCAAAAGTGGAAGGAAGAAGCGGTGTCCCTACACAAAGCACCAGACGCTGGAGCTGGAGAAGGAGTTCTTGTTCAACATGTATCTGTCTCGGGAGCGCCGCCTGGAGATCAGCCGGAGTATCAACCTGACCGACAGACAGGTCAAGATCTGGTTCCAGAACAGACGCATGAAGCTCAAGAAGCTCAACAGGGAGAGCCGAGAAAGGGAGCAGAGTGCAGTTTATAACTACTCCTGAAGATATTTTTTATGTTTTATTTTTTATTTTTTACACATACTCACATCCACACATACATGTATATACATCTACACACACATACATACACACACACACACACACACATGCATATATGCATAGACAAGCACAGATGCAGATAAAGGGACCATGCATGTGTCATCTTCTAATGCACTCAGTTATCATTTATTAATTTTATAGTTTTACACACACACACACACACACACACACACACACACACACACATGGCGTGCCTTCCTATCCTATGAACTATTAGTAGTAGACTTAGTTCCCGGTGAACACGTGCAGCAGCATTGAAACGATGAGTAAGGTGCAATTACCTTGCACTGATAATTATAACATATCACGCAGCAAACGAAAGGAGGACGCAATCTCTCGTCTCTAAGTAACCTGTGGCATGTAAACAGTTTCGCTGTGCTGGGCTATAATGAATGTTTTGCCACTTGTTCAGCTTCTTCGTTGGTGTCTGTTGCTGTGGTGTATTCCTGCAGTGTAATGTGCATGCACGAGGCGATATTAAGCTATGTCATGCACGATTCCAAAACAATAAAAGGAGGGCGAAACGGAAAGATATTACCAACTTCGTCCTTCCCCTTGTATAGTGGTGCAAATGAGAGGGAGGGAGAGACACTGCGGATGGAGAAGTGGATTATGGCACATTTAATAGAAGTGAGAGACCATAACGTTGATTTAAATATTATCCAGGTGACCACAGTAAGTCAAGGTCATAAAATTCTAATGTCAGGTTCGCCCTGGAAAGCGTTGGGGGTGGATTTTATGATCTGCAAATATAATGTGCTGCAGCAGTAAAGATGCGTTTAAAGGTGTGTGTGGAGGAGGGCTAATCCACACAGTACAGACTGCAATGGCAGGATCCAGCCGAGGCGCTGGGCTGCAAGGAGCAGCCGCCTCAACCCGGGATAACTGGAGCTTCATGGGAGCAGGAGATAAGAAAGATGGTGGATAAAAGGGACAGCGACGCGACGGCTGCAGAAACAACAATAACAACAAGCATCACGGCAAACACGTGGATAACTTAGCGCGCCGGGAAAGCATCTGCACGAGGCGTGTGAAGGTAGGACCCCCTTTTTTTTTTTTTTTTTACGTAATATTTTTATTTCCTGTTTTGGAAAGTATGCCACATCTGTCAGGGAGCTGCCTTGACAGCTCTCGTGTCACGCATGGTGCACGCCTGCACAAGTCGATATTTAAAATTGTTAGTTTGCTGCTGACTGCTGTTGTCAAAATGTTGATTTGCTGAACGTTTTGCTTTTTGTTCTGGATGCTTTCTGGAGCAGCTGAATAAGCAGCTGTGCTGCTGCAACTGTATTATGGAATGAGCACAGTAGTAGCCTATACTAACAGCAACACGCCTTTTTATGAGTAAACAAGTGAAGACATGCGTTGCTACTGAAGTTGTCTACAGGCAGTGTTCACAAAGTAGCTGGATTGCAGCCCTTGTAGAGCATAGTGCGTTTTATTGCATTGGTACTCGCCTTTTCTCTTTGTGCTGGATAGTGTAAATCCTCACTTGGCTTTTGCATGCACTGTCCTTTCCATGGATTTTAACCCCATTTGCGCGAAGCTGAAGCGTGGTTTAGGTAGTTTCATGTTGTTGGGGTTGGCTTCCTGGCTCGGCAACAAGAAACTGCCTTGATTACGTCAGTTCGTCTTCATCAAGGGCACAATTTCCGCTGAATTACCCCCTATAGTCTCCCAGGTCTCCGCAAATGGCATTGTAAATGAACTGAGCTGCAATACCTTGGACAGAGACGTTTTCTTTCTTTGCTGTTGTTTTGTGGTGGGCTGTAAAACCTTCTGAAGGCTCTCAGAAGGAGAATAGGTTGTAAACAACATGGGGTAAAGTTTTAGACTGCGTTGTGTTGCATCTGTCAGCTGCTTCATGATGATCTGAACACATAGATGGTGGGGCAGATAGAAGGAGGCATGCATAGATCTCACATATTTGACTCATTAATTTATCTGGCCAATGAATCGGGCTCCGTAATAGGAAGCGGATGTGTATTGACATTTTCATTAAGTCTTCGTTCCTGTAAGCGGTAAGGTGCACGGCTGCTTGAAATGTTTTATTCCAAATGCCGTGCAGTCCCAATTTCCAGTGGATCTGTTTGCTGGTTTTTACACAAAGGCGCAGCCTAATTATATGACACCAAAAATAATTCTTACTTTGACAGGAAATGCATACTTGAACACACATCACTTGCACTGACACTTATGGCCGCAGTCACTCCCTTAAGAGACACATTCTGCTAATTGAGCCCGTTGTAATTGTCGTAGTAAAATTCCTGCGAACAGTTTTTGCACGTTTTGTGGCTACATTTGAAAATGTAATTTTCTAATTGCTCTTAATCTTCGTGTTCCCCGGCCCGTCAACGGTCTGAAGCTTGCCTACATAAATATATTGTAGGATTGTCCCGCTATTATCAATTAAGACCCACGTTGTTAAGACTTGGACCGAGTTGATGGATGAAAATCCTTCCGTCTCATTTAAATTTAGACAAAACCATCACAGTAAATGATCATGTAGCACAAAACCACGGATTTTTTCCCACACTCCTTGGAACATATGGGTTAATTTGAGCTAATTTATTAATTATGGCACACCTGTGAGCCACTCACTACACCGGCAAAGGCCTTTAAATCTCGCATAAGCCGTCAGTCCGTTTGATTACCAACATTAGTGGTGAAAATCATTTTTTTTTAACGTGAGTAAAATGTATCAAAAGTGATTTAGGAGAAATCGGAAAAAAGTCGGGAGAGTGATGAGCTTATCTTAAAGTAACAGACTAACTTGTTTATAGAACAGTCTGGTGTTTAAGCTCTAGTCAGCATCTGTCCTGCAGTGTTTATATTAGTCACTATTTCCCCTTGTTTTCTCAGCCCCCCCCCCCTTCCTTCGGCGGTATAGTGCGACTGGAAGAGACAGTCTGGAATCCAAAGTCACTTTCATTCAGCTCCGTGAATGAGCGTCACTCCCGGAATGCGTCACTGACAAAGACTTTACAGCGCTGGAAACAGCCCCGAGAGTTGCACAGATTCCCCCTAAAACCATATAGCCTACACATAAAGCAAATGATTCCACTTTGTGGTATGGCGCACAGGAACTGGAGGCTTAGCAGACACTTCCTTGGGACAAGATGTGTTACTGCCACTGGCATGATCAGACATGAGCCAAATATGTTGACGGCCTTTCTCTCCCTTTTTCTATTTCTATTTTTTTTTTTTCTCGTGAGACCATGTCGTATTTTAGGCTATGTGTACAGTTTTTTTTAAAAATGTTTGTAACAATTCAGCTCAGAAAACAATCTGGACATTAACTTGCTTTCTTTTACTTGAAGATTTGTAGGCTGATTATTTTGAACCTCTTTGGAAAAATAGTCTTTGTTTGTTTTAAGGGGTCATCAGCCCACAGATATTACCTCGAATTTTTTTTTTTTTTTAGTCCAAGAACAGCTTTTCGCAGGGCGAGAATCTACAATATATATCACCGCGGCAGGCCTTGTCAACATGAGAATATCTGTATTGATCAGCAATAGGACTCAGAAGCTTTTGTGCTGAACAATGGAGGAATTTTATAAAGTGTTTTGATTTAAAAAAAAATGCCTCTTCGGGGAGATTTATGTTCAAGAAGCGTATATGGTTTCTATGACACCGTAATGCGCACTTATAGAGAATACTGAAATACACTTTGGGTTGTACGGATAATTTTGTGGTCTTTCAGCTGATCCCACTGTAACTCTTGGTTGTGCTTTCTGTTTAGCACAGGACGTTAAAAATAGCATGTTGATTTTGCCCAATTACAAACACGGATAGTATGGATGCTATTTTTAAACTGCGTTGTGAGAGGTCGCTGTGTTTGACCTGGAGGTGCGCACTGTTTGTTGTGACTATTTCTTGTGTAAAGTGACATTTGATACCCGAGATTGAAAGGAAAGAGAATGTGATTACACCTTGGGAAGTGAATGTGCGTGTCTGATGAAACAAAGTCATGTCACAACGCATTGCTTAGATCGCTCGCTTGTTATTCATCGTTACAGTAATGATACAAACTGGTTGTCCCGACGGAAGTTAAAACAAAGTTCATACTCTCCTGACAATGGAGATGAATCATCTCTCCCTTAAAGTATGTGAGATTACGTAAGATTAATAAGAGCCTCCCGAGCTCTTCCCTTCTTTCTCCTCAGTGATTATAGGATATGAATGAAGAGTCATGTGTAGCCTGTCATAATCTACCATTTTCACATTTAGAGTGTTTTTTGTTGGTTTGATGATTGTGGTCTTTGGTCGGACCTGTGGGCAAATTCATGATCTTAACTGAAGCTGTCATGTTCAAAAATGGCCTTTTTTTTTGCACTTTTACCCTAAAACCTGGATTTAGGTGAAGCAAATACTTTTACCAAACTGAACTGTCTGCATTGGCATAAAGATATCTGTCCATAAATAATTAATTTCATGAAAAAACTAGGTTAATAAGGTGCGTCAGTGCACTGCAGCGCGTGTTTTTGTGTGTTTGCGTCTAAAACATAGACAGACCCCATTTGCTCCTCACAGAGTAGAGGGTGTCGATTGTTGCTATAACGCCTTCACAGGCAAACTTTTTGGAATGTGTTAATAAATTTCGGAATGTGTTAATAAATTTTGGAATGTGTTGATAAAGTTGACCATCAAACAAATCAGATCAAACCTACAGTTTCGTATCATTTGTCTCCTTCTAACCACCACCTAACTTTAAAGTGTGTAGGCCTACTGCTGCTTTATCTGTCGATTTCTAATATGGCATTTAGCCTGTTTGCATCTATTATTTATTACGCAGTGCTGCCAATAACAAACCCAGCTTAGTGAACATGATTGGTTTAATATGGCAGACCGTGCATGTGTCCCGGTAAAATGTGGGAGAAGTGAGAATCTGAAAAAGGAAAAAGGTGTAGCCGTGAAACAAAGAGGCTTTTTATCGGCAGCATCGTCTTAATGGGCAAGATGCAACTGCACTTGTGTTATGGAACATAGAGGACAGAAGCAAACAACAACAACAAAGAAATATTTGATTACGCAATCTTTATTTATTGTAACACAATATAGATGAATAAGTGAAATAGATAGGCCCATGTAAAAAAAAAAGCCTGACATCCCATTACACACACACACACACACACACACACACACACACACACACACACACACACGCACATGTATACGCTCACATGCAAACATTAGCACACACTGAGCCGATTAATATATATATCCCCAAATACAAACATACACGCGCATATCCTAAACAGTACAAAGGATTATTCACTGGATTGCCTCTGACAGAGATACATGCTATTTGATGTATTTATAAGGCCATATGTTATGGTAATAAATAGACATTGAGCACTATTTTATTCTGCTTCAATGGCAGCAGCAGAAAAAGACGGACGTGGACCTTCATCCTGCAAACACGACTTTTAAACGAGGTTATTTAAGATCTGGTAAATTCAGTAAACGGCCTGATTTCTGTGAACATGTGGGGAAATATTTGACTCGACACAGGCTGGCGCATTCATCAGCACACACCAGGATGCCGTTTGGTGTAATCCGGGTTAAGGTCTGGCGTCTGGCCTTTTAAATTTCATGGTTGAATCTGAACTCAGCTGCCATTAGGCTGCAATCATCGCACTTCCTGATGCCTAATGCGTATATCGGTTACATTTAGTTTTTTTTCGCCATGAACTCCAACTCTTATGTGGGCTGATTATATCAGTTAAAGTACAAGAAATGATTTCGACCCAAGTTGAATTGGCTGTAGCTAATTAGATCCCAGCAGCTTGTCAGTGGCAACGGCGAGATTTGTTTTCAGATCTCAAAAAACTTACAGTTCACCACTTGTAAATTGGGATTTATTTTGAAAATCGTCCTAAACTGACATGACAGATTTGCGAATTTATGGATCACAGCGCACCCAGTTAGAGTTATTTTCAACATAAGTGCTGTTTGTTGGGCTGCGCCACTGTAATTACACTTCTTGCACATAACGACTATCACGTCCACACAACCTTATATTTAGATGCCACTTCTAAAAGTTAGCAAAAAAAAATTGAATGAGGGTTTTTTTTTTCTTTTTCAAGCCACTGGTCACAGGAAAAGTAAAAAAAAAAAAAGAAAAAAGATAACATTTCAAACATCAAAACAGCAATTACGAGCTATGATTACACATAACTAGCCGACAACACACCACACACTAAAAGCATCGATAAAGCATGCCTGCGTACACACAGGATTAAACCTCATGACAATGACGCTCAGCAGCATCACCATTTCACAATTCATTCTCCTGCACTTAAATCACCACATAATAGAAATAGTGCAGCCAGCTTTTAGGATTAACTAGCCTGGTGCACAATCCATGTTGCAGAGAAGTCTATCTCATCCCCTGCACTCATAATTAGTCTGATTTGTGTTTTCCCTGTGACACTGCTGAGATCTTCCTTCACTCCAACTTCATTGTTTAATATTAATAATATTATTTTCTGCGTCGCTGCAACCCTGCAGGGGAGCCCAGGGTTGTTTCACAGCCTCCTAACTGACAGGCTGCACTGGATAAACTGTAGGGCAGAACAGTACAATCAATGCCATTATCAGCAGTAACATTTCCCCCCTCTTGTTAAAGCTTCCCTCTGCTTAGCCCCTCTAACGAACCTTTTTTACCTCCTCTTCTCTGCAGTCTACTCTCTCCTGTCCTCGGCCTCTCACTTTGATAGGAACTGTTTCACATGCACGCAGAGGTGGTGCTTTTATGTCGAGCGAGGAACTCTGATGCCGTCTTATTAACGACACGTTTATGAACAATCAAATGGTCCTCGTTAAAATTTATTGATGGGCATAAAATCATGAACGGTCACTAGCCGAATATAGCCCGCTGTAGTGCGCTGCTTGTCAAGGATCTGAATCCCCTCCTCTCCTATCTCCGCAGATCCCATTTAGGAAATGTTTGGTCTGTTGCGCCCTCGTTAAAAACAGTGCAAACTTTATTGTTGGTGTGTCTTGCATCCCGTATTCTGATTTCCTCTCCTGTCTGTTGGCTGCAGCTACTGTGGAGGCTTCTCTCCCCGTTTAGAAATAAACAGCATTCCACAGGAAGTCATAAAGCTTTCAGTTTATCAAATGTGCAGCTGGTTTGATAAAGATAAAAGGCGTCAACGATTCAATAAACACTTTAATGCTGTAATACTATCCATTGCTATAACATGGGGCTACGGTAGATTTTGCCAGACAGAGATTGATTACACCATCAAATAGTGCCTTGCTCGGTTTCAGACGTAATGTGCGCAGGGCGGTACTGCGACTAGAAAATGGTTCACTGATAGCGCTACAAATGCGTATTTGTTTTTCCATTTTAAGAATGAACATTGTTGTTGACGTTACCTCTAATATGTCCTGAAAAGAGAGGAAAAAATCTTATTTTTTAATCCGATTTATGTGCAATGGTATCCCAGGGTAAGTGGCGCATTGATCCACTGTACAGTTTTTGTGGGGGTAAATATAATCACGTGTCGGTGAGGCAGCCAATAGCAGCCAGGGAAGCGTTGAGAAATAATTACCTGCCTTGATTGTTCTATGGCTAGATAAAAAAGTACACATACACTCCATATAATAATCGGATGCATGTAAAAGAGTCGGGGAAGCTTCGACATGTCGACCACGGGTCCCATAAGTAATTATTATGTGGACTCCTTGATCAACCATGAAAACGAGGACGTCCTTGCTGCTACTCGGTTCTCGACTCCCGGTTCGCACCCAGCCGGCCCTCGTCCGACTTCGCTAGTACCGGAGTGTGCTGACTATCCTTCCTGCAGCTTCGCACCCAAGCCACCCGTCTTCTCCACCTCCTGGGCCCCTGTACACTCCCAGTCATCAGTGGTCTACCATCCATACAGTCACCAACCTCACTTAGGCACAGACTCGAGGTATATGCGGTCATGGCTGGAGCCGATATCCGGCGCCGTGCCTTTCCATGGCTACCCGGGGAACAGCAGGCACTATGGGCTGAAGCCCGACGCCTTTCAGGAGCACAGAGCCGGCGAGTGTCTCGGCTCCAGTGGACGGACCTACACGGATTATCTGTACTGCTCATCTACTGACACGCGAGACAGGACGCACCAGAATATTCCCTCTCCCGAGTCGGAGCTCATGGCTTCAGGGAAACATAAAGACGAGAAGCCGGAGCTAGATCCGAGTAAGTTCAAGCTCCTAAAGTCTTTTACAACCGGGTGGGACTTTCTGTTTGGGATTGTGTAAAACTGCTTTTGCATAAAGGTATTTCAACGCCCTGCATTAACTGAAATTCTAAGATTTTTCATCCTTCCCTCTCGGCCCAGCTCTGAATCGCCTCTGCAATAGTGGGAGAGCTTTAGGAACTATAAAAGACAAACGCTTCCAAGCTAATATTGGGGCCATAAAACCAGACGGGGTTGTAAACATGGACTCAAACCTACAGGAGGACGTTGAATTTGGAAGGGCGCTGCATTATGTTAAAAACGTGCAAGGTGCTTTTTGCTTTGAAAAGTTACCCAAAACCAACATATGGATCCATATCCTCCAGTTCATGCTTTATGGTGCATTTTTACGAGCATGTTTTGACCCCGTGCCTTCACATACAGCACATCAAGCCCATAAGCCGACTTTCAGTCCTGTTTTTGAAAAAAGAAATAGGCTTATGGTGGGAGGAAACGCGAGATTTTGGCACTAATTAATAACCAGTGGTTAAAAAAAAAAAGATTTTTAGATTATTGAGTCACATCAATGCAATGAGAAGATGATAAGCATATTAAAATCCCCTCTCCTCTCTGAGTTCTAAACAAATTCACATGACTCTTCCAGCCAACTTGAGGAATGTAGGGACATACTGGAGGACTTTCACCACGGACCTGCAAAGGCTTGAACCAAGGGCTATTTTATGGGCCAATAAAGTGAATAAGCGCATTGAGTATTTTACGACGGTGTTACAAGTTAAGGGGGCAAGGAGGCAAATCAGTGTGGGGTTTGATAGAGGAGAATCTTTCCTCAAAATCTCTCCTGTCGGCTCAGCTTTAATGGGAAACACTCAATGCTTTGACATAGTTTTTAATGAGTTTCTGATGAGCCCACAGAATTGCTGTAAATCCAGAGGCACATTTTTAAAATGCTTCGCACGTACATGGGAGTCATTAGTCAGTGTTTCAATTTTGAAAATGCATAACAGTGTCGTGCCTTTATGCGTTCTGTCCTCACTAATATTCTGTTGTTTTTTTTAAAAAAATTATTTGCAGATAACCCAGTGGCAAATTGGATACATGCACGCTCCACAAGGAAGAAGAGATGCCCTTACACAAAGTACCAGACTCTCGAACTGGAAAAGGAGTTTCTGTTCAATATGTACCTTACTAGAGACCGCCGATTCGAGGTCGCCAGGGTCCTGAATCTGACCGAGAGGCAGGTCAAAATCTGGTTTCAGAATCGGCGGATGAAGATGAAGAAAATGAACAAAGAAAAGACCGACAGCAAAGAACAATAATGTGGACAGCATTCAGAAAACAACCATAATAACCACTAGTCACATGGACAACTCCTATCAAAACACACGACGAACACCCTCTCTCCTCTTCGTATTTATCACTTTGTTGGATTTTATTTTTAAAAATTAACATTAACTTGGAGACTGTCTGATGCTGATTATGTAATTTTCTTTTTTTTCCAGTGCACATTTATGTGTCCAGCGTTTAAGAAAAAAAAAGGGGTTAAAAAGAAAAACTTCTAAGGAGATAACTACATTCTGCTTTAAATACTTTTGTTTTTTTTGTAAGAGGAATTACACACACAGTTTGGACATGTTAAAACTGTCTGAAGAAAGAGATTACTTGAATTCTTTTGAATTTCACAAATCCATAATTTATGATGTAAATGTTTTTTCTTTAATGTTTATTTCCTTTGTACGCTGTTTTGCAGGTGTAGTATTTTGTACAGAAAGAGAACATCTGCGGTCGGACTTGTATGTCTTGTATTTTTTGTGATAGTTGTTGCTGTATTTGTGCATTTCTTTTCTTCTTTTTTTTTGGACTGTAGTCGAATTTAACTATAGAATGTAGATATAGATCTCTGCAAATATAAACATAATCACTAAATACTTGCATTTTGTTTTCTTTGTGATTTAACTTGGATATGGTGTCCAAACACTTGGGTGAGGAGGGGTTGCAGAGAAGGCCTACCAAAGTGAATTTCAGCAAACATCAACTAAACTATTTAGTTAATTTCAAACGGCAGCAAGCTGCCAAATCCCTGTTGGTGAGGCGTCGCCTGCATGTTCCAAACAGAGGAGTGTTTTCCAAATAATTGTGCCTCCATAGCTGTTCGTTTAATAGCATTTGTTTTGGCCGCAAAGCATTCCTGCAAGTACAGCTCAGGCCTAAATGAGCTCTGCCACTAAATAATAGTGGCGATGGAGGTCAAAAACGTAACTATGTCAGCGAAGTTTTAAATTTTCTGTTTAAATTTTGCCTTGCATGGCTTTAATTTCGGGTCTTAATTAGCCTACCTTAAGACTTTATTATTTACACTCATGCGTGTATTTAAGGAGCAGGCCTACTCACAAATCAAATAAACATAAAGCCTAAATAGCCTCGTTCGGTCTGTTAGCTGAAGACAGTAAATGCAGAAGGCCTAAGCGTCCTGTTTGTGGCCAATAATCCGTGCTGCTGCTGTTTTTTGGGGTTTACTAATAGGTGCGATCTACAACAGCAGCCAGTTCATTCAAACTACACAC
>JAQFJA010000002.1:14560687-14572444 GCA_029874485.1 Naso brachycentron
GATACACAGAATGCAGGCGGGAAAATGTGTAGATTTTTTTTTTTTTGGTCAGTCTTTGAAGTGCCCTGTGCATGTGCTGTATGTAATCAATTCCATTGATTCACAATATGAGCATGTTTGCTGTTTTTAATAACCTCGGAACAGGTCACATGTCTGATATTGCATTTTTCATCCGAGGCTTTTCTCATTAGCTTCCAGAGTGGCAGGAAGAAAGGTTACCGAGCGGTCAGTATGGTAATAGCAAGCAGAAGAAATGGTTGGGAACAATAGAAACTTATTTTTCATCTGTGCTGTCACGCCGTCCCTTTGTACCCGCCATGTTTGTGACTGAATATTCATATAGGAGCTACCTCAAAGGCAAAGGGTGAATGTTAAGAAAAGAGACCCCCGCGTCCTCTGCACACGACGTGTGTGTGTGTATGTGTGTGTGTGGGTTGCATATTTGTGTACAAGAATTGGAAAAAGATCCGAAAGCAGAAGTTTTTGTCCTTTGTAAACGTGTTAAGAGCATTTGGTGTAACCCTGATAAACCTCCTCAGCTTTGGCGCACGTTGCGCAGTATCTCTCCTCTGCTGCAGCCTTCATGTTTGTTGTGACACTGCTCACAAATGCATGCCGGTCCAGTTTTGATAGATACCATAGAAGTTTGCCTGAGAGATAACTTTTGCAGTTTCTAATCTAAGCCCCAGTTAGTTGTCTATATGTACCCTGTAGAACCGAATTTGTGTGGAGTACTAACAGTCGCAAATACGTCTCTACAGGAATACATGGGCAACTGAAATCCCACGGCCAGCCTCTGGATTCTCCTGCTTCTGCTCCTCTTCACGTCTCTCTGGCCCTTTCCTGCTATTGCATACACAAGCATGAGTCATGCAGAGTATACACATGCAACATGCCGACACTAGCGAGGCAAAAACATTGTCACAAAGTGTATTCGCAGTGCAGACAGCCATAGATTGTGTAGGTAGGCCACAGAGAGTAAACCCATGTGTGCAGTGTGCGGCTACTACTGTGTCAGACCCTGTAAAACACGTTAGGAACCAGGGGTCGTTTAAAAGTGACTGATTTACGGCTTTTATTGCTCTATAAAACGCCTCTAACATCCTCGCGAGAGGTAATAGAAATGTCGTGCGCATTCTGTACAAACATGACAACCAGAAACGCCATTTCAGTCTTTTTAAACAATATTATGCAATTATTGCTGTGATAATAATCTATAGGCTAACTTGCAATTTGGTGCTGCTGACCAATAGATTGACTTGGGTGCTACACGTTTGCTCAGGCTTAATGTTTCTTCAAATTGGAGCCTATGACTTTTTATTTGACTGTTACTATTTTAATTGTTGTTGAAGCATATTGAAGGCCTGCTTGTAATTATAGCTGTTGATAACACCAAATGTAGCATAACAATAAAAAAGGAAGAAAAAAATGAAATGTGGCTGTTGTTGTGTGACTGCTGAGCTATTAAGCTGCCTCTTTGACCACAGCTCTGAGATGAGAATGAGAAGTGTACAGCACAAGGCTGGATCAGTTTACATTGTAAATCTGCTCTTCAGCAATGAGGCAAGATTAACATGTAACATTTGGAGGCTGACTTTTCTTCTTCTTCTTCTTTTTTAAAATGTTTTCGAATAAATAGGGCTATAGTTTGAGACAAAGACACACTGTAAATATGTTTATGTAGAAATCTTTTGCTATTTCTGTATAGCACTGTTGCATTCTGTAAACACTTCTCACAGCATTGTCTGTCATGAAATTTAGCTCCTATGCCTTACAGACTGAGTTAATTTATATTGTGGCCACACATTTTTATTTAGCGCTTAGCAAAACTTGCAAGTAAAAGGACTCAGTATTGACAGACCCACGAGGAGATGGAGATCAAAAAAAAAGCCAAAAGGATTTTTTTATACATCAAAAGAAACCTTAACAATGTTTGAAAAATTGATTTATTTTTATTTTGTAAGTCTGAAAGCAGGACTTGTGCCCTGGCTCTTTAATCTCTGAAGCTCTTTAATCTGATGTGAAGGAGCATAGCTGCTCCTGCCTCTGGTCTGGAACAACCAAATATAACTTCACTTCTCTGCCACTCAGTACAGCTCCTCTACACTTCAGGATTTCCTGAGACTCTCCTCATCACATTCGCCCCCTTTCCTTTCTCTCTGTGACATCATAACATTTTTGTCTCTCTGCAGACTGGTCTGTGACATCATGATGATGCTGCTGTGCACAGCTGTCAGGTTTCTGACACCACAGTGATGGTGTTTTACGTGTACTGGTCTGTGATTTCATGGACCAAGTGAGTCTGGTTTGCTGGCTGCTCCAGTATTCACGTCATAATTGTTGTGTTTCACAACTGTGTGGTCTACAGCATTTCTCTCCACTGTTGTGTTAGTGTCATAACAATGCGAATGATGATGCAGGAGGTTTTTTTGTTGAATAATTGTTGTGTCTTAGAGTTAGAGGTTATTTAAAGGCTTATGTTACATTTTGGCATTTCACTTGTATACATTTTTAAGGTTTTATATTGAAAACCAGGACCACCGTGAGTTTCTTTACTATTACTATCTTATTCTCTTTATTCTAAATCATCCTATGCCTCCGGTTCCAGCTGATTGCATCTGCTGTGATATTCAAAGCACTTTCAAAAAGTGCATTCCGGTTAGTCGAAGAATCTTTACCTCAGTCAGGCCCATTTTGTAATGTTATCCTTGCCTATTATTAATTAAAAGTTGAAGGCAGGAGCCTTTAATGAATAGCCTGAAAGAAAAAATGATATCACTCCAAAATAGACAAATATCTCATCACTGAATGAAAGCTTTTGTTCAGGAGCCCAGACTCTTCCTGTCCACCTTTTCTCCAACAATATAAATGATCAGGCCTATTTTCAAACATCAACCACACCTCCAGAGCATCTCACCACTCCAGTCCTCTCTGACATTTGGCTTCACAGTAAACATTCAGTTGTGCTGAAATTGTTGAAAGAATATCAACAAAACTGAGGCAGCTCTGATGCTTAAGTGTATTGTAATCTGTTTCACAGCTGAAGTGCTGTTGGTAAAGACTGTGCCTTCATTAATTAATAGATAACCTTTATATAAGGCGTGCAGGCAAACAAACAACATGTTTGGTTTGCTATTGTTGTACCTTATCCTTGGCGAATCACCTATTGTCCCTTTGAATAATTGAGACCAGTGGATTTTGCCTGTTTTATTTTTTCCTTGGTCAGCAACTAGCTACTAGTTTTGTCCCCAAGATCAATTGCCTTGGTAACACAACCAGAGGGGGAGAGAGAGCGAGAGAGAGAGGGAGAGAGAGAGAACGAGAGAGAGAGGGAGAGATAGATAGAGAGAGAGGTTTGTGCCCACAATGGCGACTGTAGGTATGCTAAATACCTCTGGTTCCTTATCCGGGAACTACCTCTTACTCTGCTATTGGGCCACTGGGTCACGTGGTAAAAGTAACTTTACAGGGCTGCTCGCAAGTAGGAGGGCTTTATGGAGCAGAAAAACGACAAAGCTAGAAAAATTATTTTCCACTCCAGAAATTAATGATCATGAGCTCGTATTTGATGGAGTCTAACTACATTGATCCGAAATTTCCTCCATGCGAGGAATATTCGCAAAATAACTACATCCCTGAGCATAGTCCAGAATATTACAGCCGCGCAAGGGACACTGGCTACCAGCATCACCATCAGGAGTTATATCCTCCGCGGGCGAGCTACCAAGAGCGCCAGTATAACTGTGCAAGCATCCCTGAACCTGACACGCCAAGGGGACATGGAATACCCCAATCTGCGCACCTGCTGACAGGGAAAGGGCAACCTGCTTCATGTGAAACCCCACAGTTGTCCATGTCCCCCGCCACCCCACCGGCCGCAACCTCCGCCTGCAACCAAGCCACCCCGGAGCATCCAAACAGCACAGCCTCCTCCAAGCAGCCCGTGGTGTACCCATGGATGAAGAAAATTCACGTCAGCACTGGTAGGCAACTTGTGTGTTTATGTTCCCTGCACTCCTCATGCTCCTCTCTCCCTTTCCCTCCCTTTATCAGTCCCTCTGACTCCCATCTCGTTGCCAGCCCCTGCTCCGATAGCAGGGAAGCCTTTGAAATGGCACAATTGAGGCGGATTTACGACTCGGCATTGGTAATTACACCCACCATAAATTTTATAGCCGAGGTATACTCAGGGCAGCCGTATCACCATGTGGCTTCTGCTGTTATGTATTGCGCGATAGAGAGAGGGGGAGAAATGAATAAGAAAAAAAATTGAGCTTTGTAATCTTGCATTAATAATTTAGCTCATAGTTGGATGTGAGTGTCCTCTCATTATGCCGAGAAGTTCTTAACTTCCCATTTAAATTTCTCAAACAGCTAAACATTCATATCCAATAAATCTTTCCAGCCATATCTCAGTTGAGGCCATTCTTGTTTACCCCTCCTTTCCTCCCTTCTCTGTCTCCCTTTCTCTCCACTTATCCTCTTTCCAGTGCACTCGGCTTACAATGGGACGGAGCCCAAGCGGTCTAGGACAGCATACACCCGGCAGCAAGTCTTAGAATTGGAGAAGGAATTCCACTATAACCGATATTTAACTCGGCGGAGGCGCATCGAGATCGCCCACACCCTGGTTCTCTCCGAGCGACAGATTAAAATCTGGTTTCAAAACCGCAGGATGAAATGGAAAAAGGATCACAGGCTCCCGAACACCAAAGTGAGATCCTCTTCCTCCTCCTCCGGGTCCAACACAAGCTCAGCAGCCGGCGCTGTTGCCGCTGCCTCGGCCACTAACACTGGGGCCCCCGACGAACTTACCGGAGCACAGCATGGCGAGGATATTACCAGGTTATAAAAACCACAAACCAAGATTTGGGGGTAGAAGAAAAAACTGGTTATTTATAGAACAACTATATATTTTGTTTTCGTAGCTATCTTGTGCGGTTTCCTTTAAGTCCAAAGTTATATAAAATGCATGTTATATAGCATGGATTACTGCGAATACCGATGAATTATTTTTACGTGACACAGGGTTTAATTTATTTGAAGCTCAATTAAAATGATGTTTTTTATTAAAAAATGTTTTGAATGAAGGAAAAAAAACGTAGAAAAAAAAAATTACATTTTATCAAAATGTTATTGTGGGCCATTCTTTTGCCCTGCTGCCCAAGGTGAAATGCACAATCTATTTATTTCAAACAACACTGGAAGGAAATCAATATAATAATAGTTATTTTTGGTATATAAAAAAAAGCTGCAACACACCATTGCTCTTGAACTTGTATGTTTTGGATAATAATGTGTGGATTACCTCGTGTATTTCAAAAACAGGCTTTTGATTTACAATTTAGTTTTGTGGTGTTGATGTTGTGTTTAGACCGTTAAAGAGCAGATTATTGTGAAATGCAATAAACGCAGTGTAGTGTACTTGTGCTAATCATATTGGTCAATAAAACAGTGAGTGTCTACTAGTTTTATATACGTTTGGTCGAACTTCATTTAAGGCAACGTGAGGTCTCTACTAATGTTTTGGCTATCTGGAGATTTCACCTTAAAGTGTGCAGACGTGTGAATATTTGAACATTTCATAAGATTGAAACAAGAATCACTGTGTTTTTAAACTGTGATTGTAAGTCCTGCAGCTCAGTCCTGCGTCTTTGGATTAGCAATGTGTACAGACTGTGTGCGTGTGTGTGTGTGCGTGTGTGTGTGTGTGTGTTAAAGCCTGACTCATAATGGACTGAAGTTGTTTCTAAAATTTGAAAATGAAATAGTTTGCGCTATGCATTATATGTGCAACCTCATCAGTCTGAAGGGCATTCAATTAGCGCTAAAGACAAGCCACTGAGGCCCTCCACTCCAAACTGCACTGCCTCTGCCACGACTGACGCTCCCTCCTCCTTGAACACGAAGCTGCATGCGATTAATTTAGAGGACATTTGCAATGTTAGAGATTATAGATTGTTGTGAAATTATTCTTATTCATTTTGTAACCTCAGTATTGCCCTGCTTTTTCTATATCTATAGTCCACTGCGCCATGAGACGGAGTTTTCAAATGTAAAAAAAAAAAAGTACAAATAAAAATTAAAATAAAGACGTGAATTGCAGATAGTCAATATGCGTCATGTGGTGTTCGTTATAGTCCCAGTGAGGATGGCGATGGAGTACACAATCAGATCTTTGCTGGCAGGCTCTGCTGCAGTGTCCTGGATAAAAGCAGCAACGTTGATATTTTTTGTGTGTTTTTTTTTTGACTCTTTGTGACTTTTGCTTGTTTAAACATTTTGCCACATTTACCTGCTGTCTCCTCAGTGAGCACTTTACCTGCAGAGTGTGCAGCAGCTCGCGAGAATAGCCTATAGGTTGCAAAAACAACAACAAGAACACACACACACACACACACACACACACACACACTCACACACACACAATTTCAAAAACCGGCGCTCACTGCGACGTCATCGTCCACATTTCATGTGGCAGGTGGACCATCGCGCTGCAGGACTGTTTACGAGTATATTTCTGCTGGACTGGTACAAGTTTCACTTCAACTCGGGTGTCTTGAAATGTCCTTTTCTAACAAAGATTCATTTATTTTTTTTCCTCTTTTTTTAGTTTTTTTTGGACAGATCTGAGCAGATGGACTTCGATTTAACCATGACTTAAACCCAAAGACGCGCAAGAATTTGATAGATTATTGAAATTGTGACATGAATAGGCCTTATAAAATGCCTCGCGTAGTGGGGGGGCAAAGGAGCACAAAAGGAAGAGGTATTCTCCATCATCAATCTTTCGCTACAGAGCTTTGTGTTGTTCTGGAAAACAGCTCTGACAACAGCCAGTTTTGATCCGACCAAATATTATGTACCAGGCCGAGTCCTTTTACAGTCATCCCCGAAATGTGAGAGTTTAAATGGACTTTAAAATAAGTGGACCAAAGCGGTTAAAATGTGCCTTTTGGACGGTGCTTTGGAAAGGCACTAGAATAGTGGTGAGACGGCGCTGAAAAATGAATCCAGAAGCTTTTATGTTGCTGGACAGATTAGAGAAATTAATGTGCTCGCCACAGTCGCAGCATCCCTCCAATCCCTTTTTAGGCCCTGTCGCCTCCATGTCGCGAGGCTGAAAAGGTACTTTATTGAAGTTTGGGGGCGAAGTGGGAGAAGGCCGAGTTCACCTCGAGGACACATTTTCTGTCCCATTAGGCTCATTTCAGTCTGGATGGCCGACCTCTCCAACCCTGTGACCTGACTCATTCGCTCTCCGTGTACCTTCTGTGTGCGCCCTCGCTGGTCCCCCTTGGCCTCGGCTTTCTTTGTGGATTTTTCTGCGTTGTGCTCTTAGAGAGGCCTGCGGAGAGGCATCACGGAATGTGTTGCTCCCTTTGTTGATCTGAGTGACCCAGGACAGTGTTGAACTCTCGGACTGTCCTTTTCTCTGCATCCACCAGACGTGCAGGACGTCCAAACATGCGCCTTCTTTGGAGAGCCGGAGGTCATTTGCAAACAACAGTTTGTTGTAACTTTACTCAGAGACAGTGCGGTGACCTTCTAATTAAAGACTATAAAAGTCTCAGTGGCTCAAAAAAAACTTTTCCAAGCATGTGGGAATAAATTAGACTACTTAACAAATATAAAGGGATATTGTGTTACGCATTCTTGTTTTTGGTTGATAAAAAGGACATTTACTATAATTAGCATCTAGTGTGAAAATTCACATATTCTCCAAAGTCTCCAAAACAGAATTCAGTAAAAATAGTGCGCTCGTGTGACTTCTGTGTGACTTAAGAGAATAACAGGCCTCAGATCAGCACTTAGGTTCAAAAGTAAGCTGCCAATTATAGCGAAGTGTTTGTGACAGTACTGGGACAGTTGGTCCCTGTGATTAGTTGATGGACAGAGACCTTTAAAGTCTGTGGACACAGAAACCTTGCAAACTTTCCAGAGACTGCTCCTCTCTGAAACTTTCAGTTTAAATCCAAATGCATTTCTTTACTCAGATTAGACTCAATGTAACCTAAATAACTCACAGCTGAGCAGTGAAGTTTGTGCTCTTCAAATCTTATTAAAACAAAATTTAAAAAAACGAGAGATTTTTCAAATGTGAGCCATGTTGACGAGCTATTTATTCATTATTATTATTATTATTATTAGTGTCTTGGTTGCATTAAATCCACTAAAATCTTCTTCTCTGGATGCATTGAGCAACACTCTCCTGTGTGGTCGAGATCAACTATTCAGCAGTGATGAAAAAAAATATTCGACAGCATGCCTTCCAAGATAAACAGCTGCCACCGAAAGCCAAACAACCAATCTCAGTGTCAGTCGTGTGTGTGATCATTCAGCCTCCTCCTCATGCGTTCGAGGCTACAGGTGTGGCTCAGGTTACACGCGGAACAATGACGCCAAGTCGCTTTTTTGTTTGAGCCCTTGTAATTGAAGATTTGTGTAAAGTAGAACCAGAGTGCAGGAGGGAAACTTTGCATAGGTTTCCTCGATTTAGCCCTGCCAAGAATTGAATTAATACCCCCATACAAGGCCTTGGTGGGTTATTATTGGAACAAACAGAATGTGTGATTTAAAATGAGTATTTATACAACAGCTCATTTCGCCTGTCTGTCATAAATTAGACTTATCTTGCGATTTGTTATTAAACTTCAGGCTAACGCGCACAGACTTCCACTGAACACAATGGAAACTTCTCTTAATATTTACACGGCTATTTATCCTAACATGTAAGGATAGAAAGCGCACATTGTATACTTTACACGTCTTTCACATCATCTAAGCAAGCAAATTACTCCTTAAATCTATTAACTTCAAAGTTATTGTCTTACCTGCGCGTAAGGATCTCAACATAAATTAAAAAAATCATAATATCCCAGACTAATAGGTTTATCTTTTGTGGGTTATTTTAATGAATGAGCCATTTTTAAAGCTTTGAAACAAGCTTTAAAGTGAAAATATCCACCCTGCTACTTTAAAACAGCCTTTTGCTCTCAGCTGTAAATGTAGAATTACTCTGATAGGCTGCAGTTATTCTTAACCTCAGCCCCTCGCAGGAAAAAGCAGTATTTTATGTTTGAAGTTCAGTGTTTAAATTCCTCAACACTTACTCAACCGTAACCGGTTTCTTTTTCTGACTTGAGACTGTTGAATCACACGCATGATTTTCAGCTCACATTGCACGGCTGCAGGCTCCCTGTGATTTATGAGCACCTCGGGCGCGGACTCTCTCTCTCCTTCTCTCTTGGAAGATATAAAAACTTTACACAAACCGCCATCGAAATATTTGAACAAGAGCAAACACGAAACAAAATGGTTTGCTGCCTGCTGTGCTGGCGGTGCCGTGGTTTATTGCTGCTCCTGTCGTTAAGTAGGCTACAGACTCGTCTCAGGTGAGTGTCTTCTTCAACCACTTTTGGTTTGTAATGAAAGGTCCGGGGCCGGTGTATTGTTATGGTGTGCTGTGTTTAAACGGCAGCCATGGCAGTTGCATAAAGGCGGAGAGTTGAAACAGGGGTCACGCTGCTATTTTCCAGGGACAGAGAGGCTCTCTCGCATTGACCAGCAGTGGGTGTGTCATAAATCCGTAAATCTCTCTCCCATCCGTTCACTCAAGGGAGCAGATGCCCCATGTCTTTTCTTGTTCCTTCTCTGTGTGTGATGGAGAAAAACGTGGAATGGATTTACATAGAACTAGATTTTAAAACTCCACCAGACATGTTAAAGTGATTGACTGTCAGCGCTGGCAAACATTTCAAACAGGGGACGCTCTGATATCCCACTGTAGACTTCTGCATCACATCACACTGGAGATGATGGCCTGAGTAAACTTGCCAATAATACTTTATGCCATCATAACGCCTCGCTGGGAAATTTTTCATTAGCCTATTTGCTGCATCGTTAAGGACCTTAGATATTACAGTCATTTCCCCTTAGTTCAAGGTGTCACTGGGGGCCCAGCCAGTCACTATATTGAGTTATGATTATGTTATTCACTTTTCATTAGAAAAAGTGATCTGAATATGGGATCCTTAGACTATAGATCCACAATTATGTGTAGGTTAAGTGAAAACGTGCTTTTTATTGGAGTTGTTTTGTGGAAATGGTCCTCGGGTGTATTCATGTGGCCACCAGTTGCATTTCCACTGCAGTCTTCTCATCCTTTGAGCCCTCTGAGGAGAGCTGCTGCTGCTGCTGCTGCTGCTGCTACGAGTTACATTTACACCTCAGTTACATAATGATGCATGCAAGATGCAACTGATAACTGAATGTTAAGTTTATGATCTAAATGTAAAAACAAAAGAGTCACTTCACTTCCAAAGTTTAGCCTAAAACTCAGGATTAAAACACACCATCACTCTCAGATTGATTGAGAGGCTTTCTAATAAAATCACTGCAATAAATATGAAAAATATGAAATATTTTTCTGATTATGTTGATGGTTTATTCGGCAATTTAAAACAGGACTTAAAAAAAAAAAAGTCTTATTAGCTGAGAGACAGACAAAAATAGGGCTTTAATCGTTAATATACACACAAGCTATCAGCACTTATCAGATTTTACAGAAGAAAAAATAAAGGATAAAAATCTATTTTATTTTTTCTGCTGCTTTAGGCAATTCTGTTACAGCACTTTAGATATTCTGAAAATCATATTTCGACCGAGCAAAAGTTATTTCCAGATTTTACACATTCAGATGTTATTTACTGGCGCACAGATGCAGGTTTCGTGTTTTGCGCGCAGACCGGTCAGGATTTGCTGCGTGCTGTGCAGTAAGCAGACCCAAATTAATACTCCATGTTAATGCACGCGCTTATGCAAAAGTCAGGGCTTGTTTGGGAAATTGACAATGTGTGTCTTTTCCTCACTTATGAAGTGCAGTCTGCAAACTCTAGTCCTTTCATTTCACTCTGCATTGTTTACAGCAATATAGGGCACCGGGCCCATAAATCTTCTCCTTGCTCTGCCAAGACAGCGCCATTTGTATGCACCGTTTTAACCGACAGCATCCTCTGCCCATTAACGTCTTCTCCCCAGCTTTCTCTCTCAGTCTCCTCTTATCTCCCCAGCTCTGTCCCCTGGAAATACATTAACTGATCCGTGCATTGCTTGAGCTCTAAAAAACAACTGTGTTTTTTTATTGTATGTATTGTAAAGACGATATTTTATGGATAAAGAAAAACAAAATACAAGACCGGTGATGCACTCTACAGAGTGCACCCATATGTGCGCGGTGGCGGATATTTTCCGTTTCCCTAGTACCGTTTTCTCTGTAAGTTATTGGTATAAAAAAATAAAAGTTTATCGACGATTTTCTTGGCTGTTTGTGTCAGCAGGCGAGAGAGCGCAGAAGGTAAGGAGGAATTGTAAAAGGGTTGACACCCAGAGCGACCGGCGCGCTTTTGTGTGAGAGAGAAAAATGATTTATTGCCACTGAGGCGGTTCAAACAGAGTTCACGGAGAATTGTGGTGGAGGCGCGGAGGAGCTAAATTATGGCCTTGCTGAGCTAGTATATCATAGATTCTATCTCCAATTCAGAGAGTGTGTTCAAGGGTGTGAGGCAAGGAAAACAAAACGAATTTAATTACTTTCCCCCATTTTTGTCAGTGCTCATGGATAGGTCCTGATTGTTATTATTATTGTTAATAATAATAATAATAATAATAATAATAATAATAATAATAATAACAACAATAATAATAATAATAATATTATTGTTATTATTATTATTATTATTATTATTATTATTATTA
>JAQFJA010000002.1:14608132-14619790 GCA_029874485.1 Naso brachycentron
GCTGGTTTGAAGGTTATCAGTAATATGGTATCATGTTTGATAATATGACAACATGTTTTGTATAAAGTCTAAAGCTGCAAAGTAGATGTCAAATTAATATAGCACAGTAAAAATATAATGTGGTATGGTGTGGTTAGTAAAGTACAAATATCTCAGAACTAGAACAAGCACAAGAACAGTAGAGCCTCAAAGAATGAATGAGAGTTTGCATGAAAAAAAAACGCAAATGTGAAAATCAACTAACTGTTTCCTCTTTAAAGCATTTCCTGGTTCCTGCTGCTCATTTATAATATTTTTTGCCTTTGTCTTTTTTATGTCTTTGTGTTTGAGAATGTCGATTTGACAGAACAAGCACTTTTAAGATGTCACATTGGGCTTTAAGGAGCACTAATGGACACTTTTCCACTATTTTTTCTCTATAGACATAAGGATTAGCAGAAAAATTGAGAAAATAATCAGCAGATTCATCAATAATGAAAATAATCATTGGTTGCAGCCCTTTGAGGACAGTATTTGAATTATTTTCCACTCGCAGCCAAGTGCACAGATTCAAGCTTTGGGTTAATAAACATCGGCCTTGAGCTGGGCACCGAATCCCCTCCATCTCCTGGGATGTGACAGTGTGACCGCGTGCCCTCCCCTGTCAGTGAAAAGAAAAATTTCTGGTATGACTTTAAAAGTATCACATTTTTATTATCATTATTCCTTCTTTACTGTCAGTGGTGGTGGGTTTCAGGATATTGGCTTATTCTGCTCTTAGCACTTACAAGTTGCACTACTTAACAGCATCAGCAAAATGCCAAAACTGTGAGGCAAACTGAATGATTCAAGACTGTATTTCAAAAAAATTCCACATGGACATGAATTTTGAGCTCACGGTGCAGCTTAATCTGGATCTAAGAGACTTATTCCATCATTTATGATTCAGAAAATTAGAGGGGTAACACTGCATTCATCACCTACTTCAGCAACATTTCTGATTTAGTGGTCAAATGGATGGATATTGCCTCTATTAGTCCTCATTATTACTGTAAATTTTGCAATAACGCCAGGCCGGCTCGGTAGGGATTATGGACCATTATGAGCAGAGTGGAGACGGAGACAGAGATACCTTCTCCACCAGATGCAGAGCAGGCAAAGTGGAGGGGCAGGAAAGAGGAATGCGGCCAGGCTCCATATAATGTTAATACAGGAGACAGAGCGCTGATTGGGGTGCAACACAGTCCCATTCAGCTCAATTAACAGCATCCTCCATAATAGCATTACTGGTTTCGGAGAGCCAAATGTCTGGATGCTGGACGACGCACACACTCTTACACACACACTTACGCACACACCCTGGCCTCCAAATACCAGTGCATTACTGCCCTGGCGCTCATTGACAGAGCTGCCACTCACCACGAAGATGGATGCTCCTCCTGGGACAATTCCAAACCTCCTTCATTGACTTGATTTGTTTTGCTGATCTAACTACCTTTGAACACAACGCTGGGGCGAGTGTGTGCGCTCTCTAAGAAGGAGCGAATCACTGTTTTATGTGTGTATTTTTGTGCAAAACAGTGAGCACAGTTCCCATTTCTGACCACTTAGAAAACCTGTAACCAGTGTTTTCTTCCTCTAACTTTAAATTACACATGATGCTCTTTCCCGTGAGATGCTGCACAAATAAGTCCTGCGGCTCATTTATGCACATTCCCTCCAAGTTCCTTGATTAAAAACATGTAAATGACTGTTTTAAGATCCCAGCTTCCCTGAGCATTTTGTTCACTTTGGAAATCAGCACTTTCATTTGATTCAAGGATGCTCAAGGATCCTCCAGCCACCAGACTCTATTCCACTTCACACCTCCAAAAACACCTTCATCTCCTATCTATCTCCCAGAGGACTGTGTCACAATCATAGACTACATGCACACTTCGCCAGACAGACCTGCATTCATCACACACTCCCGGTCATGTCGATAGTCAGCAGGCCGAGCAGGCTCATAATGAATTTGAAGAGTTGCACACCTATAGCAAAGTCATTTACTTTATCAGTCCGATAAAAGGAAGTGATAAGATAGTGGCTCGGCACTGTAAGAGTATCAGCCTCACTCCACTATTCATCTCACCAAGATCTACAAATAGCAAAGCTCATCCCTCAAGGCAGACGCATCGAGCCTTTATCTACGGAATTTAAAGAAGGGCTAATATCTCATAAGAATGTGTGCTTATGAAAACCATCATTTCCATATCATTATCAGCCTGAATATCTGACTGCCATACTAAGAGGCTTCTCTGGTGTTTCTGTATCTATTCTGCTTCTGGTTTAGGAACTGCTGGGAGAATACAGGTGCAAATATGATTTGGGCCTATTCCTCTTATGAAGTTGACCCCCTGTAATTGACACAGACACACTAGCAATTTGATTAGCTCTTCCTGCTGCTCGAGGGCATTTGGCCATTGCAACCTCATCATCTGTTTCATGTACATAGCTCCACCTCTTGGTGAAGTCGGGGAACATCACACAGAGCAGTGAAAGCCTGAGCTGCCTGACTCATATAGTGTTTGGAATTAAGCCACTGGGCCAAATCCAAGAATATCTAACAAGCAAAACCACGGCCACACACCAAAACCAATTAATGAGACAAGATCATCTCTGCAGGAGCTTGTCTGTATTACAGAATTGGAAAAAAATTTTAAAGCTTTATTTCGGTCATGAGTTGCATTACAAAACAATACACATTCATTTATGTTCATATTGTTTTGGATATTTCTTCTTTCTCATGCTTTTCCTACATGCATGCAGATTTGCGTGTGCACACATGCACGTACAGTGATTTGAATACAGATTTGGGTGTGTGGTCGAGCAAATGCGTGTGTCCACAGACAGCCTGCATGTTGGCGACTGTGTGGGTGCCACTAAAAATATCGTTCATCCCGTTATTACAAAGAGAACCGATAAGAGCCTCTTGAAACACTTGAGATAAGAATGCTGACTTAAGTGCACTGACATTGTCACCAAACATGCAAGGCGCAGGAATGAAAGTGAAGAAAAATGGGGAAAACACACACACACACTTACCCACACACTCACATTCACAACAGCAAAAAAGAATGTGCTCAATAGCAAAACAGTGTGTCACATGAAATGAAAATTACTGTACATCGATTCATCAAGATACATCATTAAAGCTGTCAAACATCAAAGGCTCTCTGATCACAGCTCATTCTTGAGACACCAATAGCCCCATTTATCATATTTGTTTAAGCAATGAGAGACAGAGTAAGGCAAGACGAGAAGGATGAAGAGACTTAAGAGAGCGCCGAGAGTAAAAGTCAGGAAATGAAAAGGGAAATAATGTTTACAGGAATGAAAATGGAGAAATTAAAGAGAGTGGAAAACATTAAACAACAGAAAAATCAACAGGAACGACAGAGGAAAGCAAATGGCAAAAAAAGCAAAAAAAATTGATGTAAAAATAAGGTGTGATCAAAAAACGTTGAAGTGTCATATGAGACATAATTAATAGCAAGCAGCAACAGAGTTCCTGATACCTCTGTTTGCAGTGGGACGCCACCTGGATTGAGCCCTAACCCCTGGGGCTCTCCAAGCTAAACATGCCGGTTCAGAGCTGACACACCTGCATGCACCAAAAATGTGCACAAAACATTATCTCTCCCACCATCGTATGATTTTTATTATCTGTTCCACTTACTCTAACCTTCATTTGACCTCATGAGACATCCAGACATCACTCACTTAGGTCCAGATTTATTATCATTTATCATTTTATTAACATGGGAAACATTTTGGGGAGAGATTGTATTGCTAATTTCTGTCCAAATAATGCTTGTAAGAGGACATCTTTAAAGTTTATGCGGCTCGTGATCAAATGGTTTTTATATATCCCCAGGCTCTTGTATTCTCCAAATTGCTTCAATAAATAACTTGTAAGTCTAATTATGCAGCAATTAATTGCAGCCAACATGAATGCCCATCAATCTTGTAACTTGAAAAAGTCTTTTCCAGCACAGCCTGGCGGTTCAAATAAGAAATTTGATTAGATTTTGCGAGCACGTATGGGAGTGTGTGTGTGTGTGCCAGTTTGTCATTACGTGTGTGCATGCGAGTGTGACTGTGTGTGTGTATATGCGTGAACATGTGCAAGTGCCCGTGGAGGTTACAGCCAGATCACAGAAGAGAGAGCTCCATCCCAGCAGCTCTCTGCAGTCTGCTCTCTCTGCCGTCTCGTCCAGTTGCTATGGCAGCAGCAGTGAAGGCTGTATCCATGGCCAAAGGAGGAAGCTGGCATCCCCCAGTAACAGACCTACCACCCCCCCTCCTCCTCGTCTCTGCCTGTTTCCCCCCGCCAGGCCTCTGTGACCTGCTGGTGAACCTGCCTGGGGGTCGGAGGTCAATGGCTCAGAGCTGCCGAGTGACAGTGAGGGATGATGAGGGAGAGAATGAGAAAGAGAGGAGTTACACCACACAGATGGGGAGGAGAGATGAGAAAATGAAAAGATGAGACCAAATTTGATTACTATCAAGAGGTGGGGGTGTGGGTGGCCTTCCTGCTTTACAGAAAATGGCCGCTGTTTTTTGCCCCGTTAAAATGGAGGTGGAATGCAGATTGTTTTGACTTTGTTTTGTTTGTTCCAATTGTTTTTTTGCTTGTTTTAGTATTTGTTTTTTGTGTGTTTGGGTGAATGTATGGGTGGGTGTTAAGCTGTGGAAGTGTCAGGGGCATTGGACAGAGAGAAGAGAGGGGCAGGTTTTTTTGGAGGGGAATTCTCAATAATTTCCCCTTTTTTGGCTAATGGGTCCTGTGCGTGTGTGTTGAGGCCACTAGAGAAAGTGTTTCTCTCCTTGACTGTGAATAACTTGTCTGAGGAGAGTAAAGGTATGTGTCGAGAGACTTATCTGTGTGTTTAACATTTAGTCAAAGAGGATGATATGGTAAAAGGGGGGTTGGGGGGAGGGGGGGTGTCAAGTGAGTTGACCCTTGGCCTCTCTGCCTCTGAGAGGTCAGACAGTCTTTGGCTAGCTCAGAACACAACTTCCTCAACTTCAAGATTTGTGTACTTTCATACCTAGGGGCCTGGAAAGGTATGCAGTTCTTCATCAGCGTTTGTCAGTGGCAATTTCCCAAAGCAAAGATTATTTTCCATCCGTCTTTTTTTTTTTTTTTGCTCAACAATAAAACATGACTTAGGGTAAGTTGAGTTTACCTGAACACGCATGTGTTAGAATGACCTTCAGATATTCCGCTTCAGCATGCAACTTAAACACCGAGTTTGGTGAAGTCTGTAACAGAGTGATAAAAGAAGAAAAAGGGTCAAAAGGGATGTCAACGTGAACCAGGAAATCACCCACTGCTGCAGTTAAGTGGCTCCTTTGAATACTGTGAGGATAACATTACCCCCTAGTGGCCAATGTTTGTAACTGCCACTGAAGCTCGTGGGTATGAGTGAATGTCAACAGCCATCCTTAACATCAATCTCCATCCATAACACTCTGTGGTTTATACAGTAGCTATGGAAGAGAGCCTCTAACACTGCCTTTTCCATCTGATGCACGCAATACATCAGCACTATCAGACATATCTATATAATTTCCCTTCATCTTTGTCATTATCACTGGCTGGTGTGGAGTGCAGCAGCCAGTCAGCTAGGACTGTCAACCAGAGACCCAAACAGTAGCCGTGAGGGCAGGGCAGAGGGTGTATGTTTGCTTTCTACACACGAAACACAAACATACACCCTCAGGCTCGGGGCGCTATGCAGATACTTCATGCAGTCCCTCTCTCTCTCTCTCTCTCTGCTGCATTCTTTATGTTTTCTTTTTTTCTGCGTGCTCTCCAGATGTCGTGTCCTCTTCGTCACCCCGTTCCTTCGCCCCGCTCTGCTGGGTTCCCCCGCCCAGAGACTTGTCACAGCCCCTAACCGCATCAGGAGCACTGCTAGATTGGATATACATGATCTGTCCATCCATCAATGCAGAGAGGAGAGAGGGAAAGAAATGGCTGTCTATCTGCGAAGAGTGAGATAGAGACACGAGTGGAAAAATTGGGATGGAAAGTCATTTGCAAGCATAAACAACACCCAAGAAAGATCATATATAAAGTCAAATAGAAATGTTTTTTCAAGCAAAATGCAAGTATGCTGCCTCAGCTCATTAATAAATATACATGGGAATAAACAGAACTTTCTTTGGTAATCACTGGATCAGTGTTTCTCATCACTGCCATTGTTCAGTGATGTGATTAGTGATATTTTACGTTGTTGGACCAGTGGACTGCCTGGCAAATGTATGTTGTTTCCAAGTGGTGTGCAAACTCATCTTCATCTGTGCATCTCTGTCCCTCGTCATCTGTCTCGCACTGAAGGTTTAGCTGGTGCCGCTGAATCACTTCGCCACCCACCTCCTCATTCTATTCTGTGAACTGAATGAGCTGGAACTCATGTGTTATGGACCCTGTGAAATGTCTTACAACATGGGCAAACAGAGCTGAAACCATTGGGAGATGAGCCAACACTTGGCTCTATACATGTTTTTATGTGCAGGTGCTCCAATATGGCAACATTTCTCCCTGTTGCAGACAGTTTTAATCAAGCCAGGTCAGATTTTTGCGCAGAAATGTGTGACAGGCTATTATTCTTATGTTATCATGTTTGGTATATTTTATGTGGATTATTTAATTCAGATACTTAATGTGATTTTACACTATTAAAGGTTTTCACTGGTACAAGCAACAATCATAAGACAACAATTCTGTAGATGCTACCATGACAACTCAAAGCGTGTTGTTTCAAATGCCATTGTTTTCTTCAAATGTCAAATAAATAAATCTACATGCAAAACAAACCATCAGACTGCAATAAAAAACTTGTAGTACTGCTTCTTAGAGCTGCAGCCCGTGTAGTCATATATTTGTTTGATGGTGAATATACAGTATGGGGAGGGTTCAATCTGAGGTTGCCCTAGCACTTCATCGTTTTATCTTGTGATATTCATCTGTGTCTGCTCCTCTATCTTTTCCATGCATTTCCAGGTGATGCGGTATCATGAGCACATCTGTATATCTCCGCCTTCTCCCCTCTGTCTCCATCTTGCTCTCCCTATTCTCTCAATCTTCGTCCCTCTTCCCTCTTTCCTCTCCCTCTGTTTTTCCTCCCACCTGCCCTCTTCTATCTTTTCTTCCATTTTCATACTGATTCCCCCCACGCCTCTCTCTCTCCCTCCATCCCTCTCTCCCTTACTCTCTGTCCCCTCTCCTCTCTCCCTCTCTCTCTCTCCGCTGTGCTCTGATGAATTGCCTTCCCCTCCCGGTGAACTCGACCGATAATCCTGGGGAAGCAGTAAAAGATCATCGATCAGCCCTGCAGACAGGCCCACAAGCCACAGCACAGGAACAACACGCTAACAACAAGGCTCTGCACTTGGCTTCCAGACTATGCATGTGGATGTATGCATGAGCATGCGTGTGTGTGCATGTGTGTGTGCATGAGCACACGCTTGTATACATGCAAGCATGTACATGCATTTGCACACTTAATGCATGTAGATGACATGCACGATTGTCCAACTTGAGATGATAGACGGTCTCGTATCAGTGTTTGTTAGTATGTCAATTCACACATGTGTGCCACACACATGAGTTGTGCCCTGAGTCTGTCACTGCTGGTTGTGTATCATATGCTATGTTTAGCTTCATGTGTCATCGGCATGCTTAGTATACACTGAAGACTTCCCCCTGTGCTCATCCTGCTTCCTCACGTGATCCACCGCCTGCTGTGTGTCATCCACTTGGAATTTGTGCATACAATATGTGCTAACGTGTGTGTCTATGTGCATATGTGTATGTGTTTGCCTGTTGAGTGTGTATGCGTGTCAGCATGTGAGTATAGCATTTGTATATGTATGCAGCACACACAGAGGCTATAAATCATTCTGCATTCTCCAGGCCCATCCTGAAGGAGAAGGATAGAAAATGCGCATGATCTTGGGCAAAGCTTGATGGCTATGAAACTGACCGGTTGATTGATTGAAACAATTAATTTTGCACCATGCTTTTATGACTGAGTACCCAAGCGATCATCAGTTCACAACAACCAAGTGAGGACAGCTGGATTGTTTTATAATTTCCACTGAAACATAGCAAAGAACTAGCTAGTGCTCCAGGCTTACTATAATGATAAGCTACCAGCTACTGATTTAAGTTATATGACATGATATGATAGCTCGGACTGTACAAAGTCATGTATGAAGTCCATTTGTCTTCATCGTCCATTTTGCACACAAAAATAAGCCAGCATGAGCGATTCAAGCAGAAGGCAGCCAGTGGTCATTATTCTATCCCCTTAAATATGACAAATGGAGGACGGCTTCTATTGAATCCCATTCTTTACATGCCATATTACAACGCACTGCTGTTCGCCAGTGTGGAGGAGCTTGACCATAAAAAGCTAGTTGCTTGGGAAATAAATCTCCATGTTGACAACCAGTGAACTGCTTTTCATTGAAGAGACTCACCATTCATACTTTATCTCCCTTTTTATTTTGGAACTGTTTGTGTGTTGTCCTTCAGTGCTTTCTCTCTGCTGTCTTTGTTCCTAATGTACTGGCAAGGCGGACTTCATTAAGCCCTGTATGCGGCAAACACATTTATGTCCTATTTTGATTTTTCCTATTTCATTTTGCCGTGATACACCACAGCACTGCCACCAAAGCGGAAAATAAAGTCCCCATCAGGCTTGAAGCCATGTGCTCTTTGTGAACAAGGTGACACCTTGTGGTCAAAGCTGAGAACCGCATTTGCAGCTGAAATCCAGCAAACACAAAGGGAGGACCAGCAGACACTCAGCACAATGCAACTTTTTCTCACCAGAGGACTATACAATTATCAGTCACTTTGAGCTGAGAGAATGCCCTCCATGCAGAACAAGAGCACGGCACGCACACCGACCCACAAACCTAACAGGACACCTGCAACAGGTATCTGAGGTATTTCACAAGTATGAGAAGATGTTTCAGGCCATGATTCTTCCAATACTTGGAGAATGACTTAATGTGAGGGTGTGTGTGAAGGTACGTGTGTCCCTGCGTCTTTTCCTGACAGTGAAACGCCACCACGGACATTGACAGATCGCAGAGGAATGTTCAATTGCAGGTTGTTGCGTCCTCCTGTCACTGGGCTCATCAGTCACAGGGCAAGGCTAGCTGGGAGGCAGGAGGAGGCAGGAGTGAGGGGCGTCACTCCTTCCACAGATGATGATCACACTGGGGCTCCTGCCAAGCAGGCTGCTGGCCCTGTCTTGCTCCTGTGGTCCTTTTGAATTCTTCTCCTCCACAGACAGTTCCAGGGCAATAATATTACAGCTTTGATACTGCTGTAGACAGCAGTATGAAGCACAGGGATTTTCCCACTTGAATACACTACTGCTCTGTGTTTTTATCTCTCTATCTTTTGGCCATGCTGCTGTGTTGACTGCTGAATCTTTGTTGAGATTACTCTGGCAGCTTGAGGGAATTATTTTGGCTGGTTGATGAGACATTTCTTGTTACAAATGCCACACACAGATGCTCTGCTTCAGAGATGAGTCAATACAAAGCCCTGCAGGAACATAACTGATCTGACCTGCTTTCTCGCTCTCTCCCTGCAAGTTTTCTCCGCTCGTCTTGCACTGCAACAACCTGCCTCTTCCCCACCTAAGCCATTACTTCCTCATCCTTCCTTTCTCTTTTTTTTCTTCTTCCTGTAAAGGATCTGTTGTTGTCATGGGCTACTGGTGTAAAGCTTGCACTTTCACATGTGCACCCTCTACAGTCATGGCTGGGAAGTGTCCTTGTTGTTATATGAGGAAAGATACAAACAGGAAGGCCAATTACAGCCCAGCAGTCATCTATCTGTCAACCATTTGACAGGAACATAGCACAGCCAAATATATGACTCCCCCATAAATCACAGCATCTCACTCTAACTAGCCTGTCTTGTGTGAGTAATTAGTAGTATCATGCAGAAGCATTTTGGTGTCCCGAAATACCATTAGATCATTTTACTTTTGATTTTCAGTCACTTTTCTCCAAAACCCACACACTCAAATAGCCAAATGTTCCTGAAAATTATATGCATAAAACTGATTTAGGAGGCACTCAGGAAATCGATCATGCAACAGAATCGTTTAATGTTTAAGGAAGGGCCTTATGATTTGTGGATGTTGAAACAGAGTTCATATTCCACATTTAAAGATTAAAAAGAGGACCTTGTATTTTCACAGTGAGCCCTAACCGCCTTGTACCCCCTTGCAGCAGTCCCACCCTGAGAGCTCCATTGCTATTGCAGATGCTTTATGACGGGCAATTTAGCTTCAGCTGCTATCTGAGCCATCTCAGGAATGGACGCGCTTAGAATCAAGTGCAATAAAGCAGAGAGGGAAGTGGAGAAGAAAGAAGGGGGGAAGAGAGAAAATAAAGAGAGACAACAAGCTCGTCTGGATGGCCCCTCTGGACAAAAGGCTTGGGGGTAGGGTATCCTGTGGACGCACACACACACACACACACACACACACAAACACAAACATAAACACTGGTTTCCCAGGCACTCGGCTAGACAAGGAAGAGGCATACCTGTTTGTTTTCACAGGAGCTTCCCAACAAGGCCAAGCTTCTGTGAGTGAATGAATCCACACATCCGGGCTTTTTATGCGTGTACTGTATGCATTGTGCGTACAAGATTTTTTAAGGTCTATACATTTCTCTGTGTGTGGGGGTGCATGTGCATGTGCATGTGCATGTGCATGCGTGTGAAACATTTGGTCCTCCACACCGGCCTGGCTTTGTTGAGTCTGCTGAGCTCCAGGAAATCTCCTGAGACGGGCAGACAGATTTACACCCTTCCTCCTGAGAGGGCTTTACAGCCTGGGACCCAGCAGAGCAATGGAAGGTCCAAGAGCGCCAAGTGAAGAGCAGGGTGATGAGACAGAGAGGGAGAGGAGAGGAAAGAAGGGAAGGATAAAGGCAGAGAGGAAGGATGAAATATTGCAGAGATTGGGAGGGTAGGGGGGAGGCAGTGATATCGATGGAATGCAACATGGCCGCTATTTGCTTGCTGCCCTTCGCCTCTACTCACATACACCCCTTCTCTTCTACGTTGTGTCTCTCACTCTCAATTTATCCCTACTGCTCCTACACGCACACACACACACACACATGCACAAAGAAGAGGCCATAAATCTGCCAGTGAGGGCTGCTGGGATAGAGACACCTAAGACAGGCCTATGCTGTGTTTGGAGAGAATGCAGATGTACCTGCCTCCAGCACATCATCCTCTGTCCCTCTTCCTCTCCCTCGTTCTCCACCCCTTCATATTATCCTCTCCATCTCTCTCCAGAGTTTTCTGTCTCATGTTCTTAACCCCTTTCAACCTTCACTCTGCTCATCTCTCCTCCGCTCTCCACTCCCTTTTCCCTTTGGTGTCACTTTAAGGACTGCCGCTCTCCCACTTGGGGGAACAAAATGCTCCAGCCAAGTCCCATGCCATTGTTGTGCCGAGACAAGGCCAAGCCAGAGGACAAATAATAGGGCAAACAGAAAGGGAAATAAGGCTCACACTATAGGCGGCACCTTGTGGGGGATAATGGTAACAAATATAGGATCTATGCAACCTGTTTGCTGCTG
>JAQFJA010000002.1:14653596-14669554 GCA_029874485.1 Naso brachycentron
AAGAGATGTGAAAAAAGACCAGGTTTGGACAATCGTAATGTTTCTACCGTGGCAGAAGATAAAGTAACACAGATGTATGTTCGTGTAGAGCATATATTATTTGACTTGATCTGAGGGACATTACCAAGTTGAACATTTCCCACTAAAAGAACAATGTTTTACAAGTGCGGGCGGATCTGAATGTCCTTTATGTTGAGCTGCACCAGTTCACTTTCTGTATAACATAAATGTCACGAGAGTGAGCTGTGCTCTTTGCCCCGTACGCACGACGCAGGACACGGCGTCAGCCAATGAGAAATAGCCTAATTGACTGCACGTATGACGTAGCCTTCTGCGATACTGCTAGCTAGTTTTGCTAACAAGAAAGAAGATGGATTCTCCCATTCTGGTAACGTTAGCCCTTATATTTGTTTAAACAAGTATATGTGTCATTGAAGATTTAAATTGTTACTTTTTCACACAATTATATGTTGACAATTGTCTTTCGAAACGTACCGAAATATGATATTTTAGCTATCGAGTTAAGTCGACACGGAGCTAATTAACTGTAACGCAAAGGGGATAGCTTTGTTGGCTAACCAGCTAGCCTCCGAGAAGTTAGCTTCGTGTGTAATGTGTTTATTGATGATGTGGAAGTGTCATGTCTTCCTTCTGATTCCGCGAATTGGTTGTAACGTTATGTAAAAAGAACTTTCACATTTGTGACAGCGGTCTGAGTCCTAGTGTGATATTTTCGTCCCTTGTTAGCCCTCCACCACCGCCCTGTAAACGTTGCAGTTTTTTGCGTCTAAAAATTAGTTAACGTGAGTTCGTTTTCGAGTCAGTTACTGACTTTTAGAGATGTTTCATAATTTCAGCTAAAGATTAATGAGTTACAATCATCTGTCTTTACAGGAACCATCCTTGTACACTGTCAAAGCAGTTCTGATACTGGACAATGATGGAGACAGGCTTTACGCCAAGGTAAAGTTACTAAGACAAGTGTGTCTCAAATAAAGCATCCTCATCGTTAGCTGAACTTAAAGGATCGGCCTGCTGGTATTCATTTTCTTTCTTTCTTTTTTTTTTCTTGTTAACAAATCTCACACCAAGACTAAAACCAATAACGAATTTACTGCACTAACAAGTATTTTCATTGTAGACAAAACTTAATATAGCTTATTCCTTTGTGCCTCAGACCTCAGATTAAAAATACATCAAAGAGCCACACTGTTGCTCTCGCTGACATGTTTTCTAATTGTAGTCAACATGGGCACAATAGTTTATTTTGAGCCAATTCCACTTACACTAGAATAGAAGCTGTGAATAGTGACTACTGCAACAAATTTAAGGCAGAAAATATTCCTTAAAAATAGAAAATATTTGTTCTTTATTGGGTTGTGTTTACGAAGTCATTGTAAAACAATATAAATAATTTACTTGAGTGCCGGAGACTTATTAGGGAAGAAGAAAATATTAACAAACTAACTAAAGCATTGTTTCTTATGCAGCAGCCTGATCTTTTAAAAAATGCTATATTGTTAAAGTTTGCTGTTGGTTATAGATTTACTTTGCAACATGTGTTTATGTTTTTGTTTTTAAATTCTTGTACAGTATTATGATGATACATACCCAACAGTAAAGGAGCAGAAGGCGTTTGAGAAGAACATATTCAACAAAACACACAGGACGGACAGTAAGATGTGTTAACCATATTACATAGATAATCACTATTTCCACTTCAGTACATGTCTAATAATATTCATGGTTGCATTTTGTGTGATCTTAGGTGAGATAGCATTACTCGAGGGCCTCACTGTTGTTTACAAGAGCAACATAGACCTCTTCTTTTATGTGATTGGAAGTTCGCATGAAAATGAGGTAAGTTTAATTTTTTGTTTGTAATGAACTAATTTAAGTATAAATTTAAACCAAGCAATTGAGCAATGAGCAAAGTCACAGAAACATACATTTACCAGAAGTGTTAGTAATCCCATCCTGTCCCTTAACAACTGAGGTTATGCTTTGTGTCATAGAAGATCGGTCAGAAAACATTTGTCCATTGACAGTATAAAATGGAATTGATAACATTTTGCTTTCATTTTTTTTAAACTGTTTTTCATGAGCTAAAACTTTGTACCATTGTGTGGTCTGTAGTGCCCTTGCATTTTATTCTAAGTAGAGTTAAAGTATGTTTACATGGTGCCTCTGCATGTGTTTTTGTATGTGTGTTTTTTCAATAGTTTGTTTTTTCAGTTAAGGACATTTATGACTGATATACTACATTCTCAAATCAAAAATAAATACTGGAATACAGGAATACAGGTTCCGTTTTTCCTAGACAATGTTCAGCAACTGAATGACCCAGTTTAAATTGATAGAATGTGTTTTCCCTTGACTTACCAAACACATTTATTCTCTTTTGAGCTATTCAGCAGTTTTGCCTCTCAATTAAATTTTGGGGGAATTATTATTAATATTGCGGCACAATGTGTGTTTTGCTCTAAAAACTAAAAAATGTGTGTCATTGCGAACTCATCCGACTGTATTTGTTTTTTATACTTAACACACTCAGTACTTGTTTCGCAGTTAAATATCTTCTCCATTGTAAAATGAGATGTTATTTGTGAATTTTATGCGTTTGTTATTTATGACCTAACTATAGTTTGGAGCCCGCACAGATGGAAAATCAAGTTTACCGTAGATACAAGATAAAATAATTTTTGTCCCTTAAGGGTCTAGAGCAAATATTGTAAACACAAAAACAAGTGATTGTTTCTTATGTGATTTTTCTTTTTTTCTAGATGATAGATAAACAATGTGGGCTCTTTGGACATGAACAGATTCTAATATATTCTTTCTTTCTCAACAGCTTATGCTTATGGCTGTTCTAAATTGCCTTTTTGATTCCCTCAGTCAGATGTTGAGGTTTGTTTGACAGCTGTTAATCATTCTACAAAACTTCAATAAAAGTTTCCTGACAAATGTTTTTTCTCAAAGTTAAGCTACTCGTGTATATATATTTTTTTGTTATTCTGTAGAAAAAATGTTGAGAGGAGGGCATTGTTGGAGAACATGGAGGGGCTCTTCCTGGCTGTGGATGAAATTGTAGATGGAGGGTAAGTAAGAGTTGAGCGACATCAAAGTTTTGATGCTAAATCCGCTCTTGTAATATCACTGCATTGTAAGTGCAGCATTTTGTCGCTGACTAATTGTGGCTCTGTCTCTTTGCTGCCTTCTGCAGAGTGATTCTGGAGAGTGACCCGCAGCAGGTTGTGCACCGTGTGGCCCTCAGAGTAAGCTCCTCCCCTCTACTCCCAGAAATATTCACAATAGCTTGATGTTGGCTTCCTCACCTTTAAATGTAACATAATTGTGCTTTTAGGGGGATGATGTGCCTTTGACAGAGCAGACAGTCACCCAGGTGAGAAAAACCTTCCTGGCTCCTCTCTCTGCTATAAAGTTTAAAAGCTCCATTAGGTTATTGACTGTTGAAACTCATTACTGCGCAGCCAATAAATACAAGGGCAATGTTATATGTAGTATAATTCTCCTCTACTCCTACTTTGTCACTCACCTCTTGTTTGTCATATATTGTTTATCTTCTATGTATGACTGTGTACGTGATTACTAATTATTCATCAGTAAGGTGGTAGGTAGCCAACAGTGGCTCCTATCTTTCAGTTCTTCCATGAGTCGGCCTGTGTGTGAGCTCCTCTTGATTAATGTTGTCATTTAAGAGACTTGAGACTGGCTACAGCCATCCCTCCCCTGACCGTGATTAATGGCTGTCCCCAATCCCCATACTTTATGGTTATGATTCAGCTTTCATTCAATGAATTAAGATGATTAATTAGATCTTGCATATTTCTCTTCATTTACATTAGCCATTCACGCATCTTTGTCCCGTTTTTTGATAACTACATGCGACTTTTTAGAATTCTTCCCTTCAACATTCTCAACAAGGTGCCACTTATTTTCTATTTTGTTTTTATTTGACATTTTTTCCCTTAATGGTGATCCCACGCTGTAGCCATTTGTATACTGGCCTCTGCGGTGAAAATTTTGTGATCTGCTTGATCAAAGCTACTTTTCTTTCTCAGGTTCTTCAGTCTGCCAAAGAACAGATCAAGTGGTCTCTTCTACGATAGAGTCGCATCTGCACCAGTCTACCAGTGAGCCGCTGTTCAGCCCAGTCTTCATGGCACTGATCCACATTCTCCTTTTCCTTCCATTTCCACTCCTTCAATCAAAGCTGTGAGGAGTACCGCTGGCTGATCCAGTCACACTCCCAGGACTACTGCAAACTACAAGTTTCATTTTCCAATATTTTCCTTTATTTTTAATATACAGGCTTTCATCGTATGACGTGAGCAACATGAGGATAAGATATGGTGTACATTCCAGTATCAGGACTGGCCTGGCCTGTTTTTTTTGTATGTTTTTCATAACTGAAGCTGGGTGTTTAGTAAACAATGTATCTGTCTATAAAACCTCTTCATAGCCTGTGGCAACATTCCATGTGTCAAGAAATGTATCCCATTTGACCACATCCTGTTGTTTCCCCCAGGTTACTATACCAAGAATATACATGAGTATTGTGATTAAAATATGTACATCTAGTACTGTAGTCATACCTTGGATTGCAGAGGTATGTTTTCAATATATTTTGTGCTGGGACCTTCCATCATCAGATACTTTTAATAAATGTTTGCTGACTGTGCAAATAGCCGTGATGTCTACCACTACCTGCTGGGTGTTTAAACATTGAACTCTTCATGATTGTTTTTAAGAATTTCAACCACAGTAACCCGCAGACTAGTTTATGGAATTAAAATGATTTGTCACAGTTTTTGTATCTGCAAAATGAGTTGACTGTTGAGAACTGGTGTTTCATTATGACGGAGCTGCTGTGCTGTTCGTTCTTTGTTCTGTAAGGCCAGCGACGTTAGAGCAAGGGCCCCATCTGCTGGTTCCTGTGGCAAAGTGCGCGGCAGAAATACTTGAGAACTGAAGACAATAAGGTAGAGAAGGGAGGAGACCCATTCATGCGGTTATGATCAGGAGCTCACGCTTTACTGTGTTACTGTGACATGCAGATAAGTTTTATGGAGTCAAACTTGATTCATTTCTACTCTACAAAAAGCCACTGTGTGCATCATGAATTGTGTGCCTAAATGTGTGCACCCCCACCGTCACAAACTAACCTCATGCGCTCATTTTAATGCAAATGAAGGGTACACTCCGGAGAGAAATGGATGTGAGAATAGGCACTAGATCATGCTGGTACCTGATGCATATTACAGGAGAACACATGATCTATCTGCGGTCCTCCAGCTTGGTATTCCCATAGGTTCTCATGCTGATCTGTTGAAGGAATTCTTTGCCAGCAGAGATTTGTGTTGGTTGCACTGAAAAGGATCCAACTATGCCTAATTTGAACCACATTAGGTCGCAGGTCTTGTTACAGATCACGTGTCCTCCTACCTCTCACCTTTACAAAAACATGCCTTCTCCTACTGTTCTTGGTGAGCTTTGACATGTCTGATGGCCTGAGTCAGAAGCCATAAGCCATTTATAGCCTTTTCACTAACTGACCCATTGCTAGCTGTTTATTTTCTAGATCCTTCTCTCTTTTACTTATCTATGTGTGAATACGTTTTTTGGCCTAAGCTTCAAAGTGTGAGGCAGATAAAGTGAACGCTCTTAATGTACAATATGTCTGTGGCCTGAGGCAGTTTGGGGAAATGATCACACATAAGTGGTAATGTTGGAATGCAGAAGGTAAATTAGAGCGTTTCACACGTTTATTTGCCCGATGGGAAATTTCATGTCTTTTCCCTGTCAATCAGTTAAATGTTGTGGTTTTTCTTTGATTTGAGCTGCTGCTATCCATCAAACGTGGGATAGAAAACAGCTGTCATAGTATATAGAGGCACATAAAAACTACTGCAATTTAATCAATCGTGTGCATACTGTATACTTTGTGAAGGATTGCTGCTGTAAAGAAAATGCATTTTAGTTGCTCAGATCAGACCACTTAATTGATTTAGCTATTCGACTCAGTTAAGGGAAAAAAATGACATTTCTAGGTCAAAAAAACAAACACTTAACCATAAAAAGCGTTCCATGCTGTGTGTTGGCCAAATTAACTGCAGGCTCGCAGCAGCTGAAACACAGCAACAGGGCAACAGAATGTGTGTGTTTGCACCTGGATGCATGCATGAAGGCGGATGTTTTCACATAACAGAGGAGTGAAGTCAATGAAGCTGTTATTGGCTCTGACCTGTGGACCCATTGTTGTGGTTGTGCTCCAGTTTCAATTCAGCCCTTGCTGTTCAGGTCTGCGGAGATAGCATGAATGGAGTCTAAATGCAATTCGCTGAGCATTTTACTGGAGAAAGGGCAGTAAGAAAGGAACAAGTAATCATTACAAATGGACTCCATTATTGCACCAGTTTACTGTTATCGCGCCGGTTTGCTGGCATAATGAGGACAGCTTCTGTCTCAGTGTGTGGTTTCAGTGAGGGGAGGAAGCATGAAGGTTAAAGAGGACGAGGTTAGCAGAAGTAGACAGCAGTAAATGTGATTAGATGAGATCCCAGCGAGGGCACGGTGGAAAGGGAGAGGGTTAAAACAGATCCCTCCCAAGGTGCCTGTCCCGACCCTCTCTTCTCATCTAGATAGCCTTGCAGCACCATCGGGGGCGCAGTGACTTGCTTTCATCCACTAATTACAGTTGCACCATCATAAAAAAACAAGCAAGGTAATTTATATTAATTATACAGGCATGAGTATAACAGTTTGAAAAGCCGCGGTTTGACATGCTGTACATAACATGCAGTAAAATTGTCAGAGACGTGTGGGCTAGAGCCCTGTAATTGATCGATGCATACAGTGAAAGAGTTGCTCTCTTTCTCTTGTGTGTGTGTGTGTGTGTGAGTGGACTGTGTGAATTAGAGTCAATAAATTATCATCATCTGTAAGCTTACAGAGTCTTTATGTCATAGTCAATGGGCCTGAGCACCCATCTAGTGGCTTGCCCCTGCGAAAGAGAAACAACACTGGGGAAAACAATGACAGCATGTTGGATCCAATACAGTAAACATATTAAAGGAAGTGCCATTATATTGTCTGAGCAGGACAAAGGCCAAGACCCACATGATGTTTAATGACCCGGTGTATTAAAATTAACAAGGCTATTTTACTTCTACTGCTTTCACATTTCCACATAATAGATAATGCTCAGGCTTAATGTAATGATACTCACATAATGTTTGTAAAAAAAAACAACCTCATTTGAAATGGAAATCAGCCCTTCCCCTGTTTATTGCGTTTATTGTCAAGCTATGTTTAAGAAATTAAAAAATAATTCAACAAAAGCACCATCATATCTGCAGAATCATTGTAAACAGAGCATTTCGAAATAGGTCATTAAAGGCTGTTCAAAGTGCATGTGGTTGTGTGGTTGTGTGTGCATGCAGAGAGGAGGAGGTATGGGCCCAGGCCTGCTCCCTTCGCCTCAGCAGCGTCTCTGCAGCCTGACGTGGTTTATGGCCCCAGTTGCCCTCTCTGGGTCTGTTTATGGATTCCCATAGAATGGAGAATCATGACCACTCCAGGAGAAGCCAGCCAAAAACAACACCTCCACCATTGCACTCTTGCCTGCCTGCCCCATAACTCAACACGTTGTTTATGTTTCTGAAGGAAGACAGTATTCATAGTAATGACATAAGATGACTGTAAATTCTGATGCTAATGTTTAATTTTTTTTGTTGATGTAAGATAAAAGTGTCACCACAAATGTGGCTGGTTTATTGGATGTCGTTACAGGTTGGTGAAAAAATTGTGGGCTTTGTTAAGAGAAAGCTTTTTCCTTTGGGTTGGAATAGCATTGCCTTTGCTGAACCAGTTATTTTATGATACCTGTAAGATTTAATACATGAAAATGTTCAGCTTTGTAAGGATAATGAAAGTGCACCATCGAGGGCATTGTTAATCGAGGAAATATTCTACCTGATGTGTTTTCCCTCTGCTGTTTTCCCCACAGTTCCCTTGTGCCAGTGCAGTGCAGACTCTTTACTGAAAACCATCAGAGAAGTGATAGTGGGGGAACTCTTGATGTGAAAATGCCTTTTGGTGCTGGGTAGATGCAGCAGGACCATGTTGCGTGTCTTTGTGTTTAAGTAGCAAAACAAAATCCTTAAGCATAGTTGCTCAGGTCTGCTGTGCCGCAGGGGTAACTCCATCATCCTCTGAAGCTGCACAACTGGGGCACATCTGGTTCGTAGATGGGCTCGGCCGGATCCTCCCTGTAATCCACAGGGTAGCATTTAGCCGGGCCGCCTGCCGCTGCTCCTGATGGTGCAGTGTCATGGCAGTCAGAGGTTACTGGGTTACTGATGTTCAAACAGTCAACACTCAGTTTTGGTCTAGCAATGATGCAGAAGAGCACTAAAGAAGGGCCATCAGTCATTTTCACTGTAGACAGTCAACATCAGACACAGCCATGCTGGCCGTAAAGCTTTATGAGTGTTTCTGCTGGTGTTATTCAACTCCCACTGCATCCTTCAGGGAAACATATTGTGTGTTTCTCTTGTTTTTTCCTGGCCACTTTTGGTCTTGTTTTGCTTGAAAAATTCCTCCGCACGCCCTTCACTGTTTTACTACAATTTGTAAGAGTGCAGGCTATTTTTGCAGCAGGGCCAAAGCATGCAAAGAAAAGCTTTTGCCGTTGCATAGCCCTTAACCCACAGTTTCTTCCCTCCTCCCTCTGTCATCTACTCTTTCTCACTTTCTCCCCTCCCTCCCCGTGGATTCCCCAACCACACCACAACACCGTTAACAGACGCGGCCCTGACAGATTTACTGCCATCGTCTTTCCATTGGCCGCCAGCGTGACAGCTGAGATTTAATGCTGCCTTCTCATTGGCCGGCCCTGGACAGGTTAATTTATGGGTGCACTGTGATTTGATGCCTCCTGCCTTTGAAGTGAGTTACAGCTCTGTCGCTTATAGGACACAGAAACGGTGTCAGGTTGCAATCGTAAAATCTTATCCCTGAAGGGGGGTGGTACTGAAGTATAATAGTTCTGACGTCATGAGAGAAGAGACACAGAGGAAGAACAGAGCAATGTGTGATAATGGAGAAAAATGCTAGGTGTCTCTCCAAAAATGCTTTTGGTAGTTTGCAAAATATGAAAAATATCTGAGCATACAGGAAAGAAAGAGGGCTGGATAATGTGTAATTGTGCACATCTACATGCGTTCAGTCACATCTATTGTATCTCTGCCTCTCTGATTTGGGTTGTTTCTACCTGCATGGGACATTCTTTCTTCTCTCATTCCACACCTCTTACGATCAGCCGGTTTTTGTTTGACTTGGGGCTCAGAGGATCCAAAATGACTGAGTAAATCACACATGTATCGCATAGCTGATCAACAGCAGCAAACTGCCAAAGTCACTTTGACGTCTAACTACTGTATCTGCTGGCTGCAGCCCCAGCGTTCGTGCAATGCCATCATCTATCTGCAGCCTATCTCTTCATCAGCCTAACAGTCTTTCCTGACAGGATCAAGAAGACTGAGAATGTGGCCCTGTAACAGCCTTGACCCAGGGAAATCTCTAAGGGTAAAAAGCATGGCTGCCCCTGCCCTGTCTATCAACCTCAAGTGGGTTCATGCACCGTTTCCCTTGGATATCAAATCCCTCTCTTTACTCTTTCACTTCACACTTGAGGTCGTCTGCTCGGGTGGAAAATTGTCAGAAAATAAAGAGACAGAGGAAAGCCCTGGACTTGCCTTGTCAAGTGAGATTGCATAATTTCATAAGGAGACCTTCTTCTGAACTTGATAACTTGGGGTTACACAGCGTGCCCTCTGACAATGTGCCACGCAAGAGAAAGAAAACAGGTTTTACATCCTAAAGAGACATGATCCCTCTGAACTCAGGGGAGTGATGGATAGTTCGGCGGCGTGTTAGAAGAAGTTAAGATAAATATACCTAAGCACAGTTAACCATTTCAATGAGGTCTTTTCTGTCCAATTTTGCTCTGTTTACTAACCTTGTTCTGCTGTTTGTACAACCCCAAAGAGAATGTAATAATTTGCTCATCCTTTTTTGACATATCCCCAATTGAAAAACGTCCAAAGACAATGCATTTATTATTTTACCTCACGGATTCATAGATTTATGTGAATATTTGCTCATTCTGAAGTTGATGCTAGCAGCACATTTCAAACAATTTTGGACAGGGGCGACAAACAAACAACAAAAACCTCCTGTTTTGAACATTCCACAAGTAAACAAGTTCATTGGTAACAGATGATGATTGGGTATGAAAGAAGCAAGGATGGAGCAAAGTTTACCACTTTGTGAAACACATGATTGCATAACAAATATTTCTACTTCATTTGCAAATGACCGCATTTGCTTTTCTTTGTGTTTTACACAGCCGCCTGACTCTTTGGAAGCTCGGATGTAGTATGTGTTTAATATATAATTATTCTCTTTATCGGCATGTGAAATGACATCATTAGCACTTCCTTTATTAATCTGCAGTTTTAAGGTCACTGAAAAAGCTTTGCTGAAAATAGAGATTCCGATAACTCTCTTACTAGAAAAGAAGTGAATGATTTTATTTTCATCTTTTCCATTTCGTGAACTTTGTTTAGTCAACGGAACATGAAGGTTGTGGTTTTTCGGATTAATAATTCTTCCCGTAATGCAGTCAGCATCCAGCACCTCTGAAGGCCAAATACAGGCTGGTTGGTTGTTCCCTGGAGAAGCAGCTCAGTCCAAACGTGTCCCAACAAGCTGTGGATTAATAGGGTGGCGTAAGGCCAAGGCATGTTAATGTATCTGTCGAGGCTGAACGCACCTCCATTGGAAAGTGATTTTCACACAGTCGGCAGGGCGCCGGGGTGTCCATCCTGTCAAGGGGAATGTGGATGACTGTGTGGCCAAATAAATCTCAGCAACAAGGTCCTGCACAACTGAACTTGGTCTTTGCAAAAATATCTGCATACTGCAGAACCTTAGCAAAGGTGCACAGAGCAGGAGGCGCTCCTACCCAGTAGCCTCTGGCCCTCCTCCTCTCTTTGTGAGTGTTATGTATTACTAACATTTTCCTGACATATGTTGTGTGATAGACCTGATAGACATTTTGACCTGTCTCATGACAGTGTGACAATGAGCCACTATAAACAATACCGACACAAGATCTTGAAAATATAGCATCGACAAAGAATTCATTTAATTATTTAAATCTGTTCTTTTTCTACTCTGTCATGTCAACATTTCCTCAGTGAAAAAGGCCCCATTTGGTTACATCTGGCTCCAAATTGCCTCCAACCAGTTTCTCTCTTTCAGACTTCGCTCTGTCTCCATGATTTTCAGCCCAATTACAGAAAGTTAATTTAGAAAATTAAGGTTGCAAGTTTTGACTTGATCGAAGATTAATTTTCACATGTGAATATTCATGAATGTATCAAAACATGCAAGTAGGCCAAACTTTGCTTGTCCCTAGTTGTTACCAGTCAGATTAGTGATGCCTTATGCTTCTCTTCTCCTCTGTGTTGTATTTTGAGTAGTGGGAATGAGAAGCAGCGGCTAATTAATCTTGTTGAGTTACACTAATTAGAACAGCAATGGCAGACGTCTGAATATGGGACAGTTTGAAGCATGATATGACAGAATATTCCCCATCAGAGATGTTTCATGAGGCAGACGGCTTGGAGACACACCGTCGGTGACTTCATAGGTTTAATAGTTTTAAGAAACAGTAACACACTGGCACTCTTTGGACTTTGTGTACAGTTTGGAGGCCATTTTCTCCATCTCAAATTGTTGTAAAATGGCTGCCATCTGCTAAGGCCCCACATTTAATCTTTAACTTTATATTGCTGAAGTTCTCATACTGGTGGAGGATGCCTTTTGGTTATAAGGCCGACCAGGATTCAGTTACATACATAATTTATTTCTGAATAATACCCCCCAGTATTGGAGAATATTACAATATTTGGTAATCATTAATAAGTAATGCACTCACACCTTCACTGCTCATTGTTTGACGAGAACTTTAGATTTATGGCAGATTATTTCATGTAATATCAAATAATTATCGAGCAAGTGTGATAAGTCAATTTGATGTTTTACCATTAATGCTGACACATTTGGGTTAACATTAAAATGCATACAAGAAGACAGTGAGTGCAATAACAGGGTCACATTTACAGTTGATTCTTATATTTCAGGTGTCCTCTTTCTTTGGTCTTTACATTTCTGATTTTCATTTAAAGACAAAATGTTGTTGTCGTTGTATTCATTGCCATATCTTGATTGTCACTGGCAGTGAACACTTGGCCTGGATGAGCGTTTGTGGATGTGTTTGCCGAGGTGTCCAGGAAAATGGGAGTAACCCGGCCTGAGGATTTGAAATTTTAATGATGAGCAGCATCACCACGCTGACGGCCATGGAGCACCACAGACAGCTTAAATATCACCGCTAATTAACACAGAGAGGTGGGCTGTCACGGACATGATGGATGCTCACTGCTTTCAACCAACCAGCGATTCCTTTATTAATCAAAGCCCAGGATGAAAAGGCTCTCCCACACCTCGGGGAGAGGAAGATAGCAGGAGCTATTGTTGGGAGGGTTTCAATCATTCCCTGCAAGCCTGTGATGTGTTTGATCAGGGGGCATCCAAACATTTGTAGGAGACAGAACGTATCTGCTGCAAAGGGCTTGTTTTTGTAAACCTCTGAACCACCCATATGTTTACAGAGCCACAGTACGTGCAGTCAGCTTAGATTTACTGGTGTCGGGGAAATTTTTGTTAGGACCTTTTTTTTTTCATCATCCTCTGACAGGAGAGGTGAGCATGTAGAGGGTTGGCTATCACATAAACAGAGCTCTCCTCCCTGATAGAGTGAGCCACACTGAGCACAACGCAGCACTCCTACACTTTACCTCTGGACTGACTCCATGATCAGGCTGTCTCGCGGAGATGATTTCGAGCCTAGATGATTTCAGCACTTTGTGTATGAAGATGGAGTGTTATCTCCCCCTCCTTGGTCTCCTCCCCATCTACCTCACTTTAGGAGGTCCATTGTTGAGTGCCGGGGGCCTGTGGGTGCTGTAAATCAGGCTGCAGAGGGAGGGGATGTCTCCCATGGGGGAAAGCGCACACTCCCCACAGCCTTCAGGCTGATCTCATCCTGCCTATCCTAATGCTTTAATTAAGGAACTGTTCAATAGCAAAGAGGAAGGTGCCAAAGGGTACGATCTGCACTTCCTAACGTACAACTGATGTGGTAATACCCATGCAGCCAGAATGACGGGGCAATGCACTTGAAGACATTCTTTCCTCCTCTTTGAAGAATGTGGATATCAGCTATCACCACACACGTTTATGTCTGTCTGATTACCCAGTCTGACAGTGATACACTCAACAGCAACATTTAGAACAAATCATTTTTATTATATTAATCATTTATACAGGGGACTATTATATTTTTAACAAGTTTTGTCGACTCATAAAATGTGACTGTAATGTGATTACTTTTACTTGATTTTTACTTTCCTTTGTAAGCTCCAAGTGGTGGAATGCAGCACTGACTCCAGACCGTGATATCAGAGATTTGATCGTGTAAGAAGTGTGTCGATCATCTGTTGTCTCAGATTCATCAAGCACTAAATAAAGGAGCACTTGGCTTTGCACAGCACAGGTACCATCTGTTTCGGTCTGTCTGAATGTTGTGGACAGACAGTAAGGATACACCTCCCTCTTGTGGTGCTGACAGGGCTTTATATGCACCTACTAAGCTGACACAGGATTAATCAGTGGCAATTTTCTCTATCAATGAATTGTTTAAATTCTCACATCAACAAAATAAAAGGGGTTTGCAGGTTAAAGGTTCTCAAATGAGAGGATTTGCTGTTTTCTTCAGTTTTATAACTTACAGAGGTTGTGTTGAAAGAGGTGCTGTTGTGCACGGTCAGAATAGAAGACTCCCTTGCCCCTTTGCTCTGGTACAAGGGGATTCATTTTAAGATGTAGAATAATCAGTTATTAAAACAGGTTCAAAGTTTTGCAGTATTTAAACATGGATTAATACAGATTAATATGAAGGAGCTTGTATTCCTAACCCAAATTTGTGTATGTAATGTGATGTTTTTGGTAGTCTCGCTGATACTTGATGGTCTTCTGATCAAAACATGCTCTTTTTATATTGATCTCATTGCCTGTTCTCTACACACACTCCTGTGTGTAGAAACAATGTTACGCCTTTTAATTCATAATTATATCAACAGATTGTTAACTATCATACATATTGAGAACTGACTTATTTTAACTCACTCGTGACAACTGTGTGAAAAAATACATTTTCACAAAAGGGATCAAGTATTTCTGCCTGAGTCCTTGTTACTGTTTTTCCCAGAGGAGTTTGCGATAATTTTGAATTACCGCTAATCTGGAAAAACAAAACATGCTCAAGTGTTTCTTCATCTTCTTTGCAGCACTACAAAGTAAATGGCCTCATATGGTCATTGATGCCATCTGCTGACAAAATCTGTGCATTACATATTTCTGCAACATTTCATCTATCTATTGTGGATGATTCTGTAAATAATGTACCAACTGAAGAAAAACAATTCAATATTATTTAATAATAATTGATTTTATGAAGACTGGGGCTAAAGAAGACTACTGAAAATGGATTCCAATATTTAATGCAGCAAAGTCCTCAGAACACCCCACAGTTCTGGAAATCTGGATCCTTGAGAATCAGTGTTAGAGAAAATGTTGACAGCATACATTTGCTTAGAAAGGGTAACAGCTTTATTGAGACTTGTTGGGGCCCTAAAACTCCATTACAAACTCAATTGTACATGACAGACTGAGTCAAACTCGATTTCACTTTGCCCCTGGAATAAAAATCAAGGTGGGGCTCACATTAAAAAAAAAAAAAATTACCAAAACAAAATGTATACAAGGTCCTCCAACAAATACATGCAAAAACAAATGAAAAATATGCTGACTGACCATAGCTGCTATTCAAAAAGGGCAAGAATGGCAAATTGAAGGATGATTTGCCATGGGCAAGAAATTATTAGACTAAGGATTATAACTCAGTGAATAGTTTTATTTTCTTCTGAAGTGTAGGTCCCGCACATACTATTTCCTACCCCTAATACAATTTAAATATATATTAACTTCATAAAAAGTAAACAAGTCAGTGATAGGCCCCAAACTTCTTTCACGTAATCTAAAGGTTTGACAGCAACAAAGGTAACAGTCTACAATACAATCCTCTATAACTGAGCTAACGTCTTCAGTCCAGTGTTTACAGTCTGATTTAATCGTACAGAGGCCAGACATAATATAATGTAGGCTACCATCAAACAAAACACAACGTGGATGTCATATTTTCCCGTCACCTTCACTGAAGATGCTCAAGGTTGAGCTGGAGATGAGATTACATGGCACTATATTCAGATCACATTCAGTCAGGTCAAGAAGGAGCTGAGCTGTAAAAATCTATGAATGAGCCATTACACTTTCAACAGCTTGAACTTATGTGGGAAGTTTTCAGAAGCAATGAATTAAACCTGAGGAACCTTCAGGTAAAACTCAGGAATTCAGATAACACTCTGGCTCAGCCCTTATTCACTAATATACCTTTGAAAGGACGGAGGTGTTTCAAACCAGTAGAACACAGAGCAGGAAAAATAAGACTCACAATGGTTTCTGGGAACATAAACATACTGGATTTTAGCCCCGTTTCCACTGAGCAGTATGGTTTAGTTTGGTACGTTACAGTATGCATTTTTTGACATTTCCACTGTCAAAAGGATACCAAAACCGTACCATGCCATACTTATTTTGGTCCCCTTTTCCTTGGGGTATTAAGTGGTCCAAATTGCCCCAAGAGGGTGGAGCTACACACACTGCAGTCCATTGACTGCAAGCAGGC
>JAQFJA010000002.1:14752943-14764050 GCA_029874485.1 Naso brachycentron
CCTCTCAATGCTATCATATCATATTTTTAAAACCAGATTTTAATAAGCATTTCTGTGATCTAATCTTGGTAAGTATAACCCCTGTCATTAGTGCAGTGGGAAGATACAGAGATTCAGTAATCAGTGCCTCACAAGGCAGATGACCTGCGAGCAATGGGTCTCACACACGGCAGGAGCAGTTTGGTCTCCTGGCTCTCTGTTAGCAGAGCGATGTGAGAAGCATGCAGAGAGGAGAGGTGAGAAGAGGACATTTCATATAGGCTGAACAAAAGATAACTGACACTTCTTTCCTTCACTGAAACACCAATATAAACCTGTCTCACTCTTTGTTGGACTGACACAGCACTCCTTTTTCACCTGGCATCCATCAACTAGATAGTGTTAGCTAGCCAACATTGCCTAAAATTGTGAAGGTTTAACTCAGGGAAACAGAATTTTGTGTCAACCATTTTCACTGTAATGCAGATTGGATACCAGCTGCGGTGGTGGGTAAATAAGAAGTGATTTGTAATATTCCACAGTGCAGATTGAAATCTGCTTATTTTACTCGCACACCTTAAGACCTACTTATGCTTTGTCTCTCAACACATTTGATAAGTGCCGCTCAACAAAATGACGTAATTTCAACAGAAGAATGCGTCACTTGATGCTTTCATTTTATGTTACGTATTTGGAGAGTTTTGTTATGTTGGAGACATCTCATATTTTGTCGCATAATGTGATTGGGTAGTGTTAACGTTCCCATGGAGATAGTTTTTAACTGAACTTCCTTGTTGATATTCTATTGTGTGTCAAATATGATTGTCATGGAGATGACTGAAACTTTCACCGAAGCATAAATTGAAAATGCTGTGCTACTTTTTCTGTTGAGAGACACTTTTCAAATGTGTCGAGAGACGAAGCATAAATTGGCCTTAAATGAGGAACAGTGTTGGGTGGCTCTTTCCGCTAACTACACAAATGGCCCTGCGTCCCTCTCGTGTCAAAGCAGTGGCTAATGTTTACAACCTTATAAAAACAGAACAAAGCAAACACCATGAGAGTTAACTGTGGGAACAGCAGTCGGGTAACCTTGTGTTCTCTCCTCACCAAGTTTGATGTCAGCAAATACCAGTAAAGTTAAGTTTATGTCCAAACTTACCTGTCTCTAGTCACATGACTGGGTGACCTAGCTGGGCAAGTGCATCTTTTGTGTCTGTGTCTGTGTCTTGCTTGCAGCCACTTCCAGGACTGCGATTTGTGACTTTATGCCAAACATAAGTGAGAGTACGAGACAGCTACTTATTACTTTGATGAATGCCGTTCAAACGTTCAAATGTGTTTCTAAAATGGAGCGTGAACATGCATTGAAGTGTGCATCCACGAAATGATACTTGTGCTCCATCAGCAACCTCTGTGGGGGCCAGTCCAGACAATATACGGATTCTGTGGCCCTCTCCATTATAGGTGCAGATCATTTTAAACCAAAAAAAGATTATCTGGTCTTTCAATCAAGCTTTAGTTACAACTAAATTTGACCTGACCCTGCGAGTGCAGACGGATGGATAAGCAGGCAAAAGCACACACACGCAAAAAAAGGGATCCTGCAGGTACAATTTCCCGAGAACAGGACCAGATTCCAGTTCCAGGCAAACAATCGCATCTCAGTTCCTGATATTCAGCCCCAGCGGAGGAGCTTTATTGGAAAAAAATAGAATGGCATCCTCTATCTGCACAGGACTACATATCCTTTGGGTTTCTGGAAGATATCTAGATATAGATAAGATTCTTGTGAAGAAAAATGGCTCCAATGACCATGACCCCGATGGCTGAAATAGATGAATAAATAAAGGTATGGTTGAAAGGACAGATTGGAGAAAAGAAGGGAGTACTGGGGAGTACAGGAGGAGGATAGAGAAGAAGGAAGGGCATGGAGGCGCAAAGGAGGGGAGAGGAGCTAAGAAAACTCTGATTATTTCACTCTGTTCTCTTCCCCTGTCTGCCCTACTGAAGAGATGAAAAGGAAAGCGGTGTCAAAGTATGAGAGGGGAAAGGTGAGAACAGAGTAGATGGGAAGAAGTGCAGAGGAAAAAGTGGAAGAGAGGCAGATCAGGAGGAGAGAAAAAGGAGCAGAGGAGCAGGGAGGGAGGGAGAGATGTGGGGCGGAGTGGAGAGGTGACATTTGGTGACCAGGGGCTATTTATGGTGACATTTTCACACCTCTGCTCATCTCTAATGCCAGGACAATGTGCTCTGGCTTGTTTGTCACCCTCCTTCCTAACAAGCTTGTTACCACTTTGCTGCTGCATCTGCTGCCCCTAATGCCTTGGTCACACTACATGACTTTCAAAGTCGTCAGATCGCTGTAGCGTTCACACCCCACAACTTCCTGTCTTGTAATCGGGAGTCTTAAAATCATTGTAGTTTACACACTTCATGACTAATTAGGGACAGGGAGCGCACATTTAACATCTGTCATCATGAGTCTGTCTGGGCTTCAACCTTTGCTTTGTCATTAAACCACATGAGAAGTGACATAAGTAATGACATGATAACAGGGGACACGGGACATGATTTTTTTTCCAAAATGGCCGTCCACTAGAAAAAGTGGTCAAAGTTTTTGCTGCTTTAATTTGTAGCCATATGCAGTTGTTGTCTTGTTGCATGTGGTTTTTGGCTTAAGATCTTCCATCTTTCTGTCTTGTCTCCTTAACCTCTCCAGACTGTGCCTGCCCTCAGTGACTGTGGCTAGTTGCCTTCCCCCTCCTACCTGACCAGACACTTAGCTTGCTTAATATCTTTCAGACTTCTATGAGGCATCGGCAAGCTCTTGGAAGGCATATTTAAACAGTTCACACATAGCAATGGAGTGACAGACTTTTGTCTGCAATCTCCACGAACTGTCAGCAAGCGGAAAACTGAAATCCACAATCTTGCAGTGAGAACTCAGCATAATGTGTGTGATACTGTGCTTATATGTCTGTGTCAAGCAACAACCTTCAGTGCTGCAAAATGAATCCAATGCAGAAGCCAAAACTGCAGCCACCTGAGGTTGGCTCCAAAAGTGACACAAACCCTGTGGACCCCCACATTAAAATGGCCAAAAGTACAGCAGAAATAAAGATGTAATGGCTAATTTCCTTGTGTAAATTAACTGTGCAGGAGCTGTATTTTTATATAACTCTCTTATTTAAATTTTATGGAGTTATGTATGACAAAGGTTTGGGGGTAGAGACCGCACCTCCGCCATATCTCACACCTCAACCACACCTCTTCAGTGAGCACTCCTCAGGCACTTAGACCTGTCAAACCTTAAAACCATTGCTGTCTCAGTTTATGCACCTCACCCATTTCTCCGCCTCTTTATCTCTCTGCTCCCAGCCTCATCTATAACAGGTTTCACCAAAGGATCTGATGGTGCAGCAGATTATTCACCTTTCAGCCAAGACGCACCCACACCCTGAGTCTCTTGTCTCCATGACTCCCTCTATCAACATCAGCACATCAACTAGACTACTACAATCATCATCAGCATCCTAGCTCAGTCACTTGTACCCTTTGGTGTGAAATTTTACTGGTGGGAAATGAAAGATTAGGCTGCTGTGATGTTCTGCCAGGCATCACACAATCATTGGTAATAACATGTATTGTCTCTGACTCCCCCCTTTTGTTCAAAGATAATCAGTTCTGGCTCCAAAAAAGCAAGATGCAGATGGCCATAATGCCAAACTTGAGGATTCAAAACAGTAGTCCACCAACCAGTCAGGGACGTTGAGCCACCATCCATTGATATATTTTCAGTCTATGGTCTGTGTGCTGAATCTTTTCATTAAAACACAGATATGAAAAAAACAAGTGTTACTTACCACGTTTAGACAGTTTCTAATAATGCCTGCCCACATTTTCCAAATCAGAATTTTAGAATTTTTTAACATTGTGAAAAGACAAACTCCATAAAAGAAAGTATAAATAACCCAAAGTTTGTCATATTATCTCAGGTGACATGCCTCCATTCCTTCAAGATTTCAGACTAATTAAAGCCCTGCAAAGAAATGAGTTGTGCTTCAGCTCTGTGAGTAAGTGGGACATCCAGTACACACGGGGAGTAAGCATGAATGTATGCCAAGAACATACCAAAGTAAAATATAAGTTCAATCATGAGCTGATTCTACAAAAATATGTGATCATGGATGATCATTATGGAAAAAACTTTCTCTAAATTTTGACGGGCGAGGAAAATTAACAACAATGAGGTCAACAGAACATGATATAACATGGCATTTTGCTCTTTCTGTTGATCTATCGTTGATTCTATCCTTTTTTTCTCACTGCCACATGGCAACACCCCCCCCACACCCACACACACAAAGGCCTGTTTTCTGTGTCATCCAGATGGCCTTTTTCTTTGAAAGCTGCTGTGATGTTAGACTACACTGCTCTCCAACTTGACAAAAACATACATTATTGTCCTGTCTGTGCTTGACAAGGCTCAGCACTCTCAGGGTGTGACATCCATATGTGACATGTTTGCTTCTAACACACGTATGCTGTGGAGTGTTTGTGTGAGCATGTATTGTACATACAGTGTGGTGTATCAATGAGTGTGATTTGTGTGTACATTCTATCTCATCACTCAAAACAGTTTGCACTTTTTTAACAGACTACTTAGTGACAATGATGGACTGTGAAAGGCGGTGAGGCTGCCTTGTAAAATGATGAAATCTATCTTTATAGTGTTTCATGTTAGGGCATGACACTGCTCATTAATTTGAATTGCTCCTGTCTAGGTTGGTGAAAGAATTTTAGTCGAGGGACACCATGATAGGAAACCAACTTTAAAGGATCTTTGCTCAAGAGGAAAACACTTTAACATGCAACCTTTATAACTGAATGATGAAATATGCATTATTACCTTGTTGTGTTGTGAATGATATTAAAGGCCTTATCAGTAATTGTCTGACCATTATTTACAGATATATTTGCAGGAAGAGTGACTTACAAATGAAAAATAAACATTAACAGCTTTCTTACCTGATCACATAATTATTTACAAGGCAGGCCTGTGTGAAAATAACTGCCAACAAACATTATCAGACAACAGTAATTGCTTGTTTATAGCATTGCACTCTGTGCTAAATGAGCTGTTATTTAATTAACCTGTTCTTAGAATTTCGAGGTGGGACAAACACACAGACTTTGTATTGTAATCAATACATTTGTACGATGCATTTATGAGTTAAATGTAGGATTTTTGTCAGGGTTTAAGGGGGCAACTTTTCACAAAGCTTGTCTTATGCTCACTCTGCATATGCTACATTATTAATTATTAGCTTAAATGTGGATCTTCCCCTACAGAGTTTATACCGAGGTCAACTCACAAAGGCAAATCTGCCAGTTCATTACATCATTTGAGCCATTGCCTTCATTTAAAAGTTGTTTAGTTGACAGCCAGTAGTGGTTGGGCATTGCATGAAATCAGAGACTAAGGCTGTGTTTGGACTCCTGTCATCACTACATGAAAAAAACTCAGGCTCCACTTTACTTTCAATGAGACCACTGCATTGGCACCAGGCAGCAAAGTGCAGTGCTGATGCACATTACTGATGGATAAATTTCTAACACAAATGCTGTGATTCTTCAGTTTACCTGGCAGCTGTTGCAACAAAGGGTTAAACTGATTGTTATTTGGATAACTTTTCAGAGTGGTAAAATCCTTTTGCATATTATTATAAATCTCAGTGTTTGATAACCTTCAAACTCATAGTTGTATCACTCCAACTGCCCTCTGGACCAGAAAGTATCACGTCAGTGGTACCTGAAGCAACATGCCTCTAATACAGCCCTCTGCAAATTTTTTTTATTTTTTATTTTTTTAAGTGCGAGCTGAATTTTTTATTGTGAGCACCCGTTAAGAAGGGTACACGGTTTCGACAAAGCACACACACACACACACACACACACACACTGCATAAAGCAGACTAATGAATGTCAAGGGGATACAAAGTTTTGCTTGATGCCATATTAAAGCAGGAGCCATTAATGCAGGCCCAGACCCAGTATAACCACTAGCAATTACTCTCATCTCCAGCATTTGAATGGGAACTGCATTTGTAAAGTGCCCACCCCTGTGATCTGTCACTTTACAGCACAAAGCTCCTCCATTTTAATGAAGTCATACAGTGAAATTAGAGAATAGCACATTGTTGACTTTTATTATCCCTGCTTTTCCCTTTTCTTTGTTGATTCCATCACAACCTCTCCACGTAACTATTTCATTATGCTTTGTTAGTCACATTCTACTATATCACTTACAATGTACATCGATCCTCATCCTTAAAAACTGAGTAAGGAAATGTCTGAAAATCACACTAGCTGTAGCATGAGTGTCCTTAGGAAGCAACTCTAGTTTACTCTGCTGCAACTTTTGTCGCTTTCTTTTTTAAGTCCAGTTTGCGCCAAAGATTCACAACCAGATGAAATGGTTGCAGAGAAAGTTGCAGCAGAGTAAACTAATCCGTCTCAGCTCGACTCAAGTCGGCTGACAGAGTCACCTGCAGACACTATTGTCGCTAGAGGCCAGTTCTAGAGCATGAGGCACTTCACTTGTTTCAACAGTCGATCAGCTCATGTCACCTGTCATCAAGAAGTTCAGCGTACAACAGCCAATAGGAACACATGCTCTCTGAAATTACTGTGATTGGCCGAAAATACCCCACATGGTCTGAAAACAAAGGGTGCAGAAGTCAAGTGTTCTTTCAGACCAACTGAAATACAATATGCTGAGACGTTATTATGGAATTTTAGCGCAATGACACCAAAGATAAATTGCTTACCTCAACTTTAAGTCTTCTACCCTGCTGAAAGAAAGACATTCCCACATAATGGCTCCACAGTCATCAGTGTTTTTGCAGCAACAAGGTTTTGCTGCAAAATCTGCATTCAGCCTCATTTTGCAAATCAAATGTCTCTCTGATCTTTTATCCACAGACACCAACAGCTAAAGCTTATTTACATCTTTAGGGCGATTAAACAAATCTATCTAATCCAACATCATTTTACATTCAGTATTTGGACATCAGTGCCAAGGCGATTTACTAATTCATTAAAGTACAGAGGCATTATGCAACCCAATTTCATTTTGAATCAAATTTAATTTAGTTCTGTGAATTACCTTGTCATATGAAGTAAGATGCATCAAAAATGAACTAGAAAAATCACTGCATATTGTTTCTCATTTGATTACCAAAAAAATGTCAGTTAAACTATGTGATAATGTTGTTTATTGAGCTTGAACAGCAAAAGGGGATTTTTAAAGAAAAATTCACTACATGTATTTTCTTTTGCTTCTGTGGTATATTTACGTAGACTTATTGTATATGAAATAGTTATCAGTTTGCTGAACCAAAATCATGTTTCTGTAATTGTCAAAAATGTTATTATACAGAATAGGTGGTTACAACTCAGTTACAACCCAAGAATACAATATGTCCTCTGCCATTTTCCAGTTCATATTGTTGCTGGAGAAAAGGATTATTAGACATGAAGATTCAATACAAAAGCTATGCTTCCTATTTAGATAGAAATGGTTAGTAATTTAGTTAATTGACAAAAAATAAATATCCTTGAGTTTTAGATTGCTCTACCCAAAGAAGACATTTGAATATGTCAGGATATTGTAATATGCATTTTCAGTATTTTCTGACATTGTATGGACAGAGTACAGAATGTAATTATTTGTTCTTGATGGTCACATAGAGATGTGCAAACTGCACGAGCATTAGTATACAAGTTAAAACAATGAATCAGTTTCATCAATAGAAAATTGATTGATGACATGAAAAGAAATAAAAGTATTCATCCATCAGAAACAAACAAAAAACACTAGTTGTCACGTGACAATTCTTTATCTGAGTTTTGTAAAATAAACTTTTGAGCTTGCTGGACTGTTAATGACAAATAAGTTACTGTAAAACAAAAGTCTCTTCTTTTAATCATTTCTAGCCTGTGTAACTTCTAACAGGCTTCAGTCTTAACTTTTTAAAATACATTAAAATCAGTAAGAATTACCTATACAAATATTGGAAAAAGTATTCAGTCAAAAGTAAGTCTTTTAATTTAGTTTTGAGGTCTGAACCATGTTATCACAATGTCCTTGGTTCCTATGCAGGAACTGATATATGTCATTCTCGTTCTCTCTCTTGTTACATTTTCTGTTACTTTCTGGTTGCTGCTAATAAACTCAAAGCCAGTGTTGTTATAAATAAATAACCAAATTACAATACATCAATCAGTAATGTTGGAACCATGTGTCCCAGCGCCAGTTATGATAATGAAATATGAACATGGCTAAATAATCTAAATAAAATTGAGATTGCCATCCTCTTTTGTTTGAGGGAACTTATAATAGGAGGTAACAGCAAATGACTCTGAATAGAATGTAATACTGGCCAATTTGTCTGACACACACACACACCCACACACACACACACACACACACACACACACGGCTGATTGCTTTAATGAATCCTGTCATTACGATGGAGGGGACATGCCTAAACCCCATGTTATTCAGCATCTAATTTTCTCTCCTTTCATGGTACAGAGCAGGAGAGAAAGGGGTTCCTGGTACTACTCCAATGGATGGTAATTAATTTTCAATTAAAGACGTTAATTAAATCCATTTCTTACTGGGCTCTTTCTTTGGTTCTCATCTCACCTCGGACTGTAAAAACACAGATTCAAATGGATGTTGCTGTAGGGGCTCTCTGTGTTTCAAGGTCAGACACTGCTTAATGGAGATAATATGTATTTGTATGTATGTATTTAGAGCCACATGTTAGTTCTGCAGCTTGAAAAGCGTCACTCACAATGAACTGCTATCATGGTAAAGTGCCTGAAGGGATGGCTGAAAAGAAAAAAGATATCTCGGCTAAAGAAGAGCTACAACACAATGCAGCAAGCTGCTGCTGTGGTGAACTTTAAATTGATATTGTTGTCCTAAGGGCGAAAATAACCATCTCATGAGTTAGTCTCTGCCCCTCTCTATGTTCTCTCTCTTTTCATTTTCACTGTTTCGACTCAATCTCTCCACTTACAGATGTCACTCTGGTAAATGCTGACCCATGTGCGGGGATATCAGGGATAAAAATGAGTAGAGCAGCTTTTCTACATTGCCCTGCTCCATGGGGCTGATGAAGATAACAGCCCATAAAAAACATGGAGACTTCAAATGGGGTGTGTGTGTGTGTGAGAGAGAGAGAGAGAGAGAGAGAGAGAGAGAGAGAGAGTAGGTGACTCAAGGAAAGATTTAGATGATGAATGAGTGACCTTGCCTAAAGAGCTACATGTCCCTCTAGTGCAGCTTAATGGAGAGGTTGAGTCGGGTCCTGCTGTGTTTGCGTCTTTGTCTCTGCATGTGTGCATCTGCGTGCGTAACTGTTTGTGCACTTAAGAGATGCACATATTCTTGCATCTTTGAGCATTCTTCATACGTATAGTTGGAGTGAAAGCAAATTTATCCACCAGGGAGAGAAAACACAAACATGTAGCACAGTGAGTTTCTAAAAATACTCAATTTCTCTCCAAATGCTTTTCCAAAACAGTAGGAGAGTTCAAGGAGACGTGAAATGAAAACATTGGCTTGTATCCACCATAAGCAAGCTATCCGTGAAGCAGTGTGTGATTTTCCAAGTGTTTTTTGCTCATGAGCTTGCGCCAGTGTACTACTTGCTGCATGTGTGTGGCACATGCATTTGCCTGTGTGTGTGTGTGTTTGTGTGTTTTTGTGCATTTGATCAGTCTTTACAACTGATATGAGACACCTCTCCTCCCCACTGAGTTTGCAGATGCCAGCTGGAGGAACAAGGCTTTATTGCAACATTGAAATGTTGGCTCACAGCATGTGTGTGTGTGTGTGTGCATGTGTATGTGTGAGATAGCGAATGGAAACGTAATAATGTATTGATTTATCCTTGTTCTCAGCTGGATTACAATTTCAGATTCAACTCATCAGAACATAAAACCTGGGATGTTTTATGTATGATATATGATGTCTTTGTGTTTGCATGAGTGGCGTCGCAAGTTTGTAACTTGGTGTGTGAGAGTGCCTGTGCTTGTATGTGTGTTTGCGAATGCGTCAGTGCATGACAGCACTCTCTGTTTTGTTTCTCTATTATTCATCACTCTTTATCTAACAAATGTTTTAGTTAGCGTCACAGCGGCCTTGTTGCTGCTCTGTGATGGGCCAGAGCAGCCCAGTGGCATTCAACATGATGAATCACAATGGAGAAGATGTCGGCTGATAAGCTGGTCGCCAGCAGCCGGCAGCCTACTGAAGTGTGACGGGTCGCCACAGCATACCACTGATGACATACATACACATGCTGGTGTACATATGAGCACAGTATACATTTTACATGCATGAATGGTAACCCTGTTCCCAAGAAACTACGATTATGTACAACCAAGTTTCATTTGGAAGAGCATTTTGTAGGAAAAGTTATTGCTTTTGTTGGAAATCAACAGAGAAAGAAGTGTATGTTGTATTAAACACACTGGACCAGCTAAAAGTTTAATGTTGATGTCAAATGTTTTGAACCTGTCTACAAAAGGTTGACTGTAGTAAAGTATTTTATTAATTTATCCTACGTTATTAATTTCTGGCAACCCGAGCTTTGTTATCATTAATAAATTATGTTTTGTTAAGACATTTCAAAATAGTTAAAGTTAGTAAAAGACTGAGCACAGACAGTGTGCAGCCAGGCTCGCATTCTGCAAAGCTGTACCTAGTCCCAGTTGAGCACTGAACCAAATTATAATGATGGCATGCTTGTGTTCACCACAATAACATACTCACAATGACAATGCTCTCATGTAAGCACATTTTTCATTACTACTACATTATTACTTATTATTTGTAGAAAAGTAAAGCTGTGGCTAAAAACTTGGGTTTATGGCATTTCAGATCAAAGATGGAAGTTTTGGCTTCAAGTGAGGTTAGTTTAAAAGGTTGGGAGATTAAAGTCCTGATACTTTTGTATACTGAAGTGAATAAAGTGATGAAGTGGATGTACCAATTTTTATGAATGGACTTTGTCATTTATAGCTACGGCTAAAAATTAAGCATTCA
>JAQFJA010000002.1:14769359-14779474 GCA_029874485.1 Naso brachycentron
ATATATGTATTTTTTAAAGATCGTTGATAAACCTTAAAGCAACACTATGGCCTTTGACTCAGACCCACTGCTTCCAAAAACAAAACTTAATGATCCACAATAATAATACATCGAAACAGCAATTTTAGTAAAATCAGGTCATATTTTACAGAGAAAATGCCTGCTGGTTTTCCCTCTAATGTTTGACAACTGCTCTGTCTGTTTGCAGCCTTTTATTTTTGCGGAGCTGTCACCAGCAATGACCTGGTGCTGCAATTGTTGCTTCGGTCTGCAGGAAGCCTGCATGTTGCTTTCAGGAACCTCCGTGAATCACAGAGTTGAGGCGGAGCAGTCGTAGGACATTATTTCCATAAAATATGACCCAGTTTTACTCAAATTGTTGTTTTGTGCGACATATGAACGTGCATTGTTAAGTTTTGTTTTTTAAAGCAGTGGGTCTTGGTCAAAGTTACACGGTGTTGCTATAATGAACAAAGGGTTAACATTATCCTTAAAAATTACAATTAATCCTCAGGTTCCCTGCAGATGAAGTAGTTGTATAGGTTAATCCAAAATAAAAATACAGAGTAAGCTGCTTCACTCATCCATCTTTGAGGTATCACCTAAATGTTTGTCAGCCTTTAAATTCTTAATAACAAAATTATAAAATATTCAATATCGGAAGGAGAGAAAATTGCTGTTTGCCAATTTATTAGCAATTCAAACCAACAGTCCTTGCAACAACAAAACCAAATTATTTATTGATTGTAGGTCTATTGCTACTTTTAAAACTCATTGGCTACAACCATTTTATGGCTGTGGAAACATTTCTCTGGGGAGAGCAGCATTCAGACCCTCTAGTAGAGGCTTAGCTTCTTAAATCTATACCTTAGATGAAGCCCATGTTTGAAAATTGTAACCTGTCTAAGGCAACAACATGCTGCCAGTTTGTCTCCTGTGTTAAATCTGTGAGTGTGCGGGTTTTTATATGTCTTTGGCAGCTGTGTGTTCTCTTACAGTTCTTCATCAGCAACAGAAAGTAAGATGGCTCACTTGTGTTTTTAATTAACTTCAAGGTTGATCATGTGAAATTTAATATGGGAAATTAAAAGATGTTAATTTCCTGCTTTAGAGCCAGAGTGCTAGCGTGAAGAAACTACAATAAATCAGAGTGCCCGTTCTTAGAGCTTAAAGCTCTTGAGTTGTGAATTCATGTCTGGTTATGCAAACACAGTTCTCATGAAAGGCTGAAGGTGGGAGGTAAAAAAATGGAGTATACAATCAGCGATTACTACTGTTTGTCCTCTGTTTGTGTGATTGGCTTCACTGGCAGCTTTCTATCTTTATAAAAGGAACATAAGTTGAAACTGAATGATTTAAACAGGTGTGGAAGAAGGAAGGAAATCAAATTACTGAAAATACAGCTCCTACCTTTCATGCATGTATTTCTGGTTCTGTGTAATTATAAGTTATTTTTTCTGTATATCATCTGTTATGTGTTTGAGATCTTGCAAGAGACGTTTTCCTTAGACATTATACAGAATTTGTTTGCACATACTGACAACTTCAAACATGTATTGAATTACTGTTCATACAACTGTAATTTCACATCCTAACACTTTCTAATAAAAGGCTAAAAACACTGGCTGTTCCATCATTGAAATGTGTTCTGCATGGTGGCTTTACACTTAATTGGCTGAGCTTGAAAAATTACGCATTTAAGTGTCTACCTACTGAACATCGCCGTTGATATCGCATTATGTGTGAAATATGCAATACAGGCCATTGAAAATTTCCCTATTACACTTCCATTAGGAACTTCTCCATGGTTGACTTTACAGTGTTGCTATCTGATAAGCTAGCCTCAACGCTGCCCTAATTTCTCTAATTGGATGCCGGTAAAACAACAATCGAGAGAAATGGTCTGTAATATGCACTCGCCAAGCCCAGTGCATATTATGGACTGTCCTCTGAGACTTTATTAGGGATCCAATATACGCTGTCACTGTGGGAGTTGCCTTCTGATAGTAAAGGATGGATTCTAATCAACTAATAGTCATTTGTAAGGAACTGGTTTGGCACAGGATTCCACAATCTGGTGTGATTACATCTCTCTCTCTCTCAAGGTAATGAACATACTTTATCAGCTGCAGGAAATGATCCAGACAGAGTTATGTGAAGTATATATTGTGTGAGTGTGAATGTGTGTGCATTTGTGTGTGTTTCTTTATGTGCTGTGCATGTATGTTTTCGACACTGCGGTTCAATATATATGGTGGACCTTGGCGCCAACACTAATATGCACCTCAGACAGATGAACATGTCTTCTCTCTAGAGGTCGATCTGTCCCATGACAGCCCTACTGAAGCCAACAACACTGGACTTGTGTTGTGGTCTGTGCTCACATGTATCTAAGTCAATGTGTGCATGACATGGGATTGATGGCCAAAGGGAAAAAAAAACACAACACACAACACAAAATGTCAACCGTAGGCCTGCTACTGTATATGAAAGGTTTAGTGTCACGTCAGTTACTACTCCTCAACAGTATGTAAGCTCTCTGTCCATCCATCTCCTATATTAAGATGACAGGACAGCTGTCTGCAGACACTGTACCTGATAGATTGGAGCAACAAAGGAGTGACAGTGACACAGAGATTGACAGATCATCCCCATAAAAATGATGCAGCACTGCAGAGATAAATACACATGAACAAAGATGGAGACAATTTGATCTATTTTGCATGTTTTCCATGTATCCTGCTGTGTATTCTGTGTGAATTTTATATGTTGTACTTGCCTTTCCCATTTGTGTTAATACATGCTTGTGCACCAGTTCTGCTGTGTGTGGTGTGGTTTCCCCTAGAGGGATTTTGCCCTGCTTTTGTCCCCACCAATGGAGGCCTTTCCCAGGGGAGCACTACATTCACAGCACTGGTCCCTGCTGATGAATGGAGTCCCAAAAGAGAGAAAAAGACTCACAATTTAGGAGAGTAGACCCCCCCCCCGGTTCAAAGGCATTTCATCACTAACACTTACACTGCACCAGAGTTAGACTGAGATGTAAATGCACCAGGTGGTTTATCAGCCTGTGTCAGCTACTGTAGTTGTATCTATGTCAGTGTAAATGATAAGTAACATATAATTGCTGTCCAGCAAGAGTTCACAACTATTCCTTGAACTCAGAATTTTTATGCCTACATGCTGGCCAAACCTTTGGCTGAGGTAATATGTTCTTGAGTTTTTGGTGCATCCCATTCTCATAAAAGCAATATCTTGGAGATGACTTAGAGACTTTCTTCAAAACTGGCTCAAAGATGTCAAGGATGCACTGATAAATTTTTGCTAGCCAAAGGCCAAGGTCACTGTGACTTCACGTTTATCCCAACTTCTGTCCCATTCACGTAAATGCAATATCTCAAAAACGCTCAAGGGGATTTTTTTCCAGTTTAGCACAAATGTTTCCTTGGATTCAAGGATGAACTGATAAAGGACAAAGTTCACTGTGTTCTCACAAAGTATGCTTAATCATATTCTTGCCAGTGTGCTGCTGTCGGTCCAGGGAAAGGCCAGCTTGGCAGAGGAGTGTTTTGATGGTGGGGCAATGAAGTAGAGAGGATGGGATTGGAGAATAATCAGATTCTGTAGAATGGCTAAACTTTGAGTTATGGCCTTTTTGGCCTCTGGGATGGCAAGACGATCAACAAACGTGCAGGGTATTTTCCACTGGTGTGCTACATTAAGGGCCCGCATTTTCTGAATAAATTAATATATTGAGGGCAGGACGGGAAGTGGGAAAAACATCTAAGGGATCCGCAAGAATCAGTCAGGTTGTGCTCTACATTGGTGTTTACGACAAAGGCTTACAGCAAGGTAGACTTTTTTCCCATGTACAGAGTTGTATATTATTTCAAGCATGTGCCTGTTTGTGTGCATATAATGATGAAGAGAATTAATAAGCATGCATACATGTATGTATAATATGCAGTATGAAAATGTGTGTTTACATGCTTATAAATCAAGACACACAATTAATGTGAGGTCAAGCCCTAATACTTGCTCTTTTGAGAACCATCTCTGTGTAATTTCACATTCATTAAGTATTCCCCTCCAACCATTTCTGCAAAATAGTACCATAATTTTATGAATTGCCCTGCAAGCAAACTTGATATAATGCATCTATTCCCACATTCCCTGCTCTGTGCTGTGCATTTACTGGCCTTATTTCAGCTGTGAAACATACTTCAAGTGTAGTCTTCAAATTAACTCAAGGTGTTATGCACTCCACTCAATTGTGCCTGAATATCTCCCTTAAAAACATCTGAAAAACCAATCTAACTTGTTCTCCTGTGCCCAAGCCCATCTCTCTGCACCACTGTGCATTTTAATAAACTCTAACTACTGTATATTTCTTTCCACATTCATTTATGCATTTTGATTTTTGGTTGGAATAGAGTCTCACACACCCACAGGGTATGCTGCCTCTGTGTTTTCTCTGTTGTCGAGCAACCCTGGGCCATATTTCACCTGGTGTACCTGGAAAGTTTGTTTACATCAAACTCTCATTTACACCAGTTACTGGGAGGCATGGTGGCTGGGGAGAAGATGTGTGCTGAATGAGGCCATCTAAATGATTTAGCAGACAAGGTGTAAGCCATGATAGTGTGAAGGTTAAAGCAGTAGTTTACTGTAGGTAGAACATCGATTGTCAGATACTCTCTTGCTGAAATGAAAAAGACATGGTTCAATACGGTTTTGTCTCAAGCGGTTTTCCAAGGTGCAGCTTTGTTTGTTTGGCCTTCAACAGGTACCTGATCCAAGTGTTCACCTGTGGTGCACTTTTTTCGTTTAAGGTCCCAACCCTTGACAAAACTGTAAAATAGGGTTGTTTCATTTGCTACTGACCCTGAGGAGTTCTAGAAAGCCACAGAGTTCCAATTATTTTTAGGACAATTCTTCCACTGCCTCTGATGTGGTTTTAAAATGAAATTACAGACTATTCTCTTGAGAACCTGTTAACTCTGTATGTTTAAAGGCATAATATGCCATATTTTTTTCTTTAAAAGCAATGTATGGACTCATGCAAAAGTGATCGTCTCTGTCATCAATTATGACCCATCAGATGTGTGTGGTGTTGTATGTGTCTACAAAGACCCTGCTTTCTACTCGTATTTTCCTTCTTTTTTTCAAACTTTTGCTGTGTTCTGGGTGTTTGGGGGCATTTTTTTGGGGCAGCCAATAACAGCATGAGAGCACCTTCATGTAGTGGTGTGTGCAGGCGTATTTATTTGGGCTTTTGAACATAACTACTGCTAAACAATCATAAAAATATAAAGTATTTATTCTCTGGTTCTATGCAACTCTTTCTCTCTGCTCTCATAATCTAGTTCAACTAGAAGGAGAAGTTTTACCATTGTTCTGGCAAATGGTAATGTACAGTTTCTGCATTTTGTGACTTGTAGGAGTCTAAAACAGTTTGTCTTCAAGTTAAATTGGAATAAATTTGTGTAAAAGTTTGCTGTTGATTAAATTAACCTGCATCTTTCATAATCTTGGTTTAATATTGATATGGGATTTTTGGGGCTGATGCCTAAACCATTATTTGAAAGCAAAAAAATTCCAATGCTGGATAGCCTTTATCATAAAGTATCAACTGAATGGGGTTATGAAATACTCCTCACAAAAAGATAATGTAGTCGAGGTAAACATCAGTGCACGGAACAGGACACACTTGACTTTTAATAATGGACAAACTACATAATTACACAATCTAATCACTGTCCATTTTTTCTGGCCTTAAAAAACTGTTTTAATATCAGTACATATTGTAAAACATATACGCCAATACTGATTTATCTGTAATAGGCCAATATCGTCTGATAATAAAAACTTATAACTTATATATCGGTCAGGCCCTAGTTTGTATGCGTGGTGGGGATTGGGGAAACTATTGCATAATGTCCATATACTGATGATGATGACTTAGCACAGTTGCTAACCTTGGTCTCCAAGGCTGCACTTCCTGTTTTTTTTTTTTAAATAAAGTTACTAAGCAGTCCTAATCACTACAGCATTTGTTCGTCCTTAAAATGCTGCAGAGAGGCAGAGACACTCAGTTTTATGCCTGCTAAAATCATCCAAATAATTAATGAAAAGACAATAAAATCAGAATGACTAGATTTGACATTGACTTGAAATGCTGGTAATTAGATCATGCTGCAAGAAATAAGTCTATTGTTTATCACCACAATGACAAAAAGACAAACATTTCAGTAAACAAAGAAAGCAGCAAAAGAGCATTGAAAACTGTGTGCTGAGAATAAGAAACATATTCATATCCAATATTAGAGGTTAAAAGAAGCTTATTGCCTCTGATTAAAAAAAAAAGATCAGTCCTGACATTGAGTGGAATGACTCAGCACAAGCCATTAGCGAGATTCTTACTCTGCTACAATATTTACAAAACAGTTCGAACCTGAAAACCACTGATGATTTGTTTTCACTATTGTTGTATTCTTAATGTTGTAATCTTAATGTTGTAATGGTTTCATCAAATCATCTATCAGTCAGTACAGAACAACACCGCATCTTAGGAGCCTGTTAATTAGGAAAGAAACAGTCAGTATTGGATATCTATTTTGTATTAGCAGCATTTGACTTTTACTAACAAGAATCACTGACTAGGGCAGCCATTCAATAATGTAACACAAGCTGTTCTAATGAAAGGTATATTGCAAATGTTTGGTGAGGACCAGGGAAAAAGAAGAAGCAGCAAGAGGCTGAATATAGCAAAAGTGCTTCAGACAGCTCTACAAAGCTGAGGTCGGAGCCTTCAGAGGTTCTCCTGAGTGGAAGAGCAAAAGGAGAAAGGAAGTGTTTTTATGGTACGTGTGTATAGGTGTGTCCATAAGCCTGTATGGATTTTTTGTGTGTGAGTATGTGTGCAGTATCTGTTAAGGGCTTTCAGAGATAAAAGTTCAGGTTTCCTCAAGCCAACACATTTTACCAATCCCCTCTGTTAGCCTATAAATGGACACAAGGTGCATTTGTACTGAATGGGCTTTTGATGAAGGAGGCCTGTGAGAAATAGACCTTGCACCCTCAATGGAAGGTTGATAGCCAAGGGAGGTTTGGTGATGGATGAATGACAGGAGGAGAGGGGATTTTAAAATATGTAGTCGGTAGGAAAGGTAAGAGAAGGAAGAGGGTGGAAAAATAGAGAAGGGAGACAGTGCAGTGAAGAATAGAGAAGGCTTGTCGAGTCAATATCCAGTCTCCCCCATGGCTAAAGTACTTCTCTAAGCCTCTCACCCTGGTCTGGCCTCTCTCCTGCTTTCTTTGTTTATCTTTCTCTGTCTCATCTTCTCACTCTTCTTCTCTGCACTAACAGAAAATGAAACGTTACTGCTGTGAGATTTGCTGACAAAAGTGACACACAGAACTCGATGAACAGGAAAAGCTATGACAAATGATTTAATAATTGACTGTATTAAGGCAAACAATGTTTATTTCTGTGACCCATTAATCCAACAATTGTTTGACAGGCATTTATTCCATAATCATTTAGTCTATAAAACAAAGGTTACGAAAAGAAAGTCTTACAGTTTTTTGTACGACAAACCATCAAAACTTCAACGTAATCTATTTAAAATTATGTTAAATGATGTAAAATAAAAAGCATATCTTTACATTGGTGCAAAGACAGAGAACGGCTGGCATTTTTCATAATCAAAAGACTAAAACAATTAATCATTCATGAAAGCATATGATGTTTTTTGCCAGTAGACTGGTTGATTTTTTTTTCTGGTTTCAGTTCTAGATTATTATAAAGATAATGTTTCATTGGGCATTTTTTGTTGTTGTTTTTTACATTTCATTTACCCCATTTTTGCCAGTGCAGTAACAAAGACATGATCCCTCAGTGGCTTCCCAGCTGTTCATGATGCGAATTATCTTCAATGTTGATTTCTTCCTTCCTGCACTCTGGCTCAACTAAAGTAACAGGTTTCATATTTGTATAGGTACTTGTTGGTAGTGCTATCACCAGGCTACCAAGGTGGGGATTACAATAATAACAGCTGTGATAAAAGTCTATAGAATCATGTTAGTGGTTTAAAGGCCAGTAACACTGTATAAACTCGATTAAATTATTATCACTATAAACTCTTTGGTCAGTGTGAAAGTGCTCAAAAGCTCCTTCAGACCAACACCAACTTTGGAACTTTTCTAAAACCAACAATCTAAAAGTTACGTTCGCTTTGGCCAGATGGCACAAAAAGGTAAAGGTACAAAATGATGAGCAGAACTTTGAGCACTTTGCCCAGCTAACTTCTCTAACAGGTGTGTTTATTTTTAACTGCACAGTTCTGATTTAAGTTGGTAGTGAGATTATGTTGAGTGCCCTCAAACAGATAGAAAGAAAGCAAACAAAAGTGGGATCAAGATCTCAGCATTGGCAAAGACAGAAATGAGATGCACAGCAAGCAGTTAATACACAGGAAATGAAGCCAAATGTGTGTTTCCTGTAAATGCAATATTTTGTTTATTACAGTTGGCTCACTGATCTCCTAATGTCTGTTTCCACATTGTACACACTGCATTTAAAATGCAGTATGTACAATTTTTTGACGTGGTTGACAATGCATTGTCCAAACTTCGCCTAAGAGAGCATACTTAAGCATAACTATTATACTAACAGGAAGCACAGATACATGTAATAGGACATTGATGCACCGAGACAAGTTGTCACTTCAGCTGTTCTGTTGTTTACTCCTGTCTCTGCCTTTCACTCAGTCTCATGTTTAGATTTATACACACACTAATGCACGTGGGTATGTGCATACTTACCATCTTTTGCTGTTGTGAGGAGATATAATCTGTAGAGGAGTTATAAAAGGTCAGTCTGCACTCCTGTGAGAGGTACTGGCTTGCATACATAAACAAAATGTCTGAACCTTGTCAGATGCAGCAAGAAACTCTCTTTTTTCCCCTATAGAACAATAAAGGCTCTCTTTACTGTAAAAGAAACAGAGGAAGCAGCGGATTTAGCATCTGGTTCTTTAAAAACAACCTCAGTTAGAAATTGCATCATTTAATAAATCTAAAACAATATCATCTTTAAAGTTTTGTTAGAATAACGTATGACAAGAGAGGTTGTAAGTGTACGAATAAAACTGAACTAGGGATTGATGTTTAGACATTAGATGTAACTTAAATCATTCAATGAAAATGAAAATTAATCTTTCACATACAGTATGTGCACAAAACTTGTATGACATACCAGACTGAAATAGATTTGTGAGTTAGTCTCCGTACCTCTCAGTTTATTTCTGATTTTCATGAGACATTAATAAAAAGACCCGACCAAAATGTTCTGGATGCAACTGAAAAGACTTAAACCAATCAGAGCAACCAAATGAATGTGTCAAGTTACAAGTGGGAAAAAATTTGCCTGGTCACAAACATTCTTAAACGGTTTACTAAAATGGTCTCTGAAAAGATTTTAGGAGTGAAATGTCAATGCAGCATCTTCTTGATTGATATTTGATTAGCATAGCCTATTTTGATGGTTTCATGAGGTTTTGTGCTAGACAGACCTGAAGACAATTAGAATATTGAAATGTGACACATTTGACTTTTTGAATCAGAATCTGTAACACTGCTCTGTTATCGTATCAAACCTGCCCAAGATAAACAGGTATGACTGGCTCAACTTGTGCATAAAACAACAAAACCGACAGTTTAGTGCGCCATTTTCTTTTCAATGTCTGAACTGAAATACAAAAGCCCATAATGTGTTCTCTATGTGTTACTGGGAATTTATATATGTCCTAATACAGTTATAGGGGAAAATATTTTCATGAAATGAAAAGTCTGACATGTTGTAAACATCACTGTGTCCTGTTTTAGACTATATGTCAGGAATATGGGGTTGCCATATTGCTAGACTGCAGAAAATTGAACATGTCCCTCATCAGACAGCTAGACTCTTAGTGGGACTTTAAACTATGGGCCTGTTTTGGTGATTAACAGAGATATTGGATGGAACTACACTTACGTCAGATGAAGGGCCAGTATTGTGAGCCAGTGGAACAGACTGCTCTGAAATAATTGATTCACTGGAAGAATGTGAACAT
>JAQFJA010000002.1:14790808-14806483 GCA_029874485.1 Naso brachycentron
ACAGTGCTTTGCTGTCTGTTTATTTTAAATGTTCAGTCTCCAGCAGTGGAGAACTGCCTTTCTACTCCAACGCTAATACCAGTGAAAACCATCATCATCCACAGCTCTGTAAGTGGCTTTTGAAATGAAACAGATGATGGAACAAGTTATTGCCTTCTTGTGACCCAAGTTGGCTGAAAGTCTTGTAAAGTTTTGCAGTGTGTTGGTTAGTCGGCTCAGTTGCCAGTGCTGTAGTCAAGTGCTCTCCTCCAATAATGTTTGTTTCCAAGTACTTGTTCAGTAAGCTTCCTCAAAATCACTTGCAGGTTTCTTGCAATGGTTGTTTTTTTTTTTATCTGAAATGCATTGAAACACTTTCATTCTTTGAAAAACTTCGACATAACTCCAGCCTGTGGATGCTATATTTCATTCAATATAGCACCACGCTTTTGGAGTTGAGTTCATAATGTCATTGAAAACATACAAAACTCTACTTAACATAACATCTTTTATATAACATAAAAGATAAAAATCACACTATTATGGATACTGTTTTTCTGTGTGTGTTTTTTTTCTCCCAACAAATTTTTTGGTCAAGCTTGTGTTAATGCTATTGCTGCTGCAAGTTAATTTGTAATGCAGTTGACTCTCTGAATTTGTGCAATGAAAAGGTTAAAATTGTATTTAAGCTATACCGAACCTATAGGGAAGTATCACTGCTTAAAGAGTGGATTTGGACCAGACTTGAAGTGAAAACTTCAAATCTTGTCAATTGGACAGAGGCTACTTCAGGCTACACCTTTCCCCAAGTAAGGTCAAGTGAATTTTATATATTTATACAGAAAAAAGAAAAAAAATCACAAATCATAAATTTGCCTCAGTGGGCTCCATCTATACTCCCCTTGTTCCTGTTCTTATATGTATTAAGAGCAGGATTATCTACAACTAAAAACAGTTAACAGTTAAACAATGAAAATAATACATTGTCGAGAAAAATAATTAGTAATAAGGAGTTAACAATTACTTTACTTTTGGTCATTTTTATTGTATTCAGAATTATATTTCTGCATGGTCTGATAATGTGACTTTTATCTGTCATGTGGGTGGTGTAAATGTACTGCTTGCTGGTCATTGTTAGAGAGCATCAACTGGCTGGACTCACCTTACTTGACTGAAAATAACTCTGGCTCACTCTGCAAGCACTGCAAGCCACTAACATTGTAATTATAAAGTAGCAGTTTGTCTCTTGGCCACTGCCAAGATGACTGGTTAGAGCAATTGCTGTTGTAATTAATTATATAATATAGTTTTCAGGGCATCAAGTGGTTTGGCTGCCACTGCAGAGAATGTTTTTCATGATTTTTTTGCTTTCAGATACAGGTTTAAGCCCTCTGTTGAAGGTTGCTAAAGCACAAATACTGTAACTGAAGACACACTTAAGGGAGAAAGAGTAAAGCTTTATATTATACAGCTAAAGAGGATCATATGTTAGAGAATGTGTATCAGACTAACATGAATGAGGATAAAATGTTTATTTTCTTGGGGCTCTTCCAGACTTTCTAAATATTCTCAGATGAAATGGATTAAATTCTGACTGTGACACTCAAAAACCGTGTTAAAAGTCTGATAGCAGTTGTTTTTCATAATGTAAGCTGATAGGAAAAAATGTCAGGCTTGTGAGCATCACATGACATGTAATTACATGATTTTAGCCACTACATCAAATTGGTTGTAGAGCCCAACGCACTTCTTGGGTGTTTGAGCTCTACAGTACAAACAAAGAAAGTTGCTGACTTACCCTCTCTGTTCTGTGTGTATAATTTCCTTTTCCTTCATTCATTCTGAGAGGCATCTCATTATTAATTCACCACCTAAAGAGCCAAAATGAGAAGGGAAACCCTGTGAATTATTTATTTATTTATTTATTGTGATAAAATAAAGCGATCGAAGAAAATTGTATGCTAGGTTGCTGCTTGTTCCAATCTGTGCTTTGCTTTTTGAAGCAAGCTTTTCATTTTGCATATCAAAGACTCTGGTATTCAGGATATAGTGAATTATTTACCTGTGATGCCTGGAAGATACAGTAGTACATTTTCATTCAGCTACTCTTTACCCACTGCTTCTGCAATATCTCAGTTTTGATCTCTCTCTCCCTTTCTGTCTCTGTGCGCTTCCCCTTCAATATTTTGTTGAATAGGATATTTTGTTAAGTATTTTGTCATAATGTTCATTATTTTACCCCTATAATCCGTTTGTTGTACACCCTTTGCAGTTCTGTGAACATACTAATGACCTGTAGTAAAATTGTTATTGGGTGGATGTTTGTAGTTGTTCAAAGGACAGGGAGAGCAGCAGGAGGTACTGGCAGGACTCGCTGCAGGCTGCATAGGAATATTTTACAGGGACAGTGCATGAGAAACCCAACAGATGTTGATGTAAATAGACACGCATTGAAACTTAATTCACTACCTTCATTTTATGACTCAAAACCGACACCTAATGAAATTCTATTTTTCTTTTAATACTTGCCCCAAATTTTCCATGTTTTTGTGTCTTATCAGGACGCTGTTGTGCATGAATGTGCTAAAGTGCATTAATTTGCTTGTGTTTTTGGTGAACAATGTACTGAATATGTTTGTTTGCACCTGATGAACATGAGCATGAGCATCATTAACTATTAGGAGTTGTGTTGAGACATGTCAACCAACTGAACAAACATTGCTGAACAATGAGCTGTCTGACCTGATTTTCGATGTCTGACTTTCAACTCAATCCTCTCCCAATGTTTTTGCATAGTAGTCTAGTAGTCACAGTAAAACTTCACAAGATTGTGTCGCGTTTGCTTTGCGTTCCACTTTGTTGTCACCATCAATCTTTAATCACACTTTACAATCCGGATTTTTCTGTAACAGGAATTTCTTTCTGTGCCCCCTCCTCTGGGGTTGCAAATGGGAGTTTCTGCCTTCTCTCTGCCTTTACATTAATTTTATCTGATCCAAACACACAAAAATGTCGTTCCTTCATAGCCTCTGTACAGCTGCTCATCTACCACCTCAACCTCCCCTCCTACGGTACATCAGTAGAAAGCCCAACCCATACTGTTACACTTATGATATGCCCGTCCCTGCCGATAAACATATGCATAACCACCTGCACACACACTGTACTTCTATGTATACATCCTCTTCCTTCATTGCAATCTTTGTGTCTTCCTCTTTTTTCTCTCCACATAATCACAGTTAAAGTGACAGAAAACGTATTGACATTTACCATTCACCTACGTGTAATTTTTAATTTCATTTAAATTGATGAAGGAAACGTGAGAGTAGCATGTGCAATGTCACACACTTCGACAGGTGTATATGAGGGTACAAGGACATCAGCGACAGAAGCTTTATGGGGCTGCCGGCTGGGAGTATTTTCTCCACAGAAAGAAGTGCAACAACAAAGTCCCATTTTATCTGCAAATCTAAGAACAGTTCGTTCTGTAATTCTTTGTAGCCCTGCAACAACTTTGTTCTTGCAAGGCTTGAAAAAGTATAAATAATGCCTTTGAAATAACCGCCTGTTTTCAGCTCATTCCTTTTGCCTTTTGAGCAATCTTCAGCAAAAACAAGCAAAAGTGCAACAGTTGCGTGCTTGTGTAGTAATAAAGAATAGGACCTATGTAAGATCCACAGCACTGGTTGCTTTACTGCCAAACATGCATTGCATTGTCATTGTTTCGGGCTGCCTGCGACAGCTGCGCAGTTTTTGTTCTTGAGTTGCCTTTTGTGATGTTCTTGTTCTCTTGCCTTTGGTGCCTCAATACTGAAGTCCACTGACAGCGACGGTATGTGTAAATAGAGGTGCAAGACGAAGCAGAGATCACTACGAGACAAGCGAGAGAAAGAGTGTGGCATATTGATTTATAAGTGTTAACTAATGAGGAACAAGCATGGCTGATGAAAGATGTAAATAGCTTGTTGTTCAATTTGCCGACACACTTTTCCCATGCAGGTTTATTCCCTCCTTCCGCTGCAATCAACGGTCCAAAAGCACACACAAAGGCAGGGAAAGTATGAATAATTTAGTGCTATAGGAAAGATAAATAATCTCCTCATTTGCATTGGGGGACATTGATTCACAAGAATAGTTTGCCCCCCCACACCTCATCCTTCCCTACTTTTACATCTCCTGCCTCTCCCTCACCTTCATCCTCTCTTCCTCCTCTTACTCCTTCTCCTCATCATTCCTACATTCTGTCTATCCGACTGCTTTCTCCCCGGGGCATTTGTGTGTTCCATTACTGCTCACCCTGCCCATGACAGCTGCTATTAACCTTGGAGGTGTACGTGTGTTTTTGTGTGTGTGTGTGTGTGTATGCTTGAGAGTGAGCTTGAGCTACAGCAAGAGAGTGAGACAGTTTGTTTGTGTACATATGCATCGGTTGCACATTTCCGAGAGAAAGAGAGAGTCAGACAGATTCAAGAGGAGAGTAAGACAGCTTGTTTGGTGATGCCTTTTTGCATGTGTTTTTGTGTGTGTGTTTGTGTGTGCTCCTGTGTGTGCTTCTAAACAGATGGGACATATTAAAACAGCCATAAGCAATTGAATTGACAGTTGCTCTGCAAATAAGGGGATGAGGTCATGGACAGCAGCTCTCATATCCACAGACCTCATGCCATACAAAATAGCTCTCCATACTCTCACTTTTTGCTTTCTCTCCCACTCTGTTTTCTGTCTCGTTTCACAGACACACACACATATTTCTCTTCCCCTCTTCTCATTAAGTTTTCTCTTCATATATCGCCCCTCACTGTCTGTCTTTCTGTCTGTCTGTCTCTCTCTATCTCCACCCCACCCACCCCCACCCCCCTTCAGTCTATTCCACCTTCCACTCGAGCCAATTCCCCGTAATGAAACTCTAATGGTCTGCCATTCGTTTCCGCTCTTTACTTAGTGAGGTGATGCAGCAACGGCTAATGGTCCTATTTGTGTGTGTGTGTGTGTGTGTGTGTGTGTGTGTGTGTGTGTGTGTCCAGGACAGATAGGGAGACAGTGGTATCATCAGCCTATGGCCCCTATAACATTTCACAGGGTGCTGCAGTGGCCAGGTGCCCCCCCATAACTCTAACTAATGCTACAATACCATCCTATTTACTGCTATGAGGTAGATATAAGTTTGAGTATGTGTGCCTGTGTATGTGTGTGTTGGCAGGAGAGAGAGAGACGATCCTCAGGGAGAGCAGATAGATGGAATAATGCATGTTTTGAATAATATTACTATGCAGAATCTGGATGGAATATTGGGAGGCATTCAATCACTGATGGGACTCAGTAATGGCAATGGCATCTGGGACCGGACACACAAAGAAACACCACACACACACACACACACACACACACACACACACACACACATGAACACACTTTTTATGAGACGCTGACAAGTCTAAATGACTTAGATGAATGATGCTGCAAACATTGAGGAAATACAGGTGTTTCATTTTCTTCAAACTCTCTTTCTGTTTTCTCATTTGATGATCAGTCTCAGTACACCTTTACTGCAGCGTATGTGTGTGTTCACATATGTGTATATGCGTAACCCAATCCAACTGGTTTTGATTATCAATGATAGGCAGTGTAATGAGGTGCCATAAAATTAGATTAATTTGAGACTGGACGAGAAACCGGTGCCAGATGCTCCCTGCCAGCTTTTCTCTTTCCCTCTCTCTCTCCTTTGCGCTCACACACACACACACACACACACACACACACACAAGGTATTGAGGGTGAGAGCAGAGTGGGGATGAAATGTGCTCCTTTGTCTCAGGACATTTTCAATGTATATATGTATCTGCGTCAGCTGCTGTGAAGGTAAACACGACTCCATCTCTCTGACTAGATCAATATTTTTTTCTGTCTGCGCACATTCACACTCACTCTCCATTTGTGTGAACTAGATAATGGCCCACCAACAAAACAAACTTGATTTGTTTGCCTGAGTTTATGAAAGATTTTCACAGTTTCTTAAATTGCAAGCCTCGATTTGTTGCATTCTATTTTGCTACTTTGATTATTGTCTATTCTACATTCTGTAACGTAGCACTCATTTATATGTTTAGAAGAGGGAAATGAAAACATATGGTCTGCTACTGCACTGCACTTGTTTCGCTGCAGGTTTGTGTTTTGCTCATGCATCTTTGTAAACACCTCAAACGACTGGGCACTCAAGGTGAAGAGAGATAAGTGCTTGTAAATTGTATGACAGTAGCATGGGTACCAATTTTTCTCCACTTTTCTTTCCACTCTGGTGATATTTTCTTGCTGTTTTGTAGAAACTGAAAATGGTTTTCGAGTGCATGCTGTGTGCTAGAATGTGTCACAAGTCACAAAAACTAACCATGTTAACATGGGAGCTTTCTGCTGGTTGCTGTGGTAACGGGTTACTGGGAGAGACATGGGGACTGTATCTGGTCCACACACAGGGCTCTGTTCTTCATGGCTGTTTTAACTTATCCAGGCTAACATGCATGTTAGCAGGCTAAAACATCCAACATGTGGTATGATTACCATTAGTAAGTACACCATGTTTATAACTCGTCCATACTCGAGGTTATGTGCTCCACAACTACATGCAGACCTTTTTCTTCTTGATGGATCCCCTACCAATTTTGAAAAGTGCGCATGGGCATTGAGAATTGCCATGGGCAAAGACTGTTAAAGCCTTTTGTCCCATTTACCTAATGCTATGCCTGTTCTGCATTTTGAGGAAACATTTGCCCACTGCAGCAAAATGATGCACACCGTTTTCAGATTTAACGTGCCCAAGCAGTAATCATGTGCACAACTGTTGTTGTCACGTAGCAAAAAAGTGCACACCCATTTCAGACTGACCATGCCTAACTTCACCTCTGTGCAACTGTTGCTATTGATGGACCTGCAGAGGAGTTTACTGTAACGTTACAGTGCCCATTCAAAACAGTCATGTTCAGAACGGGCTGATTGTTTGACCCACTTTATTGTTTGTAGCACAGAATCATAGGTTTTCAATCATTGTGAAAGAATCAGAAAATAGTACTGTATTTCTGTGATTCAAGCTTTCCAGTGCTGGATTATACCATACAAATAAGTAATTAGCGATCATTTAATTAGTTATCTATCTATCTATCTATCTATCTATCTATCTGTCCATTCATCCATCCATCCATCATCATATCCGTCTATGTCTGTCTGTCTGCCTTTCTGTCTGTCTGTTTGTTCATTCATACGTCCATCTGCCACACATACATCCTTCTCTTTTTTGTCTTTCTCTCTTGTCTGTAACTTCCTCTCAGTATTCAGCTGTGATATAGTGTGGACTAAAATGAAGGAAAAGGTCAACTGCTGTTGTCAAGTAAACCCTTATCTGGATTTATGACAATGGTCTGGCAGAGAGGGGACATGTGAGAAGAGGGCCCCATTCTGTCCTCTGCATACGCTGCTCCCTTGTCCAATTAGCCACACACTTTAGTATGCTCACATACACACTTTCACAAATATCCACACATGCAAAAACACACTCTGTTTCTGTCCTGCATTACTCTCCCTCTCTTTTTGTCTCTCTCTCACACACACACACGTATACACAACTCTACCTAATTAATGCAGGAACCTGCTGGCAACCGAGAGCTGACCTGGAAAGAACTCTACTCTTTTCATTCTTTGCTCAATCTGTCTGCTCTTTCGCTTATCAAATTTTGTACTATATTTTAAGATTTGGGTTGACAGAGAGTGCAGCTACAGTATCTGTACCCTCAGCTATCAGATCTAGTTCTTGCATAGCTACTGTGTGCCAGATATTAGCTGTCTCCTTTTAAGTCATTTCTTGCTTCTTTTTTCCTGCTGTTTCCATCGAACAGGAAGGACATTAATGTGTTGTGTGTGTGTGTGTGTGTGTGTGTGTGTCCATACTCCAGTAATTACTGCCAAGCATCCCGCCCCTGCTAGCCCAAGCGCTCCTTATTCTGCAGACTACATTATTGAACCAGACATTTTTTGTCCTTATATGGGCAGATATTCCTTCCCCCATCTGGCTTGCTTGTTTTGTCAAATTTCCCTGTCAGGAATTGTGTGTGTACCAGGGTATGCATGCCATTCCATAGGTGTGTGTACATGCATAATATGTCTATGCCTCCTTGCTTGTGTGTGCTCGTGTTTAACTTGAGGGTACATTTAATAAGGCTTTATGGAGTATGTGCACGTGTCCTTGACTGTGCATATATTTGTGCATGCATCAGTGTTTGTGTGTGTGTGTATGTGTGTCTTTCTGTCAGCAGGGTGATTCTTAAATCTTATTCTCCTCTATCATCTATCTGATTATGTGATCCAAAGGGCAAAAGTTCTCCTTCACTCCCAGCTTGCACAGTAATGAAAAAGGCTCAGATTATGAAAATAACCCCCTCCCACTGCCATCGACACACATTGGGATGCAAACGGGAGAGCCATGATTTCCCTGTTCCCTGCTCAATGTAGACTCTGCGAGTGGCCTGAAGGTCTGGTTAAAGATAGAGATGGAGATGGCAAACACATTGAAATTAGATTGTGATGATTAGATGCTGCTCTTGACTTCCACAGCGTAATTGAAGAACTCCTCTGACTGACACTTTCACTCACTTCAGTTAGGAGAAATGAAGACGTAAGTAAATGATAACAGGGCAAGAGTTTGTGTGATTCTTTTTTTTTTTTTTTAATATTTCAAAAGCAAAATGAAAGAATGGAGAACTCAGGAACAGAGGCTAAAAGACTATAGAAATTATAAATGCTTTTTCCACAAAATCTTCCTTAAAGTTTTTTGGTTTTTGTCACGCATTTCTGTTCAAACAGTTTCTGTTGTGATGTCATGCAGACATATTCTTACTGCATTACACAGTGCATAGTCTTTTGCTTATTTTGTACTTTCAGTTGCTTTAATCTGTTTTGTTATTGTTGCATCATTTCCCACCATTTACACCCATAAATCTATATTTTATTCTGTATGAGTGTTTTGTCTCGATATAACTCTGTCTATTCTTCTGCTGCACAGGTCAGATGCTTTAGGGCATTTGATGGTTTAAGTATGTAGTAATTGTTGTTGTACGTGGTGGTAAAGTATTTCTATGATTCTGATTGCTTATAAACTAAAGGATTGTAATATATCATTCTTAATTGAAAGTCAGACATGGCACAGCATGAACAAATGAAACCTAGTTGCTAATACAGGCCAGATTTTAAAAAATGACAAAAAACCTCCAAGCAGGATAATATTTACCACTGCTCTACCGCCACGGCCCACATAGTTGATAAAGCATAATGTACATTTACACAACATTAATTCCATTTGAGTCTAGGCATATCAACCTGCTCTGAGATTAAATTATTTGCAGAAAAATACCACTTTGATCCATCTATTTATTTTTCCAAATCTTCCTAATAGTTTAAGGATACTGATGAAACAAAAGCTGGAATTCTTGAAATGTAAAAATGGGCTGTTGAGTGCTCTTATGGTACCATAATATTGGTTGAGAGAAAAAGAAGAGTGATAGGACTGAAAACAACATTTGTGTTTTAAAAAAAGACACTTATATAACATGACTGTTGTTGGACTGATGGAATTTTACCTATGGATCTATTAATAATTTGAGTCAAGAGGTAAACACGGAGGAAGCTTTGAGTTCATATTAGCTAAGAAGCTGCTAAAATAAAGAATAAAAGCTTGTTAAATACGTTAAAAGAGCTTAAAAAAAACAGATTTTTGCTTGTGGTTCATGAATGCACTGAAAATGACTTTGCAACACACTTTGCGGATCCTTTAAATGCCATTCTCATGGTCATGGATAGTCTTTCCAAATGTCAGGACTCTGTCCTCTCTATATGAAAAAACATTGACAAGAATCTCTGTCCTTGGTCCTGAAACTCTTTTGTCTGTACTGCAGAGCTACTCCACAGCATCTCTTCTTAGTCATTAGTTGATGAAAGAACTTGTTTTTTTTGGCACCAGCACTGTCAGATAACCCCCACTCACATACTGTGTTATATAAAGCTGAAAGCCGTTATTAGCGTTGTTACCACTTTGTATCTCAGAGCTATATTCATTTTGCTGATGGAATTCACCCACATGAACTGCGTACCGCTGGACAACACCGTACCGGTGACTGACTACCAGTGAGATAATTGGCTAATGGTGGAGAGAGCATAGCTTAATTACTTCCTTCATTTGATGGGATTGGATGCAGCACCGAGGTGACATTTTGCTACATCATGTCTATCCTCTTAGTCAATTATCCTATCAAGTGAAAGGGACTGAATGGAATGCATTAGTCTGTGTAGGGACGGTAAACATCTTTCACCTGAGTAGAAGATGAGTTTAATTCTGCATATTTATGCATGCATGAATGCATGTTGTCTTGAAGTTTCTCTCTTCCCTGAACACCTGAAGTTATCCCTCCTCCTCACACACACACACACACACACACACACTATAATTTGTGTAATCATGACGGCCTGTCTCTCCAAAGATCATAAGAGAATCTGGGAAGACTCCTGAGGCTAGAATGGAGATGGGACCCACTCAGTCAGTGAGAACTTGCCTTCATTGTTATTATGGAGCTGTCTGGATAAGTGAGAGCACATAGAGATAAAACTGAAGCCGTATATTTTCCGCCCAGTTACACACACACACACACACTTACACATAAATGCACCAACACATTCTCTTGTTTATACTGTACAAGCACAAATACACAGACACACACAGTGGCACACACATAATGTAATGGCCTGCGGTTATATATCTATCTTTGATGTGGACCCAGGAGACATAGATTTATGACTCTTGTCTCCACAATCACGTTTAAATTCAAAACTGTTGAGCGCCACACATAAAGACTGCATGTGGAGGAGGCTGTGTGTGTCCTCATGTCATCACATCAGAACAATATGGTTTGCACATAACGCATTGAGCTTCACATAAGCACCCAAACTGAGATAGCTTCAGCAAATACTGTATGAATATTAAGTGATGGATGTCTTAGCGGCTACCCAGAGATATTTGAAGGCTTTTTTCTGTGTAGTGTGTTCGCACTATTTTAAAATTAATATCTGCAGCATGCAGTTCTTGGAGTGTCTGTTTGCATAATGAGACTCTTTTTCTTTGCAAGCTTGTCGTGATTAAACCAACAACTCAACTTATTAGGCAAACGAATACAGTCTAGTACAAAAGCCCTGTGAGAAATCCCACTTCCATGAGGATTATAAACTTTTATTTTTGTTGAAAATGCTGAAGAGAGTTGTGTTCATTCAACTTAATGATCATTTTGGACAAATTAGTTGGTGGTGCTGTTGGACTGTGTTGCCTCACACAGTTACTATAGGTGTTTCTGTTATTTCGTCTACCCTCAGCCTTAGCTGTACTCACTGTCTTGAAGTGGTTTTAAAGCTCTTTACCTGTTATGCTTTCAAATAACATCTCCATTAGTTATGAACCATAGTTGACCTTTTTTGTCAGAAGCCCTGTCAGAGGGCCCACACACACCCACTGTTTTATAAAGCTGAAAGCTGTGATTAGCCTTGTAATCACTTTGCACCTGAGAGCCATATACATGTGCATACAGCACTAACCTTTATGAACTTCATACTTGTGCATGTTGACATCCTGATGACTGACTACTTAACCACAGTCATCACTTTGGTAAAGGTAAAGGAGGATTATGGTTTCTGGGAAATATGATAAATAGGTTGCGTTTCAAGTTACTGTAGACTTCTCTATTAAAATCCCTACGAGAGATTTTTAAGTGGTTATAAAGCAGTTTAAAATTAATACTCATACCTCACACCCATATCGGCAGATGAGACCATCAACAGGGAGATTGGAGGTTACTATCCTGTCTTTTACAATGCCTTTGCCCGGCCTGCTCAGCCAGTAGAAACGCTAAGGAACACTTTATGGCACACAGACTGGAAACAACAATTTATCTGTTGTTGTCATTTTTACTATCTATGGTTGGAAGCAGGAGGATATCTGCAAGAAATCCTCCTGTCTAAGTGTGTGGTATGTAACCATCTTACTTGTGGTATTTTTGCTGATCATCTTTTTATTGTTTTTAAAAATTTTTACAACATTTCTTTTCAATTTTACCACAAAATGTAAACCAAATGGAATTTGGTTTCTTTACAAAAACGAGTATTTGCTGTTAGTTATATACAAGCAGAATTTCTAGGAGAGGGGGTTGGACTGAAAAGAAATGTTAATCACAGACACTGAATCTGGCCTGTATACAGACCCCGTATAATACTGTTGTAAACAGAGCAGCATCCTTGAGAAACCCCACCTCACCAGCCTCACTCACACGGCTTACAAAGAAGGAGCCCCTGGGACAAATCTGGATTTAGCATTAACGTGACTGCCCAAGGAATATTACCAACACAGGAAGCGCACGCTTGTCTCAATTACATTCATATGCAGGAGGATTTATTTTTTCATTTAAGATTATGAAAGATTGTCTGAGCGTCTCAATGCAGGGTCTCAACATAAGTAATCTCCTTTGAGGGAGGATAAAAAGAGGAGGAGACTGCTTTTATTCATGGCCAGTAGTTTATGTTGAAGCTCGGCATCATGGATCTGATGAGTATGTAGACACTTTCTGCCTCTGCTAATCAGTTAATAAAATAGCAACCGTGCATTGCAAGTGGTTGCGCCGCCAGGCTGTATAGCTCGTTTAAGCGTGCATGTCACCGGGGCTGCCAACCGTAAATTAATGAATCAAGTTGAAAATGTCAAAGCAGGTCCCAGATCGCTCTGCCGCGTCTCAGCTGTAGAGCACTGTCAGCACCAGGCGACTAACTGATGCTTAGAGGCCTCACTCACAAAACAACATGCAGACACTCGCGCATGCACGCACACACTGTCTGCCAAGTCTTCCATTTCTCTTGTTATAAGAAAGGTCATTCTTGTCTCTTCTGCCCTCTCTTGCTTCAGTGGGTGGTCAAATCTCTGCACTCGCGCAGCCCCACAATTCATCCAAGAGTGATTACTGCATGTGATTGTTGGTACATCATTATTATGTACAGTGTGTCTTGCTGTTTTTTTTATTTGTATGCGAAAATGTTCTTTTCCTCCTGCAATCAAATCGCCGGTATGATTTTATATCCATCAGTGCTTTACATACCACTTATAGATCCATCATACAACACAACACTTTGGCTTCCCTTGCCCAGATAGTCATTATTAGACAGGGGGTGTCATGTATCCATGAGTTTGTATCACTGGGTAAAAAAAAAAAAGTAATCACACAGCTGCATTAAGGGCAAAAGGGTGATAATCATCCCTTCCCCTTCTTTTCATCACCACCTTATCTTTCTCTGCCTTTCATCACCCTCTTCTCCTCTGTGCATGCCAGTAGCAACACATGATTGATAAGCAATGTATAAACAGTGTTACATGAACAGCAGCTGAGTTCATTAAAAAATATCATACACTGAAATTGTGGGAAAATTGTGTTGAGGGTTCACAAAGATACACACAAACACACGCTCAAACCAACACATTATAATAAGACTCTAATTACAAGTGTATTCAAGAGCATGATATCATTTCATGCTACCCACTTGTTTGCATTGTTCATTTCTGTGGCGCATGTGTGTGGTACAGTATGATTCATTATAAGCATCAAGATCTTATTACAGGAGCCCCCTTCCAAAACGAACCACTGGCTCACAAGTCTTTAGCTCAAAGAAAGCACATAATAATTTTTTCTTCCTGTAGCATCACTGCATGTGAAACCAGAACAGCTTTCCAGCTCTTTAATCTATGCAGTACTACTGTCATGAGCACGCTTCAGAAGTTACTGGCACGAGCCAACAAGTTTCCAGCAGCCTTTAAGTGTATTTCTTTTTACACATGCTTAGATTCAGAATGCGCTCTTAAATGTTCCTGACATGTTCTATATATGGTTGGATTCTCACATAGATGCACAGACGCCTTCACATCAGTCAGTGGTGATGTGGCTAATGAAGCTTGCAGCAGTTAGTCATTCAGACAGGCAAGAAGCACTCAATTATCTCCAAGACATCTTTTAGAACTGATGCTCAGTATGGATCATTCTTCACACTTTCATCTCCCTCTCTCTGCATTTGTTCCATGCCTTTAACCTGCCTGAATGCAGTCTATTAGCGGTCCACAAATACTTTGACACTGGAAGCATCTGCAAAGTGGTCAGGTCACTGTTAAACTTCACAACATCTTCAGTGTTGCTTTAAAACAGTTTCTAAACAGAGTTTATGTATTGGAGCATTTTAATGATCAAAACTTCAACTAACTTTAGGAAGGAAGTTACAGTGAAAACTTTGTACACCATAACAATTTTCATCCCAGGACATCCCAGAAAGTGGAAGCACAGTATTTACATCTGGTTATTTTTGGAGGACATTTCACTTCATGCTAGTATTTATGAGACACTCTTCAGTCACTCTAACGGTATGTGGAGGTTACTTTTGAATAGGGGAACATTATGAGGGTGGAATGTTTGCTGTACAGAGGGTTTCTCTCTCTCTCTCCCGCTCTCTCTCTGTGCTATAGTCTCTTACTCCTTGTCTATAATGCTCACCGCATTCAATTGATGGTATAACTTTACTTGATAAATGTCCATTATATTACAGGATCTAACATCATTTGGCGGGCAACAGATGCTGATCTCATTGCAGTCTATTTGTCAGAGGTCCAGCTTTTGTGTTTTATAACCAGTCTGTTGGTCAGGACCCACACACGGGGGGGGGGCTTCTGTACATGAATCTACAGGTCGCAAGCTGATTACCCAGGTACTAAATGAGACAAGAACTTTTTCTGCAGAAAACCATGTATAATTTTGAGACTTTTCACCCAATCTTTGTTTATTTATTAAATTATTTGTTTCTCATATCAAAACAAACACTTTTTGACTTGACTGCTTTCAACTCTGGACATACACGCGGATATGGTGGATTACAAGCAGATATTCTTTTTTTTAAAGGGGTCTTCAGTAATATGAAATATTTTGACTATTACTAAAGCCAGGGCAATTCTAGGATCAGAGCTTTAGGGGTGCTGGGCACCCAATGAGCCCTCAAAAAATAATAATAAAAAAAACCATACATGTTTAAGTAATTTAAATATAAAGAAATACTAATAAATAAAGCTAACTCACAGAGTATTACTGAGGTAAATAAATGTAAGAGGAGGTTGGGGAGAATCCACATTTGATAACAGTTTATCACAGTTACGTTATGTGAAATCACTGTGGACTTCACTGCAATGAATACGGCAAAACAGAAGCTGCCATGGCATTATAACTAAGTGGTCTTGACTAACTTTACCTCCATTACTCTCCATACTGTTCTCTCTTCTTATCTCCCTCTCTATTCTCCTCTCTCCCTCTTTGTGCTGTCAACCAAAGGGAAAATATAACATCCAAACAAACATTTACTTTTTTTTTTAATCTAATAAGAGAGATATACGGAAATTGATCCAAATTAATTTAGAATATTTTTCTATTTGGATACTGGACAGCTGTGGGCTAGAGCAACCAGATGAATGAGGACTATTCACAGAATCTGAGGATTTGATCGAGACGCACAAATTATTGTGCACAGGTGGCAGGTATGTTACAGTCATTTTAAACATCTTTTCAGCAGATGAGGTGGTCATTAAACTGCTGGGCTTGC
>JAQFJA010000002.1:14828634-14850332 GCA_029874485.1 Naso brachycentron
AAAAAAAAAACAACTCTCACTTTCACTGTATTGCATGTGTACACACTCCCACACTTACACACACACATGCAGCTGTCTCTCCTTTGAAGTGCTGCATCACTAGACTGTAATGGAATTCTATAGCTGACTGCTGACTGCGGGCTTTGGAGGGGGATGGATGGAGAAATGGATGAATGGAGAGAGAAATAAAAGGAGAGGTAGGTGGAAAGGTGGGAAAAATTGATTGAAGAAAAAATGGTGGACTGTTTTTGTGTTTGTGCATTTGAAGAATTGTGCCCCCTGCTTCCACGGGGTATCGCATGCCTGGGTGTGTGTGTGTGTGTGGGTGCGAGTACTACGGTAGCCTTGCAAAGCCAGACCTATCTCCACACTTCACCCATTATTATTGTGGTACAGGGCAAAGCAATAAGAAGAAGAAGAAGAAGAAGAAGAAGAAGAAGAAGAAGAAGAAGAAGAAATTTTATTTGCATAGCACATTTCATATCATAAAAAACAGCTCAAAGTGCTTTAGAGTAAAAACTTGAGAAATAATGAAAACCAATACAAGTAAAACAATAAAACAAGTAAAAACAAAAGAATAAAATAAAATAGCTTTAAGATTAAAGAAGTTAAAAGGAATAAAAATGCATGCCTACCTATAGAGGGCACAAAACAATATAAGAGACAAGAGACTTTTTTTTTTTTTTTTAAAGTGTAAAGAGACAGGGTTGGTAAAATACGAAGTGGGAATAATTTAAAAGCACAAGGTTAAAAATGGATCTTGAGCTGTTTCTTAAAGTTATCGACATTTCTTGTCTTATTTGAAAGCAGAGTTTTATCCAAACTGTTTGTGCATAAAAACTGAGAGCTGCTTTGCCGTACTTCTTGTACTTTGTTGTCTGGATTTTAAACCAGCCAGCATTAGAAGACTGAGGAGAAGGGTTTGGGACATACTCAGATAAGTAATTGCAGAGATATGAGGGTGCCTTATAGACAAGTACAATCATTTTAAAATCAATCTTCAATGTTAAAGGAAGATGTTGCAGGGATGCAAAAACGGGTGTGTTTTGTTTTTTTCAACCTGTTTTTTTTGTTTGTTTGTTTGTTTTTTCTAACTTTGGCTGCTGCATGCTGCATCAGTGTCTTTTTAAGGCAGTCCAGTAAAAAGTGCATTACAATAATTTAGCCGAGAGAACACAAATGCGAGTCAGCTTTTTGGCATCTTTCAGTGAGTATTGTCTGACTCAATATTTCTTAAACGAAAAAAGGCAGTCTTCGTAACATTGTTGATGTGTGATTCAAAATTCACCCCAGAGTCAAGGATAACTCTCAGGTTTTTTACTTCAGTCCTTTTCTGTACAGCCAGTCTATTTGAGATCATATCTCTTTGTTCATTTGTGTCAGTTACGAGAATATCTGCTTTATCTTCAGTCAGTTTAAGAAAGTTTTCACTCAACCACCGTTTAATGAATGAAAAAATTCTTTAGCTTGTTTGTATTTCTTTGAACCAATTAAAATCAATTTGGGTGATGCTAAGCCCACAATGGAACAGTTACCTCGCAAATGGCGTCGTGGGGCAGCGAGCCCTGGTATTAAAAGAGAACCAATCAGGACTGTCTTATTGTACAACCCAAGTTTTGTCAAAAGTTGCCAATTTTAACGGGCGGGTATCTCACCCAGAGGTTGTTGTCGTTTCACATAGGGATAGGCTATTTGAATAGTAACACAGACAACAAAAGAGGAGGAAAATGCTGCCTGAAATGATCGCCCAATGTTAGGCTGATACCACTTGCCTATTTCCTGAGTCAGACTAGTCCTAGGATGATGCCATAGATATTATGTGTGACCTGCTGAGGTACAAAGGTTCATTTTCTTCAAATGCCTGCTTTAAAAAACCCACCTTGCTCACAACTTCAAAAAAGCTCCCTGGAGTGAGGATGTAAGTGTATGCAACACCCCCCAACCCCCATCCTTCCTCCTTTTCAACCTACGCTTTGGCTGGGGACAAGAGGGTACTGTAAATTACCTTTTGATTCATCCCTTTTAATTATGCAAATAGACTTCATTATCTTCACTGCCTCTAAAGTGTTGTGGAATGTATTCATTAGTGTGCGTGTAGCCAAGAGAGTGTTCATCGAGGGGTACTTAAGATTGTACAAGTTTTGCTCCTTTTTTTTTGTAGATGCAACAATATGTTTAACAAGCTGTGTGTGAATGTGTTTGTGTCCATGTGTTCACCTGTCTATGTGCAATGGAAAGTTCTTGGTTACATTTGTTAGAGCATTTTTAGGTTCACTAATGCAATTGTATTTACAAAGTAAATTAATCATTTGCGTGGGGTATCATTATGGTACAACACAGAGCTGTATAGAGAGATATTGTTCCGTGGAGGAGTAGCTGTCCACCCACCTACTGCATCTCTCAGCTGTGTTGGTTAATCAGGAAGAGGTGGGGTAAACCACATTTTTAAAAAGTTTTTGGCATTTTTTTGCCATTGTCCGGCAGAAATAGACAGAACACAGGGAAGAGGGAGAGAGGGTTATGACATGCAACAAAGGTCATTGGCTAAAACCAAACTAACAACATTGCAAAGGCCATGTGACCATGTGACATGTGCTTAACCTTTAGCTAACAAGGCACAGAGACAGTTTTACTTGAGATCTAAAGACACTTGTGACTCATGCTATCACTCTGCTAACTAATGTGACTACAACAACGTTATGCGTCTGAAACATGTCGGAACCATTTACAGATGTTGCATCTCCACATGGTGTCTTTGCAAATGTTTCACTTTAGAGAATGTGTATGTAATCATTGTGTAAACTATGGCATGAACTAGCTATATGCATATGCAGTAACCTCAATAAACACATGTACAAATGCATGTGTGAACAGTCTGCGTCCTCATTTATTTCACATAATATAATTCTCAGTGTGACAAACACAGTCATGTTCTTTGGTTGAGCCTATTTTTAGAACGGAAACCCTCCTGAGTTTTGGTTCGGCACAAACTGTATGTGACTGTAATTATGCAAAATAGGTCATTAACTTAATAAACAGTGTCTGTAAACAACAGCACAAAGACACTGTTTCCTTGCTTCCCTCCTTTCTTTCTTTCTGTCTTTTTCAGTTTGATCCCTGTCTCTTTATCTCTTACTTCTCTTCCCTTTATCCCCCTCCAAATTTAACACAGGGGTCTTTCAGTCTCAGCAATGAGAGTCTGAATGTGAGAGAAGCATCGTAAGTGGAGAGAAGAAAACATCCGCACTATCTCAGTAGCTGAGTGAATAAACAGCTGATGGAGCAGCAAGAGAGCTAAATGGGTTTAATGGGCAGACTATGGCAGTGTGACCCAGATCTAGTTTCTAGACTGTCGCTAAGCTGCCTACAAAAGCCAAACTGACAATAACAATCATTAACAACAATTCCCATTAAATTCAGTGGCAACAGTCGTGGTCTCAGTTCTCAAAATCGACCCAAGCAAACTGTAGTGTCTGTGTGTCTGTGTGTTTGTGATATCTCTCAATCAGTGTCCCTGTCTTCCACTAATCTCTCTTACTTCTCCTCATCCCCCTATCTCTTCCATGTTCTGTAATGCACTTATTTAGCTTGGCATCATCCCACCCTCACATCCTCAGTGCTCCGCGCTAAATGTCAACAACTGAATATTCATCACAATGCTGACACCCCTCCCCTCTTTCTAACTGAATCTCTTCCCAGACAGAAATCTTTTTTTGTCTCTTTCCCTCCACAGACTGATTAGCAGCAGATCTGAATATTTCCAATTACCAATATTACAATAGCAATTTCCTGCAATATTCAGCTTCTCCACCCTTGTGTTTCACAGAGCTCACAGCTTTTTCTCTCTGTTTACATAATTTTAATGCATGCTCCATTTTTCTACCAATTTTGTTTAATTCCTTTGTCTCAGTAGTTTCAAAATGTAAAACTGCAAGTACATTCTTACTGTGCATTTAGACACAAAAGACATACAAAGTGCAGAGTTCTGAATTGCACATTTTCAAAGAGTGAGCAACAACACGAGTAGGAGAAAAATGGTGAATTAAATAATGCACAAATGTGACATTTTAAATGTGTTAACTATTTAACAAACTGAAAAGATGTTTTATAACCTTAACTAAGCAGCTTTGGTTCAAGCTGACCACAGACTGGCCCTGAACCCTGGATTCAGGTGTCAGAGTCCTGCATTTGATAGACATCCACATCAAGCACCTCTCAACAACTCCAGCGTGGTTCCTAAATGTAGTGTTTCATTCAATTAAGTGAATGCTTTGCAGGCAATAAAGACAGTCATGCTCACGTATCACAGAAAATGCTGAAAATTTGTCTCCATGAACAAATCTTCTACATTCAGTTTCATCATTCTGTCAAGAAAAGTCGTGATCCTGTGGAGTAATTTATCACATAAGCTGACAGAGCAAATCAACGGCCAGCAGGACATTCAAGTGTCAACTGCTTTGATTTCCTGAGTACAGTGAGTCTGCCTGACTCAATGAGAGAAGGCAACAGACACAGGAGCGACCAAACTATTACCAGCAGGCCATTTGTGACCCGACGCACTCACTGAAACCTTTTGGTTATGTTATAGCTAAAAACTTTTTTCTCGCAACTGTTTGTAAATTTAGATACAAGTTTGATTGCCTGGTATCACACTCCCAAAAGGATTCTTCTTTGTCCGTTTATAAAGAAGTTTTGTCATTCCCAAAAAGAAGACAGAGCAGAGGCCGTGACGACGGACTTTAATGTCAGGAGACATTTCAGTGTGCTATTAATTAATGAGTGAAAAGTCACAGTGCCTTAATTGGTATCAAGCAAAAGTTGCCTACTCATTCAAGGCACCCTGAGGCGATATTTCTTTAGTATCTAACTGCCGTGTGGTGATGTATTTTCAAGCGAAACAGATTCAAACAAGATGTAGAGGCGGAACATAACTTTGGTAGGAATTTGATTGGCGAACACACGAACGCACGCCGCTTCACTATCCTGTTGCTAGCAAAGCTAACACTAAGACGTTACGTTACACCGAATCAAGCAATACCATTCAGCAGAATTCATTTAAAATGGTTAAAAAAAATGACACTTTAAGAATTTAAATAAATTTGTTTTTTGTAATTATTTTGGCATACATTGTTAAATAGGTGCACATTATGACCAGTGGTAATGATTCAAAAGGGTTAAAAATGCATTTTTGACTTTATGGAGACCAGAAACTACATTTCGGATCTGGTCCAAGGTATGAACACTTTAGATACCCCTAATTTAAACAATATATGACTAAGAGCAAGGTTATACAGGGATGATGTGTAATTGCAGGATGTATTGTACAAAACAATTAGTTCACTATGTGAATCTCATGAGATTAGGTTTTTGTACATGATATTTATCAAGAATGTGTTCAGTGAGAATCACATGAACTCTGCAGGTGGAGGTAAACCAGTCTGAAATCTGAATGTCATACAATGAATCAACTAGTGTATTTTACCTGAGTGAGTTGGCACCTGATTCAGCAGCTGCATGGCCTACTTCTCATCTCATTATTATTCAAGAACAAAATCTGTGGATAAAAACATGTCACCGTGTTGATTAATCCCCAGTCAGAGGTGCATTCTGCAGGTATAGGCAGGGTTCACACTGATATCTTTATTGCACAGAACAGGTGACAGTTGCTTGTCTCTTGAAAAAGCCTCTTGAGCCCAGCCTGACCGCAGTAAACAAAATGTGTGGGTTGGCTGTGCAGGTCTGTGTTGGTGTCTCTGTGGACAGTGTGTCAACAGCCTGCCAGTGAGTCTAGATGTCATGGACACACACACATTATTTTGCAAGTATAGATCAGAGGTCGTCCTATCTGCGTGAGTCATCAGCACAACCTTAATTACTATGACTCATATTTAGCAGTCATTCAGGAGCAACTCAGAGGGATTGAAAGGGAAGCATGCACCTTCTTTAAAGCTCCCCCTGATGTGAATGACACCATCAGGGTTTGGGTTATCTGCCTTTGTGTGTGTGTGTGTGTGTGTGTGTGTGTGTCATGGAGTGTGTTTGACAAAAATGACAGGTTCAAAACGCCATGTAAAGAACCCTTTGGGCCTGTGCTGCTTATCAGTCCCACACACACATTCTTTCTTTCTTGCATGCTATCCACCTCGCACACACAAAGGCACACACACACTCAGCTGAATTATATGTCACGTTGATCTGTTGAGTTCATTTGTAACCTGCTCAGATCCCATTCTCCAATTCTCACAGCAGAAGCCATATTAATTTTAGGCCATCACGTTGTGCCAGTCTTCCCACTTCCCTTGTTCTTTCTTCATCTTTTCATGTCTTTTTAAGTGTCAGAATCAGAGAAATCAGACAAGAGAAGGGTAAGCTGCATGCCCACATATCACATAATCTGGATGCTGCCTTGAGTTATAGTAAACATGAGATACATGTCAGGAATTCTATATTTGTTTTAAGGTAAGAGGGCATGTAGTCTTGTGGGAAACATCTTGACTTCCTGGTTTAGGCCTCAATTGTCTTGTTCCATCCAAAAAGAGAGATGTGTAGATGCCAAAAGAAAAACAAAGTGCAGCTACCATTTCTGTCTTGCCTAATATAGCATAGAGAGGTAAATGTGAAAGGTAAACTGTAGGGTTTTGTATTTACAGACACACAGACCAGCTTTACTTTACACCCTTAGCAGGTATCACACAGGGCAAGTCATGGCTTCGGCTCTGGAGGATTGCTTGGATGGTGATTTGATTCCCAGCTTCTTCAATCCACATGTCGGAATGTTTGCCTTGGGCAAAACACCAAATCCCAAATGATCCAGATGGTCAGACCACTGCTTTGCAAGTTTTCCTGCTGCCGTCAGTGTGAGAATGGGAAAATTGAGTCATATTGTAAAGCACTTGGGGAAAAAAGGCCCATATCATGCAGTAACATTTAATGCCATTTGCAGTGACAGCTGTCGGTAAACTGTAGCCGAAGTGTAACCAAAATAGTGTAACAGTCTCTGTCCAAACATAAAAAATGTGCTCTCTGAAAACATTTAGTGTAATGCTGGAAAGCCCATTTTTAACTTTTGCTGTTATTTGTTGTGTTTTCACCAGTTATTTTTATTGGTGGCTGACATAATCAACCAATCTGCACACTCTCGTACTTATAAATAATACTGAACATACTTAGAGGCCAATTATTTCAATCATTAAAGTAAACATCATGTGACAAAGCTGTTGCAGGGGCATGCTTAACTATTAATACTACTTTTTTATGTACTGTTTCTGGGTCTCCATGCCAACAATGAGATGGCACCTAACTTTCTTTGACTTTTTAACTTGACCTTAACTTTTAACTTCTTGCTCCTCTGTAGTGCATCATCAACAATGTGCATACAGTACATTGCACATTTGATTAATGTATTGATTCTGATATTACTTCAGAATTATATGTTAATTATATTTAGCATTAATAATGTGAATCTACAAATAAGCTGTCAAATAAATTGGTGCAAAGTATAATTTTTGCCTGGAAAGCTAAGTAGAGTAGAAGTTGAAAGTTCCAGAGATTGAAAATACTCAAGTAAAGTACAAGTACGTCATTAAAGTACAGCACTTTAGCACTTATTTATTTTCCACCACTGCTCAGCTGTGTCACCTGGCACTGTGCATTGTGAATACAGACACTGCTGGCACATGATGCATCTCACTGGAAATAAATTGAGCTTAATAACTACGCTTTTCAACCATTTAAAGTTGTGAACATATTTCTTTTTCAGTTAATGACATGTCTGTCCTTTAATTTGTCTTCTAATGATGCAGGTATTTTTAATTATAATTAGTAAAACTACAATAATTAAAAATTGAACAGTAGCATAAGTTTTTGTCTGTCAGTCACCTTAACTGGCCCTCAGCAGCAACAGGCTTAGCATCAGACACTCAGTGAAATGCAGCCACTGTTATCACAGTAGGATTACTTTTGATTTTGACCTCATTAGTTGACACATAAAGGAAGTCCTGTGAATAAAAGGTCAATAGAAAAGTTAAAAATCAGTTCTTAAAATCATGAAAACAAGAGATGCTTGGGGTGGGGGAATAAGCTGTTTGACCGGTCAGCCTGAGTGGAGCTGCAAGCCAAGTTCTCCCAAACAACCAAGGAGGAGAGAAACATAGATTTCTGAAAGCACAGAGAACCCAACTTGTGTGAAACTGAGAATCCAATAGGTTTATCAAATTTGCATAAATATGAAAGGATGGTTGGGGTTCCTCTGTCTCAGGGCTAAAAAAATTACATGAGGTAAATGGAACACATGAAAATAATCGCTGAAAGAGAGAATTTTCTAATGAATAAAAGAGCCTAAATGCAGCTTTTAGCATTTAAAGTAACAACTTTTGCTTTCACAGAATAAAAATAAAGACTACTACAAAAGTTAAAAAAAAAGGCAACACTGACCTCCGTCAGCCTGGTGAAAACCTGGTTGTTTTTTGTAGGACAAATAGATGTTTTGTTACTGTTTTGTCTATTTTTACAGTGTACCCATCTTTGTAAACAGTATCATTTCAGTGTTGGTTAACACCTGTTGGACAACTGACTAGTCTAAACAATCTCACCGAACTGATAATTAAGGCAGTTATACAGAGCCAAGGACGTGATGACACATCTTTTTCGACTACACTTCTGTTAATAATTGCAATATTCCATTCAGTATTTCTTCCATCTGAAAAAAGACACATGCTCCTGAGTCTGACTCTCTCAACGCTGTAAGACAAAAACATCATGCACTACAGTGCTCACAGTTTGAAATCAAAACTTTGGGGATTTTAACAGATGAGCAAAAAAAAAAAAAATAGTTTGTTGTCCTAGTAGAGACGGATCAGCAGTCTGTCTCATCGTTTGGACGGCTGTAGCATCTGCTGCTGCATCTGTTGTTAGCGGCAACCACTTCATCACCACCGCTAACCATTAGAGCACTAATCTCTGCATCGTCTGGATATTCGGAGTATGGTCACAAAGGATGAGATTAATGTTCAGCGGCAGCGATGATGATCTGAACAGTCAGGCAGATAGGAGAAGACTGTTGGAGCTGCACCTGATACCTCACATCAACACCAGCGCTAATTTTTTTTTGTGTAACTCTGTGACCACCCACAGAGCGGTTTGGTATTACGAGGCTGTGGAAGAATTTCAACAAGACTCACATGACTGCCTCTTGATTGGATTCACACGCAGCTTGAGAAACACCTTGCGAGCGGTTAACAAGAATACTCACAAAAATATTCATCTTGTGATGTGAAAACCCATTTACACATTTCTCTCTCTCTAATTATAGCAGCCTGTCCCGTGCTCAGTTCCTATTTCTCTCTTCTTGTGTGTGAATGTGTGAGAATCTGTGTGTGTTTATTCTTGGTAATCTTTTAATGACATGCACTAACGACGCGTTGAGGCTCACAGAGAGCCCCGGCCATGAAACACACACACTCACGCACACACACACACACACACACACACACACACACAGACTAACTGGGGCTCAGTGGAGGGCCGCAGTTCCTGAGAGGATCCACTGGGAGATTAGCCAAATCGGAAAAGCGTTTTAGAAAAAGGCAGCTTTAATGCAACACAACACAGATAGTGTATGTATGTGTGTGTGTGTGTGTGTGTGTCATGGAGGGTTGAGTCAGATGTCCACAGCTTCAAATCTAATATTTTGTTCGCACTTTTTTCAGTCCGAGCCCTGTTGTTTCATCTCCTTCATCATCAGGTTTACGACACAGCTGTCCTGCCACTCAGCATCAGCATCCATCACTGTGCTGGATGCTTACAGTACAATATATCCTGTTGATGATTCTATACACTACAGCATAATGTACTATTTTTGAATGGTTCTGTATTTAAACCTACATCAACCTCATCTACAGCAATACCTAATATGACAGTGCTTGGCTCTCCTGGGTTCTGACTAAGTAGAGTTTCTCATTTACTTGTCAAAGCTGATTGCTAACACAGATATTAAGAATGACAAATGATGAATATGGATATAAAGCATACACATAACCTGACTGGAGAGCAGATATACAGGACAGTACATAGTGCATTTGTCTCAGTGCTTCCTAGTAGGCACTAATCATGTTCCTGTGATCATTTGATGTCAGTCCATCATACTGCTGTCAGTGACTGATAACTGTGGCACAGCCGGAGCTTTGCATCAGGTACATACCATCGGGAACCATAGTTACCTGATGTAATATGACTGAATTGAAGATCTCATGAGGGTGTCTTATTCCGCTTCTTACAAGTACAAAAAACATGGTCTTTTCTCTCAATCTATGTATTCAAAACTCAGCAATGCTTCTTTTTTGAGAGGCTAATCCAAGTCCAGTAACTGAATGTTGTTTTTTTTGGCACTAATAAACAGAGGTCTTATTCAGTTTTTTCTAACATAAACAAATAAATCAAACTTGACACTTTCTTAAAACGGATGTTTGAGGATTGTGACCAAGATATTCACCGAGAGTTTGACATGGCGTCAGTCATTGGTTAATGGAGTATCATTTCAAAGCCTTAAAATTGCCATTACATTTGTCGTCGTCTTGTTTATTTAGAGCCAGAAGTGACCCTGCTTGAATGAGAGGATGGAGCTGGGGACAAGCAAGTTAGGGTCAGACTTAGAAACCAAGGACATGCCTGGTTGGTACAGTGGCTACTCGTCAGTCTCAAGGTAGCCACGCCCTAAAGCATATCCAGCTGCATTGCCTTTTTAACTTTCAATGGGACCATAAATTACAAAATGAACATAATGTTGCATTAAATTGATACCATAAACTCATCAGGAAATCAATTGACAAGTTACTTTCTTATTAGCTTACAGTCAGAATTTTCTTTCAGTTAAGAATAATGCAGGTTTAAAGTAATTACTCTCTGGCTTCACTTTACAGGCCAGGGTGTTACATCCACTTCTTTCAAAGAGCCTATAACGAAAAATAACATCTTAAAGCTAACAAATAAAGCTGTTAGCAGTTTTTGGTGGATGAATTATACAGGGTGTACCTCAGAAATTCATAGCTCCATGTTTTGCCAGAAATAAAGATTGTCATTGTGAGATGAAAGCATTAAGTTTTATAAATAAAATGTATGGTTACAACCTCCGCCAAATCAGTTTTGTGAAGGAAACTGCTTTAGTACTCTATAGGTGTGTTCAGACTGAAAGTGATGAACACGATGAACGCCACAAGATTACATACAAAGTCAATGGAAAGACGCGATTCAACTCAATGTCACTTCAGGCGATGCAAATCTTGGGATATATGGGATGCGAATCATGGGATTTGGCCTCCATCGCCTCCAGTGCCTTCTGCACCTCATCACTCAAAGTTGAAAATATTAAACTTTTCAGGCGACATCGCATGACGCTGTGCCACAACAGCCAAACAGGGTTGAGATTCTCCCAAAGTTAATGACATCCCAACAGCATGAACGTTGCTGGAATTTACCATGAGACATAGCGGTCAAAACAGCTGTTGGCATGTGTGAATACCACAGAGCTCTTACAGTTCAACTTTATACACCACGGGATTATCTTATGAACACAGACACAGTGCTATTATGTTTTCCAACGTTTCTGGGACTTCCACAACTTATATTGCGCAAAAAAGATAATTAAATCGGCCATAGTTAATAATAGAAAATGGCAAGCCGCCTTCCTCCTGATGTTACTTGCTAATGCTAACTGTGGCTGACACGGAGTTGTGCGACACAACTTAAAAGGCTCCAGATGATTTTATTAACCGCACATTGTTAAGTTTTCCAGTCCATAACTGCTGTAGTGCAGAAATGATGATTACATAGGCCATTATTAATGACAGAAAGCGGCCAGTCCCTTCTCCTCTGAATGAGCTAATATAAGCAGACTGGGTAATTATATCGCGCAAATGATCCAAAATATGATCCAATTATAATCAAGTGACACGATACTGGCATTTACATTGCGTTCATCACTTTCAGTCTGAACATGCCTTATGAATTACCTCCAATAACTTTATCTGCCTGATATATACCTCGATTTGATTTATGTGTGATAGGCTTAATGGCTGATGATATCAACAATGCTAATGTATCAGGCAGGCTAACGTATACCAGTGATGTACAGTGAAAAGCACCTAGGTGTACAAATGGCATAAAAAAAATTGTTTCATAATTCACCATATAGTTTTCTAGACATCTGGAAGAAAACAAGGTAGGTGTTGACAGAGTGTTTCTTCTGTAAACATCTACATAACAAAGAAAACCACCATAGAGCAACAAATACATGCGTCACAAGGCTGCTTTGGCAACATGTGCATTATGACATTCACTTTGTAGGTGGGAGGAAACCTATAGTTATAAAATGTCTATTTGAGGCATATTCATTCATTATCCATAACCATTTATCCTTTGCAGGGTCCCAGGGGGCGCTGGAGCCAATCCCAGCTGACACTGGGTGAGGACAGGGTACACCCTGGACAAGTCTCCAGTTCATCACAGGGCTGACATATAGAGACAAACAACCATTCACACTCACATTCACACCTACAGGCAATTCAGAGTCACCAGTTGACCTAACCTGCATGTCTTTGGACTGTGGGAGGAAGACTGAGTACGCACAGGGAACCCACGCAGACATGAGGAGAGCATGGAAATTCCACACAGAAAGGTCCTGCCCAAGCCGGGTATCGAACCAGGACCCTCTTGCTCTCAGGCAAAAGGACCAAGATTCAAACCCATCTGTGAGGCAACAGGGCTAACCACATATAGGGGCTGCCCCTATATGAGCCAGATGAGTTCTGAAAAATAAGGACTCAATATCCTTAAAAGATTGAAGATGAATTTGTAGGGATGAAACAAAATGCAGAGATTTCTCTTTTCTTTTGAAAGGTTTTATTCATTTCATATAATACTGACACATGTACTCAATAGCGGTTAACAGGCGTTTAAAAACACAGATATTAAAACCATTAGAGCGTCAATTTATTTTTAGCCCCGTTGATTCAATGGACCATTTTTTACACGTTTACATGTTTCAATATACCATAACATCTACTTGGTATTAGTCTAACCTCACCCCTGAAAGGATTTTTGTCCTTTGTCAATAAACAAAAGAAAAAAGTCAACTGACAAACTTTCTCCCCATTTTAAAAAATGGCATGTGGTAGGCCACAAACTATTCAAGGTAAATAATTCTTATGGATGTGGAATCTGAAAATAAGAAAAGGTTCGACTTCAGATCTGAGAAACATTTTGACAGCATCAAGTGTGTCATATGTGGCACAGTTAAAATGTAAATGTGTGATCCAGACTACATGGCGGCTATTTTGGATCCAGTCCTCTTTTTTCTCCTCTTTTTTTGTATTAGAAGAGCTGTCTAAAGGGCAGATCGCATTTATTCCCAGTATGTGTATGAAACACAACCTAGTCATAGAACAGAGATGAAGAATACAGACTGTTGTAAAATTGCTGTTTTTTGTCATCTAATCTGGTGCTGTTCCCATCGTAGTTCACTTTTTTGAAGTTGCTGTTTGAAGTAGCAGTAAAGGATTGTGGGTGATGCAGTCTTCTATAGTAAAGGACCAAGGACACTCAGTTGTGTTTAAGGTGATGGAAGACAGTGTCAGAGTCCTTGCTCTTCAGCCACCATATCCTCAGAATAATGAAACAATTACTGGTTCCTTATAGAAGTCCATCTGAGTGCGTTTCCTCACCACTGTTAGGTCCATTGTGCTGTGAAAGTACCTTGCGTTTAGTTTTGCTCCTTGAGATGGGCAGGACTATCGGGTCACCTGAAAAAGGGAGAAAAGGGGTGAGTGAATAAAAAAAGTTCCTAAAAAGATCCATTGTAGTCTAAAATCGTAAAGGTCATAACATCAAGATATCTGTTAAAATAAGTCCATAACATTAAGTTTTTAAATGATGCAGCCAAGTGCAGCACAATCCGCTACTTGACAATAATAGGAGGTGATTGCTGTTGGTGGAACACTGACAACATGGCTAGCACGGTCTCTGTGTCTTCTGGCTGGAGCCTAAACAAGACACAGCTTGAGCTATGGCTGGCAGCCCACAATGCCTCACTCTCACTTCCTGGCACACTGCCATGTCATTTCGTCTGTTTGTCGAGACGGCTGCTCTAATCACATGGTCACTTTATCTCGGCCATCCATCTTTCCATTTTCTTTGCTCTTGTACTCTCTTTTTTTATTTTAAGCTATTAGGAGACATTTTCAATCAGGCAACCACCAAACGGGTACAAATTGCTGTGTTACTGCCAGTGCTTGGGCATTACAGTTCTAGACCGGACTCTGCAAGACTATTTTTCTGTTTATCTGCATGTTTCTCGTTGTGTTTTCCAAAGGCTTCCCCTCTTAGTCGCAACACATGCTGTCCCCCTCGTGTTTCCTCTTCAGGGAGTCAGTCTTTTGTCCGAACCAGGTGCCAGCTAACAAAGTCTGAAGGCCATCCATCACCGAGAGAGCTCAGAGGAGCGTTTCCCTCAAGCTGGCAGCTGAAACTGTTCTACTGTATTTGCTCTTGATGGCTCGGGGCCACCCTTCTTGGGCCCGTTCCCATTGCCTTCAGGCATCTACTCCTGTGCCTGATCAAAGAGTCTGCAGGCGTTTGTTGTCACGCCAGTTCACTATACATGCACACCGCTGTATCTCTGTGCCTGCTATGCTTTATGGCGTTTCAAAGCACCTTTAGGTGTTCATCCCCCCACCTGTTTCAATATGCCTTTAGGTGGCAGTTTCTGTGCCCAATTAGAAAGCGGATTTTGGTAGTTAGATCTCAATTTACAAAGAACACAATCAGTGCTCAATTGTCATCTCAATGGGCATCTGAGTGCCACATTTTCTATTGCTTATTGTACAAGCTTTAACTGTCTACACTCGTGGCTGCTCAGATGGCCACAAGGCAGATGTCCCCTTCACTCCTTCATTATACACAGTCTTTATGACAGACTTAGCCACACAAGAATTGAAACTATGAAGAGCCATTATTTAAAATGTTTGATCTTGATTTGTTTTTTCTTATTCTGAGGTAATCTAAAGCTGCATCAAATCGTATTACAAAGGCCTCGAATCACCGTTTGTATTTTATAAAAGAGGAAAGTGCTTTCAGAATATTTTGCCTGAAGAGGTTGATGGTGCTTGCAGTCAGTCTGCCTCCTCTGTTTACTGTTGATGTGGGGAAGCTATATGGAAAGTGAAACATACTGTACGTGCGCTGCTGACACCTTGTCATTTGTTTGTCCAAGTGTGTATATAGCTGCCTGTGCATCTACACAAATGTGCCTTGCAGTCTACGACAGCTCAGTGGCTTGGCAGCCCGGCCGTGTCTGTCTGCTCATCCATATGATATTATTTGGCATTGATCGAGCTGTCTTCTATCCCCTCCCTCTCTCCTCCCTCTGCCCTCCTCCTCTCCTCCTTTGCGCTGCGCCCAGCCGGGGATGGATGGAGGAAGAGATGGAGTGTGCCAAACCCTTTCTTGTGTTCTTGCCCGCTCTGTGTACTCAGACACAAGCATAAGCTCCTTGTCAACTTACCAGTTCCAGTACTCTTGTTTTCAAGTGTTTTCCTCGTTCTTTTATCTACCTATCACCTCTGCCTTCAGCCTTTCCTCTCCACTTTCCACTTATTATGTTTTCTATCTTATCCATCTAACCTTCTTTCCTACTCTATGCTGTTTTCCATGTCTCTCTCTCTCTCTCTCTCTCTCTCTCCCTATCCCCCTCCCTCTTTCTCTCACTCCATCGTCAATTTCAATTTACGAGCGGGTCTTAATGGGACTATAAGAGAGCGCTCGATGCTATTGATCTGGATGCCTGCGCATCTTGACCTCGGCATACCACACCAGAGGAAAAAGAAATCACTCTTTTCATCATCAGGCAAACACATCAGCTAACACCCACACATATTATGTGCTCACACACAAACGCAAACTCACACAAATCATTGATCAAAGACCTGAATGCAAGAGACAGAAAATATTTGTGCACTTTCCAACTATGACAGAGTCAATGATAAAGCGTTGCCTGGCTCAAACTGCTTTACTTTGATCTGGTGCAGGAAATTATAAATGCATACTCTGGGGTTGATAAAACTAAATGCATGAGATCAGATACATGAAGCAACCTCGGAACAGCACTCGCATATTCAGAAATTGCATCATCTTCATATCTGATAAACCCTTGTGTGTGTCTCTCTTCAATTACAACCGTTAAAACACTCCAAGACCAATCGGTCATTTTCTATATTTCTCTCTGTGTGTCTTTATCTCTCTGTGATGTGAGCAGTAAGTTCGAAAAGTTCTGTTACACTTATGACCAGCCTAACACAAATATAAGCTCTGGCCAGCACAACAGATAACTATTTCATAGCATAAGAGAAGGGATTGTTGACAAGGAAGAAGTGTAACTTGAAGGGTCCAGATCCACTTAGTGAGGTGAGAGGTGAGCAGAGGAAAAAGTACGGAGAGAATTTTCAATCAGCCTGGCATATGGGAGAATGTCTCCACGTGTGTGTCCCTCTCTTTTAGCCAAGCAGATGCTCTCTCCTTCCTCTAACCACGCCTTCAATCAATTATTTAGGCAGAAAACAAGGTCTGCACCCAGTCATGAATAATGGAAGGTGAGAAGGCAGAGAGAAGGATGGAGGTTACAAACAGAGGCATACTGTGACAGAAGGTGAGTCTCGCACAAATCCCCTCCTATGACAGACAGCTAAGAGCCTGCACAGGTCAAGCCAGTAAAGAGAAGCTAACAGGTGCCAATGGAGGCTCAGCAGAGAGACGCATAATGTACTTAGTACATACACATACATACACACATACAGATGAATGGAAAATCGAAGAAATACAAGGAAAAGAACACAGATAGGCACAAACTGCAAATACTGTATTATGGGCAAATCGGAGCATAAAAACTATCTGAGGACAGCTACCACTCTAGTGTATCCAATGTGGTGAGTTGTTTTTGCATCAAGTCAGATGGCATGCCAGTCAGACGCAGGGAAGCAGGGCAAGTGGGAGTGAAGGGAATAGTGATGTTCTCTGTCCCTCTCTCTCTGTGTGTGTGTGTGTGTGTGTGTGTGTTATTTGCCCTGTTCCTGTTGGCCTTGTTTTTCTTCAGAGACTGTTTGATGTTAGATCCAAGATGGGCGGGAGGAGAGAGTAAAGAGAGAAAATTTGGATGAGAAAAAGAATGATGTGCAGGGGAAAGAGAGAAAGAAATGGAGAAATGAGACAAATAAAACAGAAAGGAGGGAGATAATTCATGGTGATGGTGGAAATGGGTCATTGGTATTGGGTCTTTCCATGTGTGCATTCATGTTTAAAGTTTGTGTGAGAGAGAGGGCACTAAAGATTTTCAAAAACAGAAAGAGTGTGTGCACACCAACCTTTGTGGTCTTGACTTTGTTGCCTGTGCTGCAGCTCCATCCTGTAAGATCTGGCAGAACCTTACACTCCTCACCTTCCATACATGGCTGCATCTGACACCACCACTTCTGGGCTACAATGGAGGCTGGAGGAAGAGAGAAGAGTGCAGCAGATAAGACATAAGACATGAGTTTGCAAGTGTGAATGTGGTTTCCTCTGGTGTTTTCATGTGCTTCATGACCATGTCTTTGTGAATTTTGAAACTGAGTTTTTCTTTGTCAAGTCTCCATCCAAATTCAGCTCAAATATATGTTTTTTTTAAATCCAGAAAACTGGCAATAGAATATTTGAATATGCTTTTCTATCCACTTGAGATAAACATCTGATAGCCCAAATTCTCCAGTGGGTGCCATAAAACCACTGCAGAACAAGATGTAATGATGTTAGATGACGTAATTAAAGGAGTGCCAGTTGAAATTTAAAATACTGTAAATAATGTGCAAATCATAAATAGATGAATCTGACATTTGCTTCAAGAATTAAACAGCCTTAGATGTGATGTTTTCATCTGCACAACTTTGTATTTCTTTGTATTTTTTTTAGGAGGAGCTGAAGTTTAAGTCACTGTTTAACTCACATGCTACTTCATCATCATGAATTATTCATTCCTGAAAAAGGGTAAAGAATGATTTTATGATAAAGTGACCATTTTTTCCCCTTTTTCAAAACTACTTTCTGGCCTTTCCACTTATTTTTTAAAAAGTGAAAAATGAAAATGTGTAGAATACAAAATAAACACAAATTATCATAAATACAAAACATACAGTAGTACACCCATCTTTCAGTTCATCATATTAATTATTAGTCCTAAAGTTTTAGTGGTTAACTTTATGACATTTTTTAACAAAATTTCAGATCCAGTGGGCTCTACAAAAAAAAGTATCCTACTAGTCTCCCCAAATTAGAAATCAAAACTGCCTTCCTATGACTGAAAAAAATTTGACACAGTAGGTAAAAATTTAGGCCTGATATGAGACACTTTACCATATGATTTGAAATATTTCAGTAAACATTACATGTTCCAACATTACACATCAATCAAAGGTTTCGTCCTCTGAGGAAATTATGTTGACAATCTGTTCAGCAATAAAGAAAAATGTTCCGTTGGCAGAGCATTCTGTTAAAAGCAGATTATTACAGTATGCATGGGGCACATGGGCACGAGAGTCGTGTGAATTTAATCAGCACATAAGGGATTATTTACATTTTTATTTCAAGTAAGAAAAACAGTAAAAAACTGGAGGCAAGATATGCACTAGACAGCTGGGACATGTTGTGATCTTTTAGGGTTTAGCTTAGATTTATTCACAACACATCAAATCAGATAAAAAATGAATTGATAAAGTGCCTTTAGCAAACACAAAGCAGAAAAAAGGCTTGGAAAGTACAGACCCATCAAGAACAAGAGGATGATTATCATCACAAAGAAAAAAGTAACAAAAGAACAGTCACTGTAATAACTAACTGACTAAACCCTTTCTTTATTTGCCACTCTAAAGACTGTTTCTTCTTTTTTAACACCATCAGTTACCAGGTAATTACATGTTCAGCATGTAATTATTCGAGTATTTGTCATTCCAACTTCTTAACCACATAAATATTCAAAAAAAACGGGCTGCATTCAGTGACATCATTCTAATTGGATTACTGATGCTTTCTGAGAGAGATACTTTGTCTCTTAAAAGTTTTTCTAATGTTGCACATTAGGGCTGCGCAGTTAATCAAAATTTATTTGAAATCGCAATATGGCCTACCGCATTCGCAGGAAGGCACAATATTTGTTAAAGGACAAATGTGTGTGTCCAAACACTATTCAGTTCAAATACTGGGGTGCTGCAGAACTGCCCTGGCCTATACATCATATTCTACAGACTTCAGAAAACATTTCAGGTTGGTATGGATCTCTGCAAAAACCACACCATAATCATTTTAATACATTTTCAATGAAAATAAGAATAATTATGTAAAAATGATCATTCCCTCTTACATCACAAATCATACTGCAATCGCAACATCAACCCAAAAAACTGCAATTGTTTTTTTTGCTCAAAATCATGCAAATGTGTGTAAATGCAGCCCTATTGCAAATCGCACACTTTTTTTTTTTTTTTAGACATTCCAGTATACAAAGCTTAGGCAAACTTTTATCAGCACATCATTATGTGGCCTGTCAGAACTTTCCAAGCAGCCATGTGAGCACTGTTTATTTCTAAATTTTACTACTCCTAATGATAAGAACACATAACACCTAATAAACAACAAACAGAAGAGTCTAATTTATTCATTTTTGACAACCAGTGATGCTCAAACATGCTGTAACTGTGAGTTACACCTGGTGAGATACATAAGTCACGGTTTAAATAATTCAAATGTGTATTCTATTGATGTTTGTAGTTTAAAGCAACACAATGTAAATGTAACTGCGAGCTACTGCTTTGAAAAACGAAACTTAACGGTGCCCGTTAATACATCGCACAAAACAGCTATTTTAGTAAAATTGGGTCATTTTTACAGAGAAAATACCTGCTGGTTTTCCCTCTGATGCTCGACGACTGCTCTGTCTGTCTGCAGCCTTTTATTTTAGCGGAGCTGTCACCATCAACGACCCAGTGCTGTAGTTGCAGCTTCGGTCTGCAGGAAGCCTACATGTTGCTTTCAGGAGCCTCCGTGAATCACAGAGTTGAGGCTGTAGGATCTCCATAAAATATGACTTGGTTTTACTCAAATTGTTGTTTTATGCGACATATATGAACCTGCATTGTTAAGTTTTGTTTTTTGAAGTAGTAGGTCTCGGTCAAAATTACATAGTGTTGCTTTAAGTTGTTTGTCCCCATTTGTTCATATACTCAGAATTTAAAGATTTAACAGGAACCTATAAAAGCAATCTGTGATTTCATCAAGTGCCTCACTTAATAGCTGCAGGGGGACGGCGTACAGCTTTTGTGGACACAGAAACAGTAGCCGGGGGGGTTTCCAGGTATGGGTACACTTTCTAGTTAGATATTGTTAGCACTAATGTGAAACAAAAGCTTTTATGTATTAAAGCCCAGGTAAACATTTGGGTCTACCAAATCAACCTGTCATTTATTGTCAACAAACAACTCCAGAAATGTAACACTTTCTGCAGATTATAGTATTTGTTACAGCGATTCTCCTTGGAGTCTTTTTATGCTCACACAACACTGCAACACAACACAATACAACAGCAGGAGCACCTTTATTTTTCTTCATGGAGCATTTTAGGTATTCTGCCTTTCAGTTAAGAAGCTATGATTTTTTTTCTATGAAATTTTATGTGTATTATTGGAGTTATTTGATTGGTTGTGAGGCAAAGATTGCTTTTACTGTTCCGATTAGTTCCGATTTTTGCTTTTTTTTCCTTTACAGTTTACTTGGATATCAGCCGGAAAAGGATTTTTGAGAGTTTGATGTCCCTGGGCAATGTAACTTTATGCTGACCATCATGTTTGTAATTTCTCTGAACACATCTTAAAAGTATAATTGAAAAATAATTTATCTTGATGCTCCTAAAGTTACATTAAACAGTGTTGGACAAAAAGTAATTCCTACCAAATTAAATGGTGTAGTACTAAGTTTATAAATACTGCATGTTTAAAAGTGCAAAATGTTCATGCTCTAAAAGCAAGTACATAAATGGTAAATGTGGCAAACAAGCTGGAGAGTGGCAGGTTACCAACACACACACAGTCTACAGGCAAAGAGAGCTGGTTTTAAGACACATAACAGTCTTTACGCCTTCAGAAGTAGCCAGTTCTAGTGAACTAACACTTTATCCTGTTGCTATAAACAGAAAAGTCATGAACATTTGAACACAAACTGTGGTACATACCATCAACACAGGAGGGCATGGCCCGGGTGGTTCCAGCAACCTGTCCAGGAAAGCAGGAACATTTGACAGTCTGGGATCTCTCCTCAATCTTGTTCTTGTTGCAGCAGCGATGGGCAGCGATCACCTCACACGTCCCTGCCTTCACATGCACTATGAAACGAGAGAGAGAGAGACAAACACAGAGTTCTTCCATGATCTCAAGTTGAACACAACTGTTCAATTCAACATGTCATCTGATATCAAACATTGACAAGTAAGTAGCGACTGTTTGTTACAACATGAGCTTCCAGACCAAGAGATCTCTGCCCAGGTCATTTTGTCTTAGCGTTTCAAATAGGTCTGGCCTGGTGTTATACTCACTGATGGCTGTTTACACTGTCGAAAAAATACCTGAATCAATCAG
>JAQFJA010000002.1:14923585-14939070 GCA_029874485.1 Naso brachycentron
AACATGCAGTTTGATGACTGTGTCATAAGAGCTGTGGAGACTACTGAGGAAGTTTTTGTCTGCACACATGCATGTCATGTTACTGAGGACACACACTGGCACACATTGCAGAGAATGAAAGCTCTGCTATTGGCAAACTGCACTCGGTGCACTCAGGATGTGATGGGTGCATTTTTTACTTGCTATGGGAGTGTCCAAGGTTTGCAGAGTTCTGTTAGAGGGTTTCAGAGATGCTATCAAGCATCAAGTGTAAAACATTTCCTCATCTGCCAGAAGTCCGGCCACTTAATGACAGCTTAAACTCAGAACTCTGTGTTAAGAAGAGACGAAGCTGCTCTCACAGCTGCCAAGCGATTAATGGTTTGTAGATGGAAAGCTCCTCATTCTGTCAATCTGCAAAGATGACTACCTGACTTCACTCACTTAGCGAGCACTACCAGCACTGGGCTGCCAACATGCACACACAGGAACTTTCCATACTAGACAGAAGTTAAATCTTAAATAAAATTCTAAATCTGTGCTCTCAACCACCTTTAATAATTTGTTTTTAACCGATAAGCTGAGGAAATTTTAGCCATCAATCAGTTCTTGTTCAAAGGCACCTTTCCTGCAGCACAAGAAAAGGTTCATACATGCTCTTGTTTCTAGCAAGCTGGACTATTTAGAGATTACAGTGTGGTGTCACTAAGAAGACTATATCAGTTACAGTTCGTAAAAAATGCAGAAGCAGATGGAGAAAAAAACAAACAAAAGGAAAACATTTTATCTCTTTTATTGATTTTTAAATCCCTGAACTGATCTGTGAGTCTGCTGGTTGGTCCTGAAGTCAGAACTAAAAGCAACAAGGACACATCTAAACGGTAAAACAATCATGTGTGGATGACGACTATGTTTGGAGCAGTGGATGTGCATGTCCTCATTAGATGAAATACTCGCATGTTCGGTAGGGGGCAGTGAAGGGGCAGTACAAGGTTTGACAAAGTCAGAGCTCAAACTCAGCAGGAACAAGAATGCCATAAACTTCTGAAGATAAGTGTTGCACACTTGAATAATGAAAATTTCTCAGCGTGGCAGTTTGGTTTGGTTCTTTTAATAAAGACTGAAAAATATAAGACATTGCAGTACATTAGCGTTGCTTCTGCCATCTGCATATTGCTACACTGACTGAAAGTGCTGTATTTTGCTTCCTACTTATTAGTTACAGATGAAACTTGGCCACATGAAAAATAAATTAAAACATGTTACATAACTAAAAGGACTGTTGCTCCTCGTTTCATTAAAACCTTATTGAGGTACAGCACATGTGAACTTCAGAAACACCATATCAGTTTTCAGCATTGATGTCCTGACAACAGTTAGCTTAGCTGCTACGTAGATACAAACCATGACTAGACATAAAACGTACATAAAAAATGGCCAACTTTTCCCACTGACTTTCTACCAGCGCTCTGTCAGACATATGTTCACTCATTACTGTTTTTATGGCCATAACTGAAAAATATAAGACATTGCAGTACATTAGCGTTGCTTCTGCCATCTGCATATCGCTACACTGACTGAAAGTGCGTATTTTGCTTCCCACTGCAGATGCCCTCAGTTTTGGGTAGCTCCCCCCTGTGGCGTAAATGAGGAGCTGCACTCGGCTTGTACTGCAGGTCTTGGTAGGCATTTGGAGCACAGATGTGGTTTTAACAAACACAATGGAATGATATAATGACACAATAACCTATGAAATCATAAAAATAAATGAAATAATAAATGGGGTGGCCTTTTTTAACTGACAACCCTTTTATGAATTATTTATCTATAAACTATTTGTCAACTCCATATTCCCACAAAAGTTAACGGACCCAGTCGTCGGTTACCTGCATCTGTACTATGTATCATTGCTGCGATGTTGTGACAAACTGGCAGAATAACGGGCAATATGGCCATGTCCATCGTTTTATGTGTACGGCTGTGCACACAGTGGTCTCTGGTTAAAGGAGAACCGTTAATGTGGATGTCCAATCAATGTTGGTGGTAACTGCAGTCAACTGAAGAAATGAATTTATCAGTTTGTGCTATGTTGACAGAGAAAACTGAATTTTCTGAGTTTGTCCTACTCACACAGCCGTTCTTTTAGTGCCTACATGTACCAGGATGCATTGCACACAAGCTCTGGGTTGCAAACATGGCTCAGTGCACAAAGCAGTAATAGCGCAAGTGGGAGTGACAATGCTAACATTTTTCCACAAGATGTAAAATAATCACATAGATATTGATCTATTGTGTTGTGATATTAGCTATTTTCGTCAGTTTTAGAGCTTCTGTCTGGTGTATTCTTGATGTGTTGTGTTGTACTTAGGCTGCTGAGTTTCGACTCAGCACAGATTGGTGGAAAGATTCCCACTAAAGGCTCCTATTCTTCCCTTCCAAGGTTGTTATCTGTGTCGTCAGAACATTCCTGTTATTTAATATTGCGTAGTTTAGATAATGAGGGGTTTTTGATCTGTAAGAGTCTCAAATTCCTCTCTGAAAACTAACATGGCGAGATCTCACCTCAAGTACAAGGGAAAAGACAGTTTGTTGTTTTTCCAAGAGATTTTGAAAATGCGCCCTAGAGACAGAGAAAATTAAAAAAAATAAATAAATAAAAACAAATAAATTATATTTTAACGTGCATGTATGTATGTATATATATACATACATACATGCACGTTAAAATGGTACATTCAGTGGCTGGTGGTTGTGTGTTTTTCAGACGTGCAGAAATGCAACTTTTCATGAGGTGACTGTGATAAGACGCTTAGGTTGAAAGTGAGCCAAGCTGTCCCTATTCATTGTGCAGCAAGGGGTAAATACCACTGTGACAAAAGAGTGTGATACAACATACTAACACCTAAAGTCATGTTTGACACAGAATCACACTGTTTGACCTGCATTTGACTCACTCACTGCTGGGTTACTCCACGTTAAGACCTTCAGTACGTCTGCAAGCTGGTGCTGCTAAACTACAGAAACACACCAAAGAATTCATTTTAACAGCAGCACAGAAACAGACACACGCCCAAACTCAACTTCAACACACACACACACACACACACACAGTAGGTCAGTATGTCCCGGTACTGCGGTAAGCGTGTTGTGTCACTTCCTGTTGCTGTGCTGTTGACTTTGAATTCTTGCAGCTCTGATTTAGCTCATGGTTATATTCAGCTAAATTTTCACTTCACCAGCATATTACACACCTCAGTCAGACTGTGCATAAACCTACACACTGCTTTGACCACACCCTCAACCTTGTTCTGGCCTATGGCATTGAAATTGATCATTTAATGGTATATCCACGAAATCCTGTTTTATCAGATCATTTTTTAACAACATTTGAATTTTCATTACCAGACTACACACCAACGGTTGAACAATATCATACTAGATGTCTATCTGAAGGTGCAGTAACTAAATTTAAGGAAAAGATTTCTGTAGCTGTAGCGACTCTTCTGTCCTCCAAAGTCGCTGTGAGAGGCTGCGGTCCTGTATGTTTATGTGACACGCTGTTGCTTGAACATAAGCACGCTGAATTCAGGTGAGGTTTAAGATATTTAATAAACAATGCAACTTTCCAGGCGGCTTTCCGGTTACAAACGCATTTAGATGGGAAACGTGCACACTGTTTGCGGAATGTAACGAAGAAACAGACTGAACAAGCAAACAAAGGTGTACGAAAACGTAACAAAACGGTCAACAAAAATTACGGCTACCACCCTCGTCCCTCTCCTCCACCTGACTGTGCAGGTAACTCAGCTCCCTATATCACCTACAGCAGTCATACCCAGTGCCCACGTGACCCAAACCCCCGTGCATCACCATGGCAACCAGACCAAACAAATCAAATGATGAATAATCCACCCGTGACACAATACGGCTCCTACAGTAGCTCTTAACCCAGTATCATGTTTCAATGTCCCAGATGACTCCCAGGGCCAGGTTGAGCACCACAGTGCTACTGATCTTAATATTGGGGTTGGTCAAGAGGAGGAAGAGCCACCTTGCCAACAGCAGGTGCAAAGACAACAGGTGCACAACCCACAGCTTGAGCAGCACCACCTGGTTCAACAGCCATGACAAAAGAGAGGAGACGCGATGGATAAACCAAAAGTAATAACTTATTTAACTTAGGCAAAATATAACAAGGACAACATGGGGTTATGAGGTGTGGTTGTCAGTTAAATCAGTAGTGCGGGTGCGAGCGTGCATATGTGCGAGGGATTTTGGATGCTGAACAGATAACACAAACAAGTAAGACAGCAGGGAGAGTCAGTGCACCCTGCTGGTGTTGAGAGAGTCAGAGAGAGAGAGATCGCGGCCAGAAGGGTGAGGTTTTATGGACAGCCGACAACATCGGGCCCAGGTGCTGCCAACCGAGTCTCCGCCCCCCTGCCCAGGTGCCTGCTGCCATAAAGGAAACAACATGAGCAGGGAACCGTCACAACCACACTTTCACAATGAACAGATTCTAATGAATCACCAATGTCACTGACTGAATCTGCAGCTTTTAGCAGAGGAGCTCCTGAATGTACCAGGGTCAGTTCAGACTTTATCCTTCCTCCTGGTTATAAAATAAATTTATGAATACTTGGCTATTAAGCTAACCTCACCAACAGCGCTTGAAAAGGCCTAGTTTTGAATTGAACTCAATGTGACAGCTTGAACAACCGACACTCTAAATGTACAACTGAAATAATCAGTGCAGAACGTCACGACTTTATGAGCACGCTGAGGTGCATTTGATTAGGGAGGAAAGTGAACAAGGTACATAGTCAGTGTCTGTGAATCTTTGAACTGAGCTGTTTGAGTCAAATGTTCACCTCTGTTTAAAAAAGAACATTTGAATTTGAGAGTGAGAGATCAACAGTGAGACAGCACAGCAGAGAGTTTGGTCAAGAGATACAGCCATTAACAGTGTAAATGAGGGGAAACATGTAATGACAGGACCCGAGCATCACTGATGAGGGTGATGGATGGTTTTCCACTCAAATACATGGCAGTTAATCATTCACTTCAGATATAAACAGACACACACACACACACACACACACACACTAGTTCTTCGGGCGCATTTTCACACTCACTCATGCTCTCTCTTATTCTCTCCCTTATTAACCTTCTGCACATCCACTTGTGCATTAAAGTGCTATTTAGCATTGTATTGCTGGCACTCCAGTCCCGTATATAGCCTTGGAAAACACTCATGTATACACATACACGCACACAAACACAGAGCATCATCCACAGTTGCCCTATCACAGACCCTCATTAGTCAAAGGAGAACACTGCCACACTGTATTGCCTTGTCATCTCTGTCAGTCTCAGTCTATTTGCCACAACTATCGTTATCTATAACTTTTCATTCATTATATTTTCAGTGAATTAACGTTTTAGCAAATGTCAAAAATAAAGACAAACATCAATCACAAAGCAATAGTTCTGCAGGATTTCTTGTTTTGTCAGTCTGTCATTACCACAAAAACATCTTTAAATTAATACAATGAGTGGAACTTTTTCATAAATAATAGTTAATTTTGGGCTCTAGCCTCTGGTTATCTTTATTATTGATTAATCTTTTGATTATTTTTTTTAACAGTGGTCCACCCTTATTTTTAGATATACTTGTCAGTCGTTGATCATTTCCTTTACAAAATCTTTTGAAATGTATTTATTTGTTTTTGTAGGGACCAAACACCAGCAGTTAGCTTGTGCTAGCTTGCTAAATAAATCAACTTTTCCATTACAAAATATGTAATATTCCTCTGTAGCTTGCTGTGTAGGTACAAGCAGTATAAGTACATGCTATGATACTTCTGGTGGAGTTGAGCCCGGGAGGAGGGGCCCAGTTTGAATGTTGCATTTACAAACCACAACAAACAAATGCTGCTGACCCTACCTTTAACGAAATTGTTGGAATAAGTTCAAATTTGCTTATTTTGACTGACAGTCAAAAATATTTTACACAAGTCCAAATTAAAATAGTATCTACTTGTTAGCTAACATAAACGGTCATTGATGACTGTATTTAAACATTATTTATGAATCATTGAGTCCACAAATAATACTTAAAATTTTCTGTTATGTCTGATATCTGTCCACGTGCATATGGATGTGTTGGCACTAATATTCTCTTGAGTCTTGAGTCTATATGACTGAAGAAATCACTCTGTTTTTAAAATTGTTGTCATGACTGTTCTAACAATTTAACTTCTTGTTAAATAATTTTCTCTCATTTTGTCTACTGACTGTGTCGGCACTTCACACTCCCCTGGCTGCATCAGGGACAGTCGCTGAAAGATAAGCTTCATGTCCTAACCCTATGCAACTTCTCTGCTCTCCCTTTGGTCTTCACCTCTTCTTTGCTCTGTAGTCTAGAGACACAGTTTGTGGGGCACAGAGGTCCTGGGTAAACAGTGGTTCTGTAAAGTGCTTTTTCCCAGGCTGTGTATACCTGGGTAATAGGGGCAGTAATGGAGTTTGTTCAGGCTAAGGTAATCCTGGAGCTGTGAGCTCAGCATCTGCTGCTGTTTTTCTCTGACGCTCCTCTGTTCCACAGCAGGTACTGATGCTGTTGTATCTGTCACCGTTACTGTCCCACACAAGCCATTTGGGGAGCAAAGCAACGTGTGTATGTTTGTGTGAAAGCAGAAAAAAAAGTGTGTGTCAAAGAAAGTGTGTGTGTTTGTGTCTTCTGTGTGCATCCTAGGGAGAGATTGCATACAGAGAAAGTGAAATTCTGCAGAAAGATGTGTGACTGTTGGGGGAAGGGATGGGTCTAGGTGTGTGTGTGTGTGTGTGTGTGTGTGTGTGTGTGTGTGTGTGTGTGTGGAGTAAGAATCTAAAAAATATATGTGTTTGGATGTTATAGCTTACCTTTGGGAGGTGGGATAAGAACAGGGCTGGCGGCTAGGAATGAATTTACAGGGCTCGATCTCCCAGAAACAATTTCTTTATGTGGGTTACACACATTTAGAGTGGCTATTCGTCCCCCCTGGGCCTCAGCGCACCACACACAGCTACTGGAGATGGCCAATGAAATACAGAGCACCTTTTATAGGACACATGCTTTTTATTTATTTTTATTTATCCCCTGTAGCTTTCTCTCTCTTTCTCGCTCTCTGTGTCACCATATCTCTCGTTCCTGTTTCTCATTCTTGTTCTTTCCATTTTCATTCTCTCCTATTCTCTCATCACGCACAGCTACAGGAGGTGAGAAATGAAAAAGACATTGTCTTTTATAGGACACATGCTGTACTTTTTATTTCTTTCTGCTCGCTCTTTGTCTTTCTCTCTCACTCCTGTCTTTCTTTTTCTGTCTCTCTCCCTCTCTTGCTTCTGTGTCTCTCTGGACAGAGGCTTTAACGTTATTCCCATGGCACAGAGGGCTTATTGGAGGAAAAGAAGGATAAAGGAAGTGAGTGAGAGAAATGGAGGAAGAGGGAGTGTGTGTTGAAGGTGCACAGGGAGACATTAAGAAGTTGTGGGATATGGAGACATTAAAGCTTTGCTGCATTTTTAAGTATGAGTCCATGTGTGTGTGTGTGTTTGTTTGTGTGTGTGTGTGAGAGAGAGAGAGAGAGAGAGAGAGAGAGAGAGAGAACAACAACCAATTTGGAAATGTAGGAATAACAATAAAATTGGAAAACATTTCAAAAGGGTAATTTGAGTGCTGGTTTGCAAAGCAGTGTATTATCCCCCACATTGCTTTTCATACACAGCCATTAATTTTCCAAGAGCAAACATACGCTGGGGCCTCCCTGCAGCATAGGGATTAAGACACCAACCATGTTCTTTGCTGCATCTTTCGCTCTCCCATTTCCTGTCGTCTTTCCACTAATCGCTCTGTAATTAGGCAGAAAATGTCAAAAGGAAATTTTAAAAAATAATAAAAAAGCAAATATACCCATGCATCTTCACATATACGCGTTAAAAACATTATATTCAGGTGAAAACTGAGTCTTGACTGTGACAAGAGATTTGCCTCTTCGCAGTATTAATAATCAAGTAAACACACATTTGATCCTTCTATACTTTGACCCAAGGCTAATCTAAAAAACTAATCTAAGCCAACCTAAAACATAAAACCAACTCTCAAACTCAAAGAATCCAAAAATCTAAAACATCACAAAGACAGACAAACCAGTGCGCAAACCCACACAAATCTGTCTTCTTTCTAGTGTCATCTTCTCAATGTCTCATATTATTTCACTTAAAACGTTTCCTCATTTTTGAGGAGATAAAACACGACAATTCACATGAGGAGAAGTCTCCTTTTGTGATTTATTTATTGGAGCGGGTGTGCAGCCTGTCACGGGATGAGGCTGCAGTTACTAAACGTCTCCTTAGGTAAATGACATGGCACAAAACTGGATTTGCAATTATGCGTTTCCATAAATGCATACAACATGTTTAAGCACTTCACCCCCTGCCTCCTCTCTTGTATCACATCTGTGTCCCTGTGATTAGACTGGGCAGAAAAAACAAAAGTGAGTATTGACTGAACTGTTGATGTTACACCATTAAATGATGGTATTCATCATCCTGTGGTCACATTAACAATACATTGGAGAAACCAGTCCAGGAGCAACTAATCAGTGACCGCACATTTGTTTCTCTTAATGTATTCCTGTTTCTTCCCACAATCCCGACATCCAATCTTCCTCCCTGCTCAACTCGTCATCTTGCATCTTTCTCTCCTGTCAATCACGTCTCACCGTCACTCTCTCTTTCTCCTTATTTTCTGTAACTCGGCTTCTCTGCCTCATCTCTTGCATAGTCTTCGCAGAGGCTAATGGAAACAAAAGGAGCGTAAGAACCAGAGACAGATGGAGCAGGAGCATGTCTAAAACATATTCACAGTTGGGATGACCATATTTGTTTAAAACAAACCAGCTTGTGCGCAAACGCAAGGATTTATTAGTAACTCAGGGCTATAAAGGGGCCAAAAACAGACATGAAACAACATCAGGAGACACAAATGTTTCCTTGTTACACAGTGTATGTGAACATATCCAGGGCTAAACGGAGCCACAATGACACATTCAGCATCTCATAACATCTATTCTGGTGCCAAACTGATGCACTACTGTCACCAATAAAGGTCATCTTATGCATCACCATCTACAGTGCATCAGATGATCCATGGTGCTGCGCAGCTGACGCCCACCACTGTGTCAGGGTGATGACTTTCCCTATTGCTCCAATCACAGGTTCACAATTTTAATATGTAAAAGAAGTCCACATTGTGCTGTGCAAACCACTGCTGAGTGCAACTATTTCTAAATTTCAGACAAGTATCCAAATAATGCGAATCAGTTATTTCTCCGCGAAATAAGGCAACATACAGCTCATTTTGCACCTCTGGATATATCACAGCTCATAGAGTCAACCGTCATGAGGTAGGACAGCTGTTTGTCACCCTTAACTCTGCCAAAAATAGCGCACAGATCGCCGCGCCATATGCCCGTAAACGCACCCTGCGTGTCCCGGTGTGCGTGCGTGGGTGTGCGTGTCTGGGGGGGGGGGGCAAACCTACATAGGCTGTGCAACACCTGAAACAACCGCAATCATTTGTCTTTGTTACAATCTCATATCCGTCATACCTACCATATCAGAGCAGGCTGCTGGGATGTTACCATTCATTTGGAATAACTCTCATGAAATGTTCCCTAAGCCATTCTGTGCGTAAAGGGTTCATACAGACGAGATAACCGATGGACTCCTACACAGTCATATTCATGCCTAACAGGTGAGGTGTGCCACTAATTTAGTTTTTGTCACGCACTCTTTGAATACAGTGAACAAAGCGCATTAAACTCATGAGATGCGCCAGGCTGTTCTGTACAGGTGTGAAGGCTGTCCGGTGATCCATACCTGTTGGCGCAGCGTGTTCTTGTTGTGTTAGCCCAGCAGGTGAACCTCTCTCCTCATAGCCGCTCCGCTATCCGAGACAGGGGAGAGGCTTGCATCCCCTCTCCGGCACCATAAAACGGCTCCGCTCTCACGCCGGCCGCTCAGGTTCGAGTGAAGCGGAAAAGTTACACCATATCATCCACCCACAGAGAAACGGAGCTGGATGCAGATGTGACCTGCTGGGTTAGAAAAAGCTCGCTACCCCGCGGTTACTCCGGTGCGAGAAAGGGACTCCTGAAAGTTCCGCTCCTCTCCTCCTCCTCTGCTCAGCGGGTGAGACGGGAAACTTAGTTATTAAGAAATACCAACATGGACGAAAGATCCAACTAAAATCTCTTTAGTGAGGCGTTTGTTTTGCATCGAGAATCTCCTCTGTATCCTCTTTAAGGGAAGCGATGAGAAAGTGGCCCAGTGTGACGGGACAGAGGTGCGATGCGGTCGGGAAGTAAAGCAGACTGTTGTTGCGCTCCTGTCTGTCCGCCTGGCAGATGGAGAGCGCTGCCTGACTGTCAGCTGTGAAGTGGAGCAGCGCTCCCTAGTGGCCTGAGGAAGGAACAACGGACAAGAGAAGCGCATGTAATAAACGTAAATGAAACTGTACAGTAATGTGGAGAAGGCCATATGGGCTGCACCGAGACCTGTTGGATAGATGATATTAGTCGTCTCTAGTCAGTAAAGACTGACACACAAACAGAAAGAAGCATTTTATCCGTACCACACACACACACACACACACACACACACAAGCATTACACAACCAGACAGCACAACTACACATGCGTCAGCAATGTCTCTCAGGGGGATGGAGGCAGGACATGAGGAAAGTCTGAAATGTTTGTGTGACTTCAAGAAGGACAAGACAATATTGAGCCAACCCCTCCCCACTCACACACACCACCACCTCCTCTCTCTCTCTTTCTCTCTCTCTCTCTCTCTGCCGTGTGGTGTTCAAATTAAATTGAAGTCACTTTAGCGGAGCTATGGGCATTTCCCAGCGGACCACACCAACACACCAGCAGGAGCAGAGGGGAGAGCGACACCATGCCCAACACTGACCTGTGTGTGTGTGTGTGTATGTGCACGCACAGGCACATATCCATCTCTACCACTGCCTGAAGTGACACCAGAGCTGCCCAAAGAAGTTTACTCACAACAAATGATTTTGTCCGGCCTCAGTTATTCTGACTCGTGCAGTTCATTTGAGGAAGCAGCTCCACAGGCTCTGGGGTGCAGCTGTGTGTGTGTCTCCACACATATGCAGTGTATGTGCATGCCGCAGTTTTTCCTCTGAAGGCAAAGATTGCATTAAGGCCACAAAAGTCAGGCAGTGGAGAAACTTGGCCGTAAAACACTAGACACACAAACACAGCTTGTACTCAATACAACATCTGAAGTTCAGAGTGTGTTGTATACTTTATATATGTGTCAGCATGTGAGTGCCAGAGTTTGTGTGTGTGTTTGTGTGAGATGTAATCGAGGTGATGATGTATGGTTGCACACATGGATGACAGGGTAATTGATCCATAGAGAGGATGTGATTGTGCGTGTGTGCATGTGAGGAGGCCCGGTGCCAGTCATATATCACTTCACCCAGTGAGCTAATCTGTTACTCTGACAAAGAGTTCAGATTACTGATCTCTCCTCTGCTTTCCGTCCTCCCTCTTGAGCCTTCAGCATTCCCCTCTTTCATACATTTCTTCTCTTTTTTTTTCACTATTTGAGTTTTCATTTTTCATTGTTCGAGCCCTCCATATTATCTTCCTAATATACTAAAGCTTTCTCCTGTATATGTCTCTCCACTGCTCTCTCTCTCTCTCTCTCTCTCTCTCTCTCTCTCTCTGCACTAACACGGGTGAATCATGGATAACATAGCAATGGGATTTGTCTTCTTCACTGCTCTCTGGCAGCTCAGTTAAACTCAGCATGTGGACCGCAAGATAACAAATAGAGACACACGTGCATGCAAGATCCCAGGGCTGCTCGGAAGCCCTCAAAAATCAACCTAATTCCTGTGGGATCTGTGGCATTTGCACACATACCACATCCTCACCCTCACACACACACACACACACACACACACACACACAAGCACACACACTCCAGTTGGTGGCCTCCCAATGACACAGAGATGGATTTATCATGTGCCAATCAAAGACAATGGTACATTGCTGTCACAGAATAGATAATCAATTCCCACAGAGAGAAGCTTTACAGACCACATGACAGCTCTGGGAAGGCATGTTGTGTGTACATAAGGCAGGACATGATAGCACAAGCATGTTTGTGCATACACACACCAGCACAACCATGTGGAAGTATTAATAGAGAAGCTCAGAATAGTCTAATCACATTCATTTGTCACACACTTTCTTCACTGCCTCACTGAAGTGAATGGTAAATCAGCTCAGCAGAGCAGCTGAAATGGATACAAATGCTGCTGGACTATATGAGATAATCCATGAGGAGTTTGTCACATGGTCCTGCGATGAATCAATCCATGGACTCAATCAGAGCTGTTGATAGTAACTGTACCAAGCAGTAGCTGTTACATGCAAAATCTCAGAGAGAAAAAAACGACCTTTTTTAAGTTTTAAAAGATGAGACCAATCATATTTTTGCCCATAATTCCATAAAAAACAAAACTATTGATGCACTGGTACATCTCTCAATGTTTTAGGACTTCCTCAGCCTGGCACTCAGTCTTTAGCATGTTGACTGCTCCTGAAGAGGTAGCAATTGTGGCTTTAAAGCAGCTACAATTGATGTTTTTACAATAACAGTGTAAATTTTGCAAAATTTTAGCTCAACTTTACTGTTACGGCTCACTTTCATTGCTCTCGCGGTTCATTTTCAGCTGCAGCAGGCAGCTGTTTTCAGCAATGAAGCTCTAACAGCCTCCTATACACGGGGCTACACTTCAGCATCAAACAGCAGTCAGACGGTAGGCTTAGACACAAACAGTCGCTGGTGAACATTTAGGAGCTAAAGAGCCACATATTTCCCTCAGGAGTTTGCAGAGACCAAAAACGACTTCAAAGGAATGATAATGTCGTTTAAGAACCGCTTAATGTAGAAATAAGCAACTGCTTGCTCACAAGTTCATCAACCTAAAAATGTAACCACATGTCAGAGCTGTGTTGGTAAGTTTCTGTTGCAAAATAAATGACACCCACCCCCCACCCCCCAAAAAAATCAGTTATTGCAGTTTTCAATGTCTTAACCTGGTCCGCTCAGTCAGCAGAAACCCTACTAAACGCTTTACAGCACACAGACCAGAAGAGACGATGTGTTGTTTAATGTTTGTTGCATGATTGATCCGCTGTTCTCTTTTTTACTGTCCATGGTTGGAAGCAGGAGAATATTTTCCTTTAGATAATTTCTATATTTTATGTTTATGGCTAACTGGTATTGCGTAAATAAGTGGTGTGTTTCTTTCACTTTCTTCCAAAACAAATGCTCCCACAGAGGACAGTAAGCAGTACTGTTTTAGTCCACATGTGCCTCTTCTGTGGCTCGTAAACTTTATTTTTAATAGTTTTTGGACAACAATGAAGGTTGACAGAATGAGCTACAGTATATTAGGCTTTGGCTCCACAGCAAACACTTGTTAGTTGGATTACTTAATTGTTGGTTTTGGTCTTTTCACGGGATTTGTTGCCAACTGTCACAATTTATTCCCGCTGGCATCACGTGAAGTGGCCCAGTGCAATAAGGTACAGCATTTAATTTTGATGTAAAACATCAAAATAAAGATGAAAGCTTTATACACAGTATTATGTGTGCACATGTGCATGTGTTCAAAGCCTTGCCAGATGACTCTTACCAGTACCATGCGGCACAGCCTGCTGAGTGCATCGCTTGATTTGGAATAAACACTCGCGAACATTCGAGCACACACAAAAACACACACATTGTCTTGTGTCTCTCGTTGGCAGGCAGTAATACCAGCATTAGCATATGAAAGACAGCAGCTGGAAGGTGTAGCTGTCACTGTTGTTGTTGCTTGTTGCTTGTTGTGTTATCCATTTGGATGGCAGCTCCTCTGTTCTTGCTAACCCTCGCCTTACTCACATTCGCCGCTGCACTCCCTCCTGTCTTTCTGTGTCTCCTTCTGTCTGTTAGTCGTGCTCCTTTTTTCTCATGTATGACTAATCGCATCCCTCTGGGAATGCTGGGGACATGCTGTACATGCATGTATAAAGGGTGGACACTCATTACAAAGATGCTACATTTATTCTGTCATCTTTTATTACTGAAAATTCAAAAGTGTGCTTCCTTTTAGAAAATCCTAAAAAGTTTCTTCCTGAAAGTTTCTCTAATCTAGAAATCTCTGCGTTCATTTATTAAATTGAAACAGTCAAAGATACCACTTTTTAACTCGAGCACTGCTTCTTAGAACTCAGAATAATGCAAGTTAACGGTGTAAAAAAAGTTACAGTAGATCACTTATCACAGGCTGTAAGTTGAGTTGAAAGACAGAGCTGCCCTCGGCAAAGAACACTTTATCTCAGATAGCAGCAGGGTGCAACCTTCCAACTCAGCTCCATGTCTACTTCTCTCTCTCTCTCTCTCTCTCTCTCTCTCTCTCTCACCCAAAGATGTAAATGTTCAAACTGACTAATTCTTTCAGAGCCACGATGAGCATGAAAGACCAGTGCCCACCCTCATTGCTAATAGATGGCCTTGCATCGCGGCATGAAAGCTAGATGAGCCATGCTTGAGACTCTCATTAGCGGTAACTACACTACAGTTAGCACCATTAAAATTACATTATAGACATCCTAGGTACACCTTATACACTGATCTCCCTTCAGTCCAATTCTTTTACTTCTAATCTCACTTATATTACATGGAAGTGAGCTGAATGATGTCAATGCCCTAAAAGAGGATGGATAATTCTACTGTCTGGTGATCAGAACGCTAGTTTGGCCATAAACAGAAACTTTTAAAATAACTCAAAGAAAAAAATCCTCCTGCTTCCAACTATAGATAGTAAAAACAAGAACAGTGGATCAATCATGCAAGTCTTTTTCAGTCTCTGTGCTCTGAAGTGTTTCATAGCATTGCCTCTGACTGCAAAGGCATTGTAAAAGACAGGATGGTAATCTCGAAGCTCCTCGCCAGTGGTCTCCTTTGCTGATGTAGGCAAGATGTGAGGCATCAGTATTGAATTTAGATTGCTTTAAAATCAGTTTAAAGTTACTCAAAATGACTTAAAGGAATAGTTCACCAAAAAATGAAAATTCAGTCATTATCGACTCACCCTCATGCTGATGAATTTATTCATCTCCCCGATGAATCATCTCCCCGATGAATCAATTCGGGGAGAAGTTGACCTCGTTCTCGTGTCGCTCACAGCAGAATGTAAATACCGTGCACAGTGTATCACAAGTTCTCGTTGATTTTTTCTGCCGCGGCTTCTGTAGTGCGAGCGGAGGCACGCGCGGATCGCATGAACGTGTGAGTGCGCCCCAGGCAAATACAATGTAGGACTGTTTAGGCTATAAAAATGTACTAAATGACGTTGTTTCGAGTAAACTATG
>JAQFJA010000002.1:14968692-14983313 GCA_029874485.1 Naso brachycentron
ACCCAAAGTCCGCCTTGCTCTTCTCTGATCCACTGAGGGGTCAGGCCGAGGTTCAGAGACACCCCCCACCCTTGCAGATATACCGTAAATTAATGTGGTCCTTAGTTTGGTATTTCTTGCTAAGGTGAAAATAAGAAGGGTATCGCAAGTTCTGCCATGCTGATCTGGTTCAATGGTTTTTACTTGAGGCTGGCCTTACAAGCAGGAAGTGCTGTCACAGTTTGAAATTACAGATATGACTCTACATGATGGCAGCCTAGCTGTATTGGAATAGAGCCAGTCTGCTACCACCTATAGCACCCACACATTCTGTTGATATCCATCCATGAGGGAAATTGACATTTTTGGTCACAAGTAGGCTAACCAGGGGTGGAAGGAGTACAAAAAAAAATCTACATAAGTCGAAGTACCGTTACCTTGATAAACCTTTACTTAAGTAGACGTAAAATTACTGGTGTAAAAATGTTCTCAGGTAAAAGTAAAAAGCAGCTCATTTAAAATGTTCGTAGAGTAAAAGTTACCTGGCACTTGGCTGATTAGTGGGTTGTAACTGTTACAACCAAAGCTGTTTGGTAACAACCAAGTTGTGTTAACTATACTTGAAACCATACTAGAGTGACTAATGAGCTGTGGTTGCTGCACCTAGCTGACACTGCTGATGCTCGGCAAACTTCTAATGGAAACTGTGACGATATCAAAGCGGCATTCAAGGTTTCTTTACTTCTGGGAAACCTTTTTGTGCTTTATTTTCTATGAACTGTGATTTGAGAGACGTGGAACAGGTTGTCATTGTATTTGAAGACCCAAAAGTAAAAAAACATTAAAGACAGGGCCAAGGACGCCTCTGAGGTTCTTAGTTGGGGTTCAGATTTTGGATGTCATATGAAAAAACTCTTAATTTGTCTCAGCCTTCACTCTGATGAATAAATGAGCAAATTAGATTGGCCTCAGTTGTCCTTCCTTGAATATATATGTGTAATACAACACAGCTCTGTTTACAGAGGAGATTTTGGCACAACATGTACACATGGGAACAGTCAGTCAGTAATCTGACATTTGCTCAATTTTATATAGTATGTGATATCTCTTGGAGATTTTTGTATCATTACATCACCAGGCAGGGAGGCAGCTGTCTATAAGTCTCAGTCACTGTCATTAGTTAGCTTGTCATCATTAAGAGTTTGGCATGTTTTCAAAGCTCATGTTATCTGTATCTCCAGACACAGAGAGGCTGCTCACATGTCTGCTAGGTGTGAAGGACAGCGAGTGCCTCTCAGGCCAAGGAACCATGTCAACACACGACTTTAACATTCTAATGAGACACTGAATCAACCATTTATCCATGATCATAAATTTCTTTCACAGGGTTCGACCAGAATTCTGACATTGAGAGGGTAAATTTTAATTCAAGAAGAAAAAAAAATGTTCAAACTACACTTTAAATTTTGTTTTATTTCATTGATATTAATACTGTTGTAGAGAAAAGTCATGATAAGAGGGCAATATTAACCATACTATATCAATCATATCAGTTTGTGTTACACTGTACTAATATAAACCATATCTGTATTAATCACATAACTTTGAAAAACTGTAATCAAACAGTGTGAAATGTAGTTTGTAGAACAGATAAATACATGTATTTTTTAAAAAATGTGGTTAAGAGTTTCTTTGGGGATGTTGGTGGCAGGGGCTCGTCTTATGTGAGGTCTCCCACCATTAGATAACACGCAGGTTGCCGGGAGCTGGAAAGTTGCTAGGATCTTACACAATTATAAATCAAGATGTAGCACATGTAAGGGGGTGGAGTTAAGTATTTATTCAGCTTGGAGTGACAATATCCCAGAGACAGAAATGTGTTAATCTTCAAAAAAAAAAATAGATAGCAGAGGGAGGGACACTGCATAGAGTATAAAATACTCTATTCCTGGAAAGACTCCAGTTTATTGCCTGTGCAGTGCTGTTGACCTGTCCTGAGGGAATTAACTCTTCTGCACTCAGCTCTGAGCTTCTCCAGTGACTTTTCCTGAACTTTGTGCAAGACTTTAACTTAACTATTAGAAGGATATTTGTAAATGTTGGGATAGAAAATCAGAGTCAATCACTGGCCCTGACATGGATTTTTGACCAACAATACAAATAGCTGTGTATAGTCATTGCAAATTAAAAATACCTTACACTTCTGCGCAGTCTATTCAGTGAATTAAATCATAAAACTACATGAGAAAAAATCAAGACAAGCAGTGGTGATTGAGCAAAGTTGAGGACGATCAAAAAACAAACCTGAGACTCATTTTTGGTCATAATGTAATTATTTCATTATTCATTGTATAATTAATTAAAAACACAATATTTTAAAATGTAAGTTTTAAGACTTCAAATTCCTGTGATTTTACATGCTTAAACAGAGCATTTAAAAGTGATATTAGTGCAGTCCACTGAGGTAGCCTAAGTCAAACTTTCTGCTCTGAACATGAATCAGCTCCCCGTCCATTTTGGTCCTTGGTCAAGTTCATGTACCTGACACTGAAAAAATATTTAAGAACAGTATTTTTTGTCAAAGAAATGGTTGCTGTGTACTTTTGAAGTAGAGGTGCCATTAAGCCCTTTTTGAAAAATTGTGACTCTTTGGTTTCAAGTATGTCTTGAGGAAATTTCGATCAAAATGAATCCTCTCGAGTGCTCAGAAAGGCGTTTTAGCTCTTCCTTCTCTCACAGGTCGTTCCTCCACTCAGGGTCCAGTAGCTGCTGAACGACGCTCTCAGAGGTCTCCACTGTTTAAATGTACAGAAAGAAAGGTTACAATGTAGGCAACATTTAAAAATCGTTTTGATTGGAGTTACTATAAATATGGATATGTGTCAGTCACCTGTAGCCTCAATGCTGATGTAGAGAGCAGAGAGTCTCATCACCACGTCCTCATCTTCCTCTGCTTGAATAAAACCAGTGTAGCCTTCTTCATCACGGCAGTATTGAATGAAACTGCAGACAAGAAGGAAGCATGAGAAAACAGGGGGGACTGCCCTCTTTAGTTTAAAATAAAATTTAAATGTTAATGTCTCTATGCTGACATCACAGCCATGTGACACATACCTGGCCCAGGTAGGATCTGTGCTCAGCACTCTGGGGTTTCCCACCACAATCAGCAGGGCTTTAGCTCGAGTCACAGCCACGTTAAATCTCTGGATAAGAAGAGAGTGTGTCAGGATGATGTTTTGTGTGTACATATACATACATGGTTTTAATGCTCATGTTTGTGTCGTTTACCTTTTCATTCTTGACAAAGCCCAGGTTGAACTGTTTGTCGATCTCTGCATAATCGGGGCTACTGCGAACTGTTGACACCATGATCACTCTCCTCTCCTGACCCTGGAACTCCTCCACTGAACCAACCTGATACACACATACATACGCATTATATACACGCTTAAGAATACTGCTTCTGTGTTACACATACCCAAGTGTGAAATTATAATTAACCTTAAGGCTGTTCATGGTCTTGCATTTAAGGTCTTTCCCAACTTTGTCCAGGGCTTTGCGGATTTTCTGCACCTGTGTAACACCCACAAAAAACAGCTTCAGTTTTATTCCACATGTATTTACATGTTTCCACCTCAGTGTGTTAATTTGGAACAACAACAAGGTGATGTATTCTATGTGTGGTGAGTTAGTTCAGACCTGTTTCCTGTAGGGGGCGATGATCCCTATGTCACCTGGTGAGATGGTAGCCAGGCCCCTCTTGCCTTGTGTCTGCAGCAGTTTCTTCACATAGTCCATCAGCATCTCCACTTCTGCTACATTGAAAAATGACGGACTGCTGGCCTCACGTTCGTCTCTACCAGTCACGCCATGAAAAATCACGGGGAAGCCCTGCGAGATAAGTGAGATATTTCATAAGAATTAGAATATATATCCTCTCTGGCAGTGTAGTCAGAGAGGAGGATGTTGTCTCAGTTATGTGTCATCTTGGACAATGTCTCCAACCCACTTGACGCCATGTTGGTCAAGCACAGCAGCACATTCAGTGCAAGACTTATTCCACCAAAATGTACCACAAAGTCAAACAGGAAGACCTTCCTGCCTGTGAATTAAACTGTTCAACTCCTCCCTCAGAGTGTCAAACACTCTGATGCAACTGACTGGACCAATTTCACCCTGTCAGCAACTACAGCACTTTATAACTAATGAATATACACCTAATATGTGCCCTACACTACAGTAACTATGCAATACAGTATATTTATTGTTATATTTATAGTGTACATTTTGCATTTATACTACGGATAGACTGATTATTGGTTTGGCACATAATTTTACTAGGTATTAAACATTTTTCATATTATCGGTATCAACATGTTTTTATCAGCAGGCCGATTAAAATATATACATATGTCTGTACACAGGTATGAAATAGCATTCTGAAACTGCTTTAATTTTAAAATAAAAAATCAGCAATATGTTTTTTTTTCATTGTAGATGGCTACATAATGATGCATAAGTGAAGTGAAACTATTTCACACATCCTGGAAGGTGGTGAGCCATGCCTACAAAGAGAGTGCCAGCTTACAAGCAGCAAATATTAAATGTACTTTTAAAAAAATTATTGTTAAGACATTTAATGTATTGAGAAATATTCCTTAATTTAACAGCAGCCTAGATTGCATTGCTGTAAATTTTGGCACAAAAATTTTAACATTTCCTGCAACTGAATATTGGGCTACAGGTATCTGTAATCCTTGGCTTACTAATAATTGTTATCAGCCCTGAAAAAAACAGTACTGATCAATCCCTAATTAATACAATGACAACTACTTATCAAGAACTGGGTTACAGTTTCAGCTTTTTTTTTTCTTTTTTGGGGTGGAGGGGGCAGACTTCCTGTTCCCTGGCCACATCAGCCAGCTCTGACTGTAGCTGCAGGCACTTTGCTCACTTTTCAAGTTTTAGATTTTTTCTAAATGATCAGTTACGCTACCTCTACGCTGTAAAGGCTTTGTGTGCTGAAAGAAGCATCATTACCTTCTTTGGGAGGTATTCCCATCTGCAGTAGGAGTTGCGTAAGATTTCATCCGCGCTAACCTGCAGTTCTCCATCATAAAAGAGCTCATTTGGAATCTTTAGGATGGCAGGGTGGGACCTGAAAAGGACAAACAAGATAAAAAAAGATAAGACGATGTGCAACTTCATACACATTCTATCAAGGAATTCCCTATAACCATCTCTACACCACACCTGTAGTTGTGCAGCAGTTTGGTGACAAAGCGTTTGTCGAACACGCCATCATTCTTCTGGTACAGAGAGAAATCATTCATCATGCGCTCCAAGAGGGACACTCCTGCACAGAACAGAGCCTTTTAACTACAGAAATACTAATGTAAGTAGAGCAAGGCTATTTTTCACAAAGACTGTTGTCACATTATATGTAAGGGTATCTTTGTCCTTTCCTTGGTGTAATATGTTTTGGCTTTTTAACTGCCATGGGTCATTACGGAGGCCTCCACAAATTGGAGGAAGACGAAAAAAAAAGAAGAAATCTTACCATAAAATGTTATTTATAAATAAAACTAAAATTGATATGTGCCATTTCCATCTTTCTAATTGTGTGCCAGTAAAAACATCATTCATCACATCATAAGCTGTCACTGCTGACCTGGTAGAGTCTGCAAGATACTGCTCTTCTCCTAAAATTTGGCTAGGTTGCGTGCTACCATCTAGCTCGTGCTAACATACAAAAGAAACACATATTTAAGGAATTTAAGGAAAACAGCTCATGAAAGCTCAGCTGGAAGAAATAAGATTAACTAGCATGAAGAAAGCATACACCTCACTAAGGTTTTGAGTACATCAAGTACAAAGTATGGGCTATTATATATATATATATATATATATATAGTCTCCCCGGCACATCAGCTTTCTACATTCTGTAGAGCGCACTCTTTACTAAGTTACTGCTAATGCAAATGCAACATTTCTTACAGTTGCTGCTTCACACTGAAAGCATTTAACTGGCTAAATGTGAGTTGACCTTTATTTTGAAGTATGCTACAAAGAAAATACAGTGTTTAGTTATCTTAGTAACTTAACTGTGCACTTTTAATAATCAAAAATGTGTTTGTGGAGCAAAGCAACAGTCATTTTCAGCATTTGTTGACAGTGGATAAAATTTAGATAGGTCTGAGAAAAGTTTTATACCATCTGTAAAAGTAATGTAACAATAAAAGGAGCTGTTAGATGAAGAGCTGCAAGTGACAGACAACAAAATCCTCCTCTTTCATTTAAGTTTTCAAGTTCTCTATTAGCAACCAAAATATTTTGAGGTGGGTGCTTCTTGTGTTTCATAGCGTTAAAGTCTGTGTGTTAACTAGCAAAAACTGATTTGCTGTGTAAATATTATGTTCTCATTTATCCAAACTACAGTCTTCTAAGCAGGACAGTGGACTATATGCAACTGCGTCTGTACATACCCATGCCATATTTTATGGCAAAAGGGGACCTGAGGATGGGTCCGAGCTGCTTGGGGTCTCCAGCCAGGACCACTTGACCAGACTCTGCATGGAGCAGCCCTTTGTTCCACAGATAACAAAAATCAACGACGACAACAAGAAAATCTATCCAAATACTAAAAAACACACTGCTGTTTGTATTTTTTACCTGCTAATGGAACTAAACATTCGGTCTCAACAGCATGTCCTGCCTCATCCACAAACACATGAGTGAAATGACCCTCAGGGATGTTTCCTGAGACTAACCTGCAGAGATCGGAGAGTGGAGACACACTGGCAAACGTGCTCGTACAAAAGTTCATTTACAGAGTTAAATGGTACTATTTTAAAAGGCAGCGAATATACTCTGGCGCAAATTCAATGCAACTTTTTACTTTTTGTCATGCAGATGAGGAGACTGCAATGAAGTCATTCACTACCTGCCAGCAGTTAACAGGGTGGTGACCATGATCCTGTACTCCATCAGCTTCTCTTTAGGAGGAAAAACGTAACACTCCCCTACCAGGTTAGAGCACGCCTGTGAAACCACCACAAAGTCAATGCACAAGAAACTTAACAACAGTATCAAATATGTCAAACACCAGGACATGAAGCTGTATTAGCGTCTTTACTTCTCCTTCAAAGACATACTTCATGCCTGAAACAAACCTCATGCATTGAATGCACTGGCACTGACCTTTAACTGCTCAGGGACACATTTTGGGTCTCGGCTGGTGGCGTACATGCGGAACACTTTATGCTCATCCACATGTTCCAGAATCTTCTTGCAGAGCAGATCAGCAGCACTGTTGGATGGAGCACAGGCCAAGATGTGGCAGTAGGGCTGGTTCTTCTCTATCTGCTTGATTGCTTCCACCAGAGTCACAGTTTTGCCTGAGCAGACAAAAAAATAATAATAATAATAATAATAAAAAAATTCAGAATAAAGTAAGGTAAATTGAATTTCTGGTTTTGTAAGCAGTTGGTAGGATATCAGTGAAGAATAAAGCAGTGTATTGGAACTTGTTGTACCTGTCCCAGGTGGGCCAAACACAAGGTAAGGGGCAGGTTTGGATGAGCCAGCTACAATGTGTTGTACAGCTTGATACTGCTCTGGGTTTTTCTCCAGCTTTGAGTCAAACAGCCTTTCAACAGGAGGAAAAAATTAAGTCAGTTTCTACATTTACTTGCACAATCACATACTCTCCTCAGATAATGTTAATATCTAGTCTTGTTTCAGGGCTGTTACAATAACTTTTTTCTTGTGCTGAGTCTGTGAGAAAGTGCTTCCATTTATGCAAGTAATCCTAAATCCTAAATACGGAGATCATAATTTTCCTTCTGTATCTGTACTGTAGGTTTAGTTAGAAATTTGAAAGCTCCTCTTGAAAAACGTATTAAAATGGTCCCATTTTTCTTCTGTAATTTCATTCAGGAATAATTCTATGAGGCCGTCTCATTTTAATACTGTTTTAACACCAGGACTAGCATGGATTTTGAGTAAAAGGTTTCTGTGAATTTCTTTTCCATTTTAAATCTGCCTCGCAACATAAATTGGATATTCCAGTTTCTACTGTGCAAAACCAGTAGAGACATTACATATGTCTTTCAAGACCATTATTCCAAATGTAGTTCTCTGGCATGATTGTTATAAGGTGTATGTTGCTGGTGTATGCTCAAATCCTGATATCAAACAAAGCTGACAACTAGTTACACTGTCTTAATCTTCACTCTGACATTTCCACCACTCAAGGTCACGTTTGGACGAGAGTAGTCTACAATAAATGAAACTGTTTCCTTCACGTTTTTAAAAAAATCTGTTTACATGAACAATCAAAGGCGCTGTAGTATGCATGTGTAACTTTGTAATGACATACTATTGGAGCTGTCCACTTTGTTGCTGTTGCTGCTAAGCCCTGAGCAGCCACAAATTAAAGAAATTCAGCCGTAGTTTGACTTCTAAAATTACGATACGAACACTCAAGTTCACCTCAATAGACTGTCATCATATTCAACCTTTTTTGGGTGAACTGTGGAGTGTTTAATCAGAGTTTGGTAGAGGCCAGAGCAGAATGCATTGACTTGAGCTAGCATTGGCATTAGCATTAGCATTAGCGTAATCACGGCTTTCACAGGCTTTCCGTTTAGCTAGTTTACACGGCCGGTAGGAAGGGTGTGTTTTTTCAAAATATTTCACTCTGGAACCCAGTTACAAAAGTTTTCGGTTTCAGGGGCAAATTAATTTTCCTTAACTAATCGCAAGAGACCAAAGTATCAGATATTAGACCAGACTAGCTGAATATTTTTTTTTCCCCTTTGTTTCACCATAGGTGATATTTTTCTCCTAGGATGGTGAAAACGTGACCCACCCTCTTGAATCATGCCATTGCCATTCTCGAAAAATAATTTTTCCGCAGCATATAGCCTGACAAAACTTGATAATCACTTGACAACAGCTTGACAACAATAGTACTGCCTATGATTTCATGACGTCACCAGAGCAGGATGGCAAAGCCTGTATCAGAGGTGTTGAGGCTTCAATTTTTGTGTAGTGGAAAGGAGTAAAGACGCACTATCTGTCTTTTTAAAATTAGTGATTAACTGATATGTAAAGGGAGAGATAATACAGATATCTGGGCTGTAAAATAACCAGCTAACACCTTGCTCTTTAATCAAAAATATATAAAGTCAAATAGTCAATAGCAAGCCCAACCTGAGATGGGGAAGGTTAGTTGGCTGTGAGGGTAAAGCTGATGCAGACGGGAACAACACATTTCCCAGCCCACGTGTAACTGCCAGCTCCACTGCTCTGTGCTGAAGACGCACAGTCAGGCGGTTAACAGTGAACTCAATGTTGAACTTCATGCCATCTAAAAAGAGCAATCTGCAAACAAATTCAGAGACAAACTGTTTGAATTCAGGATACAAAAAAAACCCCAAACACAACAAAATATTTTTTATTTCTCAATTATTACGGTCAAGATTGCACGTTACTGTGATGTTGTGATCTTACTCTGAGCTGAAGCCGAGTTTCACACTGTCAAGCTGCACACTGTGGACGTAGCCACGGTATTTCACTTTTTTCTCTCCTACAGGGTACGCCAGCAGCGAATCCCCACGTAGCACAGATGGACGGTTCTCAGAAACGCCAGGCACCTGAATAAAGAATAAAGACAGGCCTGAATTATTTTTATATCAGTGAATATTCAGGGTAATATATGCTGTTAGAGCAAATTACTATATTTTCTTTTTCCTCATCCTGATTGCATCATAACCTGCTGTCAGGTATTTAGAATTATTTGGCAGATGATTGTAGAGGGCAATACGTTGCAGTATTAATTGAATTTTAAAAGTAACACACAATTTATCTTTTTTTAAACTTTTTTTTTTTCCTCACTGTACAGCATTTGAACCTGCTATTAGAAATGTATACTTGCACTTCAAATGCACCATCTGCATACGAATGTTTAAATTGCAATGGATCATTCTTATTCGAAAACTAAGCTTTAAAACATCTTATTGTTTTTTAGATTCATGTCTGATGCACATCCCCTAAAACAACATAAAGAAGATCAAAGTGGATATGAAAATGTCTTTCAAATGAAGCTTACACAACTTGTCATCCATAATGCTTGTTTCATTGGACTAATAATACTGTTCCTGGCACCGTGATGGTGTGTATAAATGATATGTATTTATATCTGTCTAATTTGCTTCTCGAATGAACTACAGATGCTTTTAAGTAAGGTTAGTAACTTGTGGAAATTAGGAGTGAACGGGAATGAACACGTTAGGGATGGAAAGTTTTTATGAATGAATGAGTGAGCACATAGGAACCTCCAGAACGAGAAGTTTCTTGTTGACTTCGTCCCTCGACATGGTGGCCTCTGTTCTGTCATCGTTGGGGATGTTGTATTTCTTGATGTCCACCTCCATCTGTTGCTCCTCCAGGTATAGCAGCAACTGAAACTTCTCGCAGTAGTTCTCCCAGCTCAAGGGACTTTCTAGCACGGCCTTTCTAGACAGACCAAGGGAAAAGCAACAAACTGTATGGTAGTGGATACATTATACAACAGAGGCTGAGTCGTTTTGTATCACTCTGTATGTTTTTGGTCAATGTTCACAGCAACCTGTTCTCCAATAAATTGTTTATATGTTACTAAATTGTTTTCCCAAACATGTTTTGCTCTTGAATGCATCCCTGCCTGAAATATGTTCAGAGATATGTTTTCTTGAGAGTAAGCACTATGTTTTTTTCACACCAGACACTTCGCTCTCACACAGACAGAATAGAGGTTAACTATATTGCAGAATCTCGTCAGCCCATGTCACTGCCATCCCACCACTGAGCTGAAAAGTTCAAAAATCTGATCTGGGGTTAGGTTGGTTCTATTGTTGAGGGTGTCATTTGGTTGCCATTTCATTACCGTTTCCACAGCCTCCATAAGATGGAAGCACACTTTGACCTTCTCTGAATGTGGAAATCTAATATTTTCACACCCGAAATGATGATTAAAAGCAATTAAACCTTAAAAAAAGGTCAAAACTTAGGTAGGCTAATGTAGGAGATGTGTGCTGGATGTGAACTGACCCTGAACTTAACAGCCAAATCCGACTGGCGCCCTGGTCACACATTCTAGACATAGATTACTCGCCCAGCGATTCTCAAACTGTGGGTCGCAATCCCCACGTGGGTCGCAAGATAATTTCTGGGGGTTTCTAGATGGATGGAGAAAAATTTTAAAAATGAAAATAAAATTGCATATTTTAGACGAGGGAATTGTATTTACATTAAACAGTTCGTGCCAGTGATATAATCTGCTTTATGGCTTGGCAAACTATAAGAAACTTTAAACTACACTGATGAGACGGGAGCTGGGATGCTGGCTCCAAAAGGAGCAAACCTCCGACGGGTCTGTGCCACCACATCCTCCTTCAGCGGAGGTCTGCAGGTTCACGTCCATGTTGTCCTAATGTGGTAGCTGTTGACCTGTCTTTATATGCAAAACATTCTGACATATGTATCGGAGCAATCAATTAATATATAGGGAAAGGTGTTTAAGAACCAGCCACATAGCCACAGGTGTGCTCGGATGTGCCTGTGCCACATAGATCTACAGCTGGCACAGTCGGCAAAATCCTCAGAAATATGAGTTAGCAACAAATGAAAAAATCTTAACATCATTATTATTTGAAGAAACAATGACTCTTCCACAGTTGTGCGCTCCTTTCCCACTGTTAACTGGATCTCAACAAGCAACACAGCGACTCTGCTCAGTGGACAATAGAACAGTTTATCTATTCTTTCATTTGAAAAGGAGCTCACAGATATTTTGACCGATCATGAAATGAAATTATTAATGACTACACCAAAACACCTTGCACTGTGATACTCAGCCTGTCTCTGTATTCTCCTAATTTTTTGTTTTATCACAGACTGCCCCGTTAACACAGCTGCTTGTCTCCCTTGTGTGCAGCGAGCCGCAGAGCAATAAATTTTGTTACAAAAAAGATAACGCCAACACATATGGTCTGAAATTGACATTTTCGTTAGATAAAAATATGTTGTAAATTTTGGAAATGATTACATCTATTCCATTTCAGTAAATTTACATTTTTTCATATACTTCTGCATCTCTCATTACCAGGGCGTGTTGCAAGCAATTAAACTTTAAAAAAAATGGTTAAAACTAAAATAAGCTCATCTTATTTTAAGTAATTTTTAACAAGCCTACTTAATTTGTGGAATGATTGCAGATATAGTACCTGAATTATATAAGATACAGCTTATACTGTATCTTATTTAAAACCAGGCTGAACTAGCTGAGCATCTTTGTGTTTATATGTGCAGCATTTGCTTCTTCACTGAAGGAAATTTCTCTGCGCAAATGCCTCAGTCCTGATCACTGCGTGCACCAGCTGTTTACTCAAAAAGTACTAGTTTACAAAATTAAAATGAACCAAAAAAAAGGTTTGTTTAAGTCCAGTGAACATTAGCGTGGCACAAAATTGGAAAAATATCTAGTTGCGATTATTTGGACTGATATTGCAATTGCATTATGATCTTAATGTTAGAAAGAATAATCATTCTTGAAACATATTAATACTGCATGCATGTCTCTATCCATACGCCATAACCTCATTAAACAAACAGATAATAAAACCTCCCCACCTCCTGCTCTCTTGCACATGAACACCTGTTCTGCATTTTAAATTGTTATATCTATTGTACATTTGTTATATTTATTGCATATTGTTGTATTTATTTATTTATTGTGTGTGCGTGTACCACAGTGGAGTAGCACTCTTAATTTCGTTGTACTGTAATGTACAATGACAATAAAGGCATTCAATTCAATTCAATTTAAAAAAAATGTAAGGTTAGGCTTTGCATAGTCATTATAAGTGCATTATTCTTTAACTTCTGACCAACACTAAACGAAATTAAAACTGAACTGAATTTACCTTGCATCAGAAAAGGCAGTCTGCTTCAGTGACTTGATGAAGGAGTTCATATATGGTGGCATACGATACTTCTTCAGCTCCACCACATTTTTTAGCTGCATCACTGACAGCCTGGTAAGAGGAGATACAATGGAAAAGGTTGGATCCATCACAAGAAGACATACAGCACTTCAATTATTACATTTGCTGTGTAATTAATAGCGTGTTGAGTGAACAGACCCTTCAGGTGGCAGTCCATCCACAATTGTGTAAACATCTTCAGGGGTCCAGGCAGGGAGGGAACGAGGTTTGTAGGGGGCTATAGGTGCCAGCTCCCGTCCTAACGCAGTTATACACTGAGCCTCAATAAAACGCACAATGTGGAATGCAATGGAGGCCTGTGGGTCTGGTTTGAATTCAAAGGCAAGTGTAGCTGGATAGAATCCAACCAAACTGCAGCAGAACTTCATCTTGATGTCATAGCTGTCACCTGAGAATGAAACACATCAAGTAATGTTTTTCCATATTAATGATGGTATATAAAGTTCATAAATTCTTTCTCAGAGGAGCAAATATGGCATCCTGTTTGTTACATTACCTGGTTGAAGACACAGAGGGTTTTTCCTGGTCACTTTGTGGTTATCCGTTAGAGTTAAGTACTTGAGCCAGTGCAGCGGGGTGTAGTAGGTGAAATACACAGGTTCTGTGCCAGTGTTTTCTACAGTCATATTTACCACATACTGTTTCATAAAGACAAATAAAAAACATGCCTTCATATTTACACCATGACCAGCAACATGTTTTTCTGATACAGCAGATGTTGATCAGGGAACGCTGAAGCTTCATAACAATAAATACCTCAAATTCCTCTACGTGCAGGCAAAGTTTCCCATTCTCAAAAAGGTGGTCTGAGGTGATGCAGATACCTCGTTTGTCAGAGATAAACTGAGCCCTGTGGGTGCAAAAGAGTAATTTATGATTAACTGTATTAAAGTGGCAGATTGGTGTGTGACTTTGAACATCACTATTAAATCATAGAGTCAAGTCAAATTTCAAACTTATTTAACATACATTCTTATATTGAAGCTGCACAGAGAATAAAACAGTTACATTAGACAGTACAGTAATTAATTTAAGGCCACTGACACTGAAATTAAAGACAGTAAAGTATTTATTATTAAGCTGCATAATTCATAACTTTGTGACTGATACATCTTAGCTGTGGTAATGTATACCTGCAATTCTACTCATACTATTTCCTGTCTATTTCCCTTTTGCTTTTTGCCTTGTCACAAGAGTAAACTTCACTTGTTGCTGTGTGTCAGACTCCAAAGTGAAGCCTTTTTTGTTGATTGCTATTTTAAAAAAATATTTTTAATTATTGTCTATGAAGCAAAAAAGGCACTCTAGTTTTTTTTTTGACTGATTTGAATACCAAAATTATTTAACCTACAGTATTTTGTAGAAATATACAGTAGAAGTCCCTTGTATTTGCAAGAAATGTTAAAGACAAACTGATCTGGCAGAGCTGTTGTGACGGTCGTGGAAATTTATTTTCTTTAAAGAGAAATGAATAGTTTTTCATAGTATACAAAAGTTGGTCTTCTTTGGCCAAAGTTTCAGAGACCGTATGCAGAAATGTGCATAGTATCTGATTATCTGTCTCAAGAACACCTTTTTAGGAGCTATGGAGAT
>JAQFJA010000002.1:14991183-15001937 GCA_029874485.1 Naso brachycentron
CACTTACTCATGTGAAAGAGTTATTGAGGCTGCTTTATGTTGTGCTATTATGTTATGCTTTACGGTATCTTAGTCGGGGGGGGGTCGCGGACACTAGTGCATGTTAAATTGGGGGTCGTGACTCAAAAAGGTTGAGAACCACTGATCTAGACCGTGGTATCTTGTGCTTTGACTGAAAATGTGTGAGGACGTACAGCAGTATTTAAGTTGGTATTAAATCATACTGAGAACTGAGTGTTTTTTGTGATAACAGTAGAGGCGTTATAAGCTTTTGCTTTAGCGTACACTTTTTCGGTTAGTCTTTGTTTTGTTTTTTTTTTCCTTGTGTTTTGTTGTTGTTATTTTGCTGCATTTTAATTGACTGAAATAAATGAAATGGAAATGGAAATATTATTGTATTTTAATGAACTGTATAACAGAGGAAAACACAAAGACTTACTTTGCTCAAATGTCAGCACTCAAATGTGCATAAGAGCACTCTTGAGAGTTCATAGGATTTGTTCTTACCACCTTACCTAACCCTGACCCTCTTACCTAAGAACAAATCCCAGACAAGAAAACATTGGTGAAGGCCACAATCTTTGAAAAAGTGCGTAAGTAGGACTTAAGAACAAATTTGTTCTTAGGAATTGTTGGTGAATGAGGCCCAGTGTTACTAGTGAATTGTTTGTGAGAACTTCTTCAGCATTAATTACGTTGCTGATCTTATTCCTTTGTTTTTTCTTCAGTGCCTCCCGTGAAGATCTCCCATGCCAGCCACATCGCCCAGCCCCTTACCTCGCCTGCCAACCTCACCAGCTCTCCAGCAGCTCTCTGTGTCGTCAGCCACGGCGTCCCCTGCACCACAGCCACACAGCCCTCCCCCCACCAGTGTCTCCAGCCACAGCTGCTCCCTGCAGTCTCTCCAGCTCACCATCTCTGCAATACAGTAAACTACAGCTTCCCTTCTCACTGACTCCCCACCTCAGCTCCAACCTCCAGTGCTGCCAGTGCCACCACACTCCAGCTCCTTTCTCTTCAATAAAAAATCTTAAACCTTTCCCCATCTGCTCTGGTCTTTGTTCTGGGTCCAACATGAAACAAATCATCACACACATCTTTAGGCAGGTGCAGATAATATTTGGAGAACAAGCTAGCTGTAGCATGAGAGCCCTTGGGCAGGAACTTTGCTGCACCTTCCCCTCCCTGTTTTTGCACCAGGTTGCATTGTATTTTGTTAGTTGTCAGTTGTAACTCTCTTTCAAAATATAGTTTGCACAAACGATGCATGACTAGATGAAAGGGTTGCAGGGAAAGTTGCAGTGGAAAAACTGGTCTGTCACAGCCTGACTCAAGTTGGCTGATAGTGTTGCCTGCAGATTCTACTGTCTATAGAGCATATGCACATTGTTTCAGCAGCTAATCAGCTTGGACTGGCGTCACCTGTCACCAAGTGCAGTGTGAAACAGTCAAAAGGAACAAATGCTCTTTGAAATGACAGTAACTAGCCAAATATCATGACTGAATGCAGAGCCAAGCCAGTATACAGAGCATACAGAGCCACTGAGAGGGGCAGAAAGAGGTGTAGTGTTCCTTTAGACTTTTACAATATGCTGAAAGGGTGTTATGGAATTTTAGAGCTATGACTTCAAAGATATACCTACCCCGACTTTAAAAGTATAGATAGATAATTAACAGATAATGTAGGGTGAGCAGGCCACTATAGAGAAACTAACACTGACAGAGTAAAAAGAACAATCTGACTCCAATGAACACGCAGAGTGTGCTGAAACGAAAGTCTTTTCCACCTGAATAAATCTCCCAAAAAGTGATGCGACTACTCCAATATGTTCTTTGGATTCTGCCTGTTAAGGGATTCATTGTATCATTTTCAATGGTTCAAAACTGTGTTCAATGAAACAGGAACACAGGTATTAATATTTCTTCAAAATATTTTTTGATGAGTGATTAACGTGTGCGTGTTCTTTGGGATCCTTGGCCCGTCTCGTAGTTTAAGAAAGCAGGAAGAGATGCAAGCAGAAACAAACCTCCTTCAGCAGAAATGGATAAAGAAAAGGGTCTTTTGAATGGCAAGTTCAGCTTCAAAATCCCAACCCTAAACCTGCCGGATGGTTCTTTCAGCAGCAGACTGGGCTGAGATTTCACATCCTTCTCTGAGCTGTGCCATCCCAAAGGTTTTAAACAGCATCATTGGGCCATTGCCCACCTGCATTAAATTCCCTTATGATGAACAACACCAGAGTGATGTGAAGAGTGGGTTCCATGCATTGCCAGAATGCCAAACACTGTTGGAGCAATTGACTGTACCCACGAGCGCATCAAAGTTCCAGCTAAATGAACGTGCAGGTAATGCATGATGCTGACTGCCACATCCTCAACGTTGTGGCTTGCTGGCCAAGAGGCACCCATGACTCCCTCATTTTACAGAACAGCACAGTGGGGATGCATCTGGAAGCAGCAGCTTTAAGGAACGGATGGCTCGTTGGTGGCCTTTTTATGTGTTTCATATTTCATTAAATATAAAACCTTTTTCCCTTTTTTAAAACCTGACTGATGACTCCCTTTGCCAACCCTTAAACCCCTCAAGAGGTGCCTTATAATTACATCCATGCCCACACCGACGCCATAATAGATCACACATTTGGGCTGCTCAAGGGCCTTTGGATGTGTTTGGACGCAGCTAGTGACAAACTCCTTTACCCCGCTGCCAGCTTTCTAGCAGGTACTTGCAGGAGGAGGACAGAGGGGCGTGGTTTTCAAGCAGCGCTGCAGATGTGCCCGTGTAGGCAGACCAGCTGTGCACTTTACAAGGATGAAAAAATATACAATTTTTCATGTTTTCACAATATATAAATTGTGTCGTTCATTACAAAATTGGAATAATGCTCAAAATCACAGCTACATAGCCCTCATGAGTCTCAGTGTCAGACACCTTTTTCCATGCGTCTGTTTGGGTTTTTTTTAACATCTCTGTGAATAAACGAGACACGTCGTACAGCTCCGGGAAAACAGACACCGCTACGATCAGTTTTTCCTCCATCTTCTGCTACATGTTTTCTTCTCGTTTTCTTCTTCTTCTTCTCTTGCTGTGGGAATCCCGGTCTGCAATTGGCTGCTGCTTCGGCGTCGTCGCTGCTCATTTGCATAAAGTTGAGCTCCTCCCAACTTCAAATCGACACTCTGGTCGCTGGCATTGTGCTGCTTGCTGCTGCCAAGGCGCCAGACACCCTTTGTCGCCAGCATACATTGAAAATGAACGCCTGCCGGCTGTTTATGACACTCATGAAGCTTTTGGTCTGAACTCACGGTAAGTCACTCAGTGCTTCAACTTCTTCAGCATCCAATACAGAGTAGGCTGTTAACACCGTTACGAGGAAATATAATCAAATTGTTTGAATTCTTGTCTTTGAAAAGGGTTTAATTATATTTCTGCAGTCTTCTTTTTTGCTGCAGGAGGACTCCTAATTTTTGAAATAATTTAAATTTTTTGTAAAATTCACGCTGTGAGGGGAACATTGAAATCACAGGATTTTTCTGTTGTGAGACATGAGTAAGCAGTATAAATTTGACAGAAGTGTGAGCTTCCTTTCATATTAAACAAAAGAACAGTATCTGACAGTAACATTGTCAGTTGTCAGGATGCTTCACCCGTGCCATAAAGGCTGACTGTTGTTACAACAGGCTGAAAATCACAGAGTATGTTTGTTTTGGGGACACGAGTCAGCAGTATGATTTTGACAGATGTGTGAATTTTCTTTTATATTGGACTCAGCAGGAACAGTATCTAACTTTATCAGCTGTCGGGACGCCTCCCCCCTGCTTCAGCAGAGGTGGTTTCAAGAGAACGATCTGACCTAAAAACTTGTGTAATGATCCACATTTCCTGTTGTGATAGACTACTCACGATGTGTTTATAATCTATCTTTAATGACAAACACCTCACTGCAACTCTGTAGCTCTCTGTAGCTCCGCTACTTTTTATTTTCTGTCCCTTGGCAACAGTAACCATAGACATATACTTGTCATTACATTCCACTGCTGGTTGCTGGTATTTCAGAATAAAAGCATGGAACATCATATAAACATTACACTCTGGTTATTTATGTCATGCAGTGTTTTGACATTTGGGACCCGAGCACCGAAAAGTGGTGCGAGGACCTATTGAAATTCAAGGAGTTATTATTCTTATGCTACACAATGAAACTGCTTTTGAGAGCTTTAACATGCTCGAACACTCATGAAACTTGGCAGACTGATCAGTCCTGCTGAAAATGTACCTATTTCAATGGTTTCGCAAATGGGCGGGGCCAAATGGCTCGCTAGCGCCCCCTAAACTGCAGCCCCAAGGACCACTGTTACGTACGTGCATGAAAATTGGTGGACATATCACACCTAGATCTACAAAAAAAAAAAAATCGCTTCACACCATAGGCTAAACTCAACAGGAAGTCAGCCATTTTGAATCAAACAGCCATTTCCGGCGATTTACACATTGTGTACTTTAAGGAACTCCTCCTAGGAATTTTCATGATGATCATGATTCTCATGAAAATCGCGGTGTGTACTCTTAACTCCTTTGGGATCCAAAGTTATTTTAAAATCTTTCGTTCCGCCTTTTTGAGCGCTTCGCCCAAAAAAACAAAACGCTTATAACTTCAGTGTACATTGTCCAATATTCATGAAACTTTACATGTATGATAAGAGTCCCGCTTTGAACCCATTCACATGCTCATATTCAGCCATACTCATAGCATCACCTCCTGGCAACAGGAAATGACCAAAGTTAGACATGCGTCACACTTTAATTTTACTTTACTTTGCCTGGGTGCAAGGGCTTGTTTAACGCTGCTTGCAGCTCTAATTTTTGTTGTTCTTGTTGCTGATGTTTTGTCTGGTGATTACATGTTGTTTTGTAGCTGTTTTTATACTGTAATGTTTGTTGTTATTGAGAAATTGTCTCCTGCCCAGGGACTGCAGATGTAAATAAGCTTATAGCTAACTCTGGTGGAGCTAAGAAGCTGTGCATTGTCCCTGTCAAACAAACAGATAAATGAATAAAATAAATAATTATTTGGTATACAGACAAAACAATTCAGTATAAATGTTACAAAACCTGAATTAAACTGTATTTATACTCACAAACTCAGTCCAGTAATAAACTTACCAGTCTAACTGAATTATGTACCATTCAAAGTATTTGAAGAATTTACATAACAATAACATACAACTGCTTACCAATTAATATGCTCTTAAATAGGCAGTTTTGCTTTGCATTTGTCCTGAGTGAAACAGCCTTTTTGTACTGAACATTAAATTGTCTGTTTTTTATCCAGTTCTTTATTCTTTTTTTTTCTTTTTTTCTTGTTTTTTAGGTGAACTACAGGAGTGAGCGATGAAAGACTCAAGTTTCACGGTTCTTTCAAAAGGGGTCCAGCTCTTGCTGAATCACACTCCACTGTGAGGTGAAAACACATAAATAATTAGTTTTCAAGATGATTCAAACGTTTTCTAACATAGGAAAGGCACAGTACGAATTGTGTGTATTTGTGAATGTGCATATTACCAGAGGTTCAGTGAGTGTACATTTTTCATTTTATGTTCCTTCTCCTCTGCATCAAAGACTGTTAAACCTTGGTAACCTCCTTCTTTGTAGCAGTAATTCACAAATCTGAAAAGAACAGTCATTGTTAGCAGTATGTAGGAACCAAGTAATTGACTAATGAGGACTCAAAGCCTTACCTGTTCCAGACTGGTTCAGTTTTCAAAGCCCTTGGGTCTCCAACCACAATAAGTAAGGCTCGTGCTCTGGTCAATGCCACGTTAAACCTCTGAAGATATAGTTTCAGTCAGAGGTGCATGTAAAAAAGAAAGTCCCGCTAGTTTGTCTACCAGTGTGACCATGTGACAGTAGTTTTATGGAAATCCACTTATTTACATTAATGTGAAAGTGCACATTAAATAAGCATGCAATTAATGTAGCAATCTTGCAAAAATATCAAACACTTTTCTTGAGTTATTGTGTGTTTTTAAGCAACATTTGTCACCTTCTCATTATTAACAAAACCTAGAGTGAATCTTTGACTGTGTGCAGTCAGTTTGGGTATGCTGCGCACTGTAGACACCAGAATTACGTTGAACTCTTGACCCTGAAACTTCTCCACTGTGTCAACCTTTTAAAAGCAAAAACACACAGGCTGTTGATGCAGTTCAAAATCTTTCTCAAATATGTTTTTGCAACAAACAAAAGCAACACATTATTCATACCAACACATTTTTCAAGTCTTCTTTCCCGAGATCTTTGTCTGTCTGCAGGGCTTTCCGGATTTTCTCCACCTGTCAGAGTAAATAGGTGGATGTTGATAAAGTTACCTTGACCAGATGCCATGAGTCAATACACTGACTAATCAAACTCAGTTTAATGCAAATATTACTCTAGCAATATTGTATTGCTAAAGTGAAAGTAAAATTTACTTGTAATGCATTGACAATCTTCTTTTCAGTAGGTCTTTCTCACAACTCTGGCTGAATAGATTCAGTTTAAGTTGTATAATATTACCATTTTTATATGTGCACGAACCTACATCTTTTGATCATCAAGATCAACATTGTGAAGGTTCTATTTTATTTCTTTTTTTTTGTTTGTTGTGCATGTCTGTGTTAGAAGTCAACTGATTCATCGGTTTAGCCGACAGATCGGTGCCAACAGGACATTTTGAGATTCGTTCCAATTGGCACAAGTACTGTTGGCATCCACCAATGGTAGAGGCACACTGATCGATCGGTGCTGAGAGGCTTATTTTTCCTTGAATGGTGCTCTGTCGGACCTTCTCTGTATAGCTGAGTTACGTGTGTGCTTGGTTCACATTGCAAATAGCGCCTATTGATGTTGCTGTTTTTATGTCATTTCTACATGCGTAACAACACTGGCAGAGAGAAATGTTGATTAATGTTTAATGTCCTTGTAGACAGATAAGTCAAACCAAATCAAATATTTCTTTCACTGGAAATGATCACTGGGCTCCAGCATGACGTTCTTCATCTGAAAGACACTTGCTCTCATAGCCATACACATAATTGTGTGCCTTTAATATCTTTCTGTGGTCTTGCCTGTTTGTCTAGTGGACTTCACACTGAAGTGATAATGCATATAAAACAGCTTTCCAAGTGCTCTGATAAAGTCTTACAGACAAGGTAAACGTCTGCAAAACAAAGAATAATAATTGACCTTGCTGGCCATTCAAGGCTTGTGGTCAGCTGTTTTACAGATCAGCTTTTACAGTCACAGTCTATGGGGAAAACACATTTTGGGCAACAGAGAATCTTTTATTATATTCACGGACTGTTGTGACAGCATACTCACTTGTTTTCTGTATGGGGCAATGATGCCAATTTCTCTTGGTTCAATTTTGGTCACACCCTTTCTGTTAAGATGGTTAACAAGGGATTTTAAGTATTCCTTCAACACCTCCACTTCTGCCATGTTGTAGACAGAGGGACTGTTGGCATCACGTTCATCAGTGCCTGCCACACCATGGAAGATTAAAGGGAAACCCTGAGACATGGGAAAGAAAAATGAAAATAGGGTTGGTAAGAGAGAGAGAGAAAAGAGAGAGAAGAGAGAGAATTGCATTTGTGTGTGTAACGACATTACTTTCTTGGGCAGACGTTCCCATTTGCAGTACAGACTTTCTTTATTAGCATAAGCTTGAAGTTGTCCTCCATAGAAAAGCTCATTGGGAATTTTTAAAATTGCCGGATGGGACCTGAAAGAGGGTGAAGGGACACATTAAAAAAAAAACAAAAAAAAAACATACAGTAAAGAAGCAAATGTTTGTATCACTAAGACCACACCTGTAGTTCCTCAGTAATTTGGTGACAAAGTGGTTGTTGTACCCATTTGTCTCATCTGGCTTGTAAAGCTCGTTGCCCATCATCAGACGCTCCAATAGGGACAGACCTGCATGGAGGAAATATCTTCAAACTTCCTGAGGTACGGCTAACAGGCAAAGGCAAAAAGCATTCCGAGAATATTTACATGATTAAAATTTAATGACTTACAAACTTTTATCATTCACTACTATTTCAGATTCTGCATTAAATGCAATTATAACTGTTAATTTTTAGAAACATCACACACATTAGTAGTGTTCTGTATGTTTCAAGGATATACACAATGCTCACCCATGCCATGTTTCACTGCCATTCTGGATGAGATAATGGGACCCAACTGTTTGGGGTCTCCGGCTAGTACTAGCTGACATGACATGGTTTTCATTAAACCTGTGAAGCAAACAGAGAAACGCTGACATTAAACACTATGCAGCATAGAAAACAGTAATCATATTACAACTTGCTTTGTCACCTGCTATAGGGATGATACACTCTGTTTCTCTAGCCTGACCTGCCTCATCCACAAAGATGTAATCGTAATGACCTGCAGGAATCCCTAACGATATTAGACTGAAGAAAGAGAGCAACAGAGAGAGAGAACTGCATCGACATGACAGTCCTATTTCATGTGGATATGAGGACGCAATCTCAAAAACATTTAATGTTAACATTCAACTTTGTAATGACACTCAACATAATGCTAAAATCAAACTTTCAGCTGCTATGCTTGTAGGTTATAGCTTAAACCTGGAACTGGCACACCTAAATAAAATTCAGCCATTAATTATGGTTAAGAAAATCTAACACATGATGAAATACAGATGCTCTGAAAAATCCCTACTGACTGTTTAAAGAGACGGAACAACTTGTAAGACATATTTTTGTTGGAAATGTAATGGTATTTTGGGAATTTAAATTCAAATAGTAATTCACTGGTGCAGACTGTACCTTCCCGAAGTGACTAGGGTGCTGACCATGATCTTATACTTCATCAGCTCCTTCAGAGAAGGAAACTCGTGTGTGTTCAATTTGTAGTTCAGATTGGAGCAAAACTACAGAAAAACAAAAAGCACACACATACTGTACTTGGACACACAAACAGTGCACATACACAAATGGAGCAGGTGTAAGTAAGTTAAAAAAAAAAGGGATCTAAGATAATAACAGATGTTATTTACTTTGTCTGGGTCTTAGTAGTAGTAGTAGTAGTATTATGTGACTTTTTGCCTAATATTTGTGTTGTTTATATGCTTCTATCTTTGTGTGTTTTGGGGGTTTTTTTGGTCTAAAAAAAGAAGAAAAGAATCCAGACCTTTTCAAATTTGGGAATATTTGTCACTGGGCAGCCAAGAGCGTACAAGCGATACACCTTTAGCTTGTCTTGGATTCCTTCCAGAATCTTCAGACAGAGATGATCTGCTGCACTGTTGGAGGGTGCGCAAGCCAGGATGTTGCATGACGGATGAGTTTTCACTATCTGCTTGATGGCTTCAACCAAAGTCACTGTTTTGCCTGACCAACACACATAAATTAAAAAAAACATGATTATAAATGTTGAGATCAACGCTAAAGCATCAGGGGGCATTCACAAACACATGCATATACAGTACCTGTGCCAGGCGGACCAAATACCAGGTAAGGGGCAGGTTTTGCAGAACAAGCTACAATGTGCTGGACGGCCGTGCGCTGCTCTGGATTGCCGGCTACCTCTGATAGGCTGACGACAGAGAGACAGAGCAGTTCAGAATATATATATATATATAAATATAGAAGAATATATATATATAAATATATTTCGAAGCTGTGTCACTTTTTAGTGCTTACATGTACAGGGAAAACGCAATTTTAAGAGCAGATGTGTTACGAGGAGTAAAGACACAGTGAGGCAGTTCTGAAGTATGACCTTGTCTTTATCACATGTTTTGAATACCCTAGATTCTTGTTAATGAGGTAGTCTGACCTTTGATGATCTGACAGCTGGGAAGAAAGTTGTCCAGTAGGGAACAGGACCTCCTTAAATCTGTGTAAGTACACCTCGTTTGCTGCTCTGTGCTGGATACGTAGGGGTGTGCGATTGATAGCGAAGCTAACACTGACCCTTGTGCCGTCCTTGAAACCGCTCTTCAAACTGTATACAAATTGACATGTAGTTATGTACATATTTTCATACTGTGCTATTTACAAAAATTGAATTACTGAACATTTTCCTTGGAAGACCACAGTAGCAGAAGGCTAACAGAATAAGTACTTTTCCTGCTTTCCTAAACACCTTTGATAGGACAAGGACAAAGACACCATAAAAAAATCTTTCTTATGGTATTTATCATTTCTTCCCCTTTGATCCCTTCTTTTGTTTAGTCTGTTCTTACTCTTTGAATCGCATGTAGATCAGCTCCTCATTCACACTAAGGACCCAGCCTTGGTAAGTTTGATTAATTGGTGCTGAAAAAGTCACCAGTGCCTTGCTCTGGGTCAGATTATGTGGTAAATTCTCAGAGACACCTGCAATCTGATGACACAGTTTCTTTTTTATTAGTTACTGCTACAACTTTGAATTGTTGAAAAGAGAGTTTCTTCTTTATGTCTTGTGTGTGTGCAAGGGGCATCACCTGCAGGAAGAAAATGTATGGGTTGCTTTTGTGTCTGAAAATGGGCACATCACTCATCATATGTTTCTTAATCTCTGTCTTTGACTGAAACTCCTCCAGATGCAGCATCAAGCTTAACCTTCTGGGGTAGTTCTCCCAGTTGAGAGGTCCCCGTAGGGCCCTAAAGAGATCCCAGTGATGAGAAAATATGATCACTTCTACATACAGATCAGATATGAGAAGTCAGATGTTGGTCTCATTTTAGCATTTTCATTT
>JAQFJA010000002.1:15051832-15067564 GCA_029874485.1 Naso brachycentron
TTAAAAAGATGCGTCTTGAGCCTCTTTTTAAAAATATCAACTGTCTCTGTGGCCCTGAGGTTCTCCGGCAGGCTGTTACACAATCGGGGACCATAATAACTGAATGCTGCCTCCCCGTGTGTTTTTGTTCTAACTTTTGGTATGGTTAAAAGGCTGGTGCCGGAGGACCTCGGGGTCCGCGAAGACTGATAGAGTAAAAGCAGGTCAGATAAATAAGAAGGCCCAAGACTGTTAAGACATTTAAAAACTAATAACAGAACCTTAAAATTAATCCTGAAACGCATGGGGAGCCAATGCAGCGATTTAAAAACTGGTGTAATGTGTTCCCAATTCTGCAGTAGCTGAAGATTAGAGATGTTCTTTTTAGGATGACCAGAGAGCAGGGCATTACAATAATCTAAGCGACAGGAGATAAAAGCATGCATCAGCACCTCCGCACTGGCCTGAGTGAGAAACGGGCGGACTCTGGCTATATTCTTAAGATGGTAAAAACCTATCTTGTGTGGAATAAAACTAAGCTCAGAGTCAAAAATCATGCCCAGATTTTTTACAGACTGTGAGGGTTTAAAATCCTGCAACTTTGGTAAACGTCTCTCCCTCTGGCCTTCACGACCAATGACTAAAACCTCTGTTTTGTCCTGGTTGAGCTGTAGGAAATTCGCTGCCATCCATGACTTGATATCGAAAATGCAGTTAAAAAGGGCATCAATAGGCCCTGTGTCATCAGGAGACACAGCAATGTACAGTTGCGTATCGTCCTGATGACCAAGTGTCCTTGCATCAGCCAGGGCAAAACTCTCCAGTGTTTCCTCGGGTAAAATCAATGCTGCAGGTATATCTGCATTTAAAGTCTGTTGAGGTAAAAGACTCAATCTGATGTCATTGACTTTGCTTCTGAAGTGGTCTGCAAAGTCCTCACAAAGGGCATCATTTGGTATCTTGGAGGATCTATTAAATTTTGTGTTTGTTAAATGATCTATAGTGGAGAAAAGGAATTTAGGGTTATTTTTATGGTTGTTGATTAGATTTTGAAAGTGGGAGATTCTTGCCTGTTTGACTGCATTATTGTAAATTTTGAGTTGTTCACGTAATGTATCGTAGTGAACTGTTAACTTAGATTTTCTCCATCTCCTTTCAGCACTCCTACAGTTTCTCTTCAGTTTTTTGATTTCCTCATTTCTCCACGGGGGTGTAGGTCTTGTTTTAATTGTTTTTGTTAAAAGTGGAGCCACTGAGTCCAGCGTTGACTTTAATTTATTGTTAAAACTGTCAACAATAAAATCACATGGTGCTGGTAAAATCTCTGCAGGAGTGCTCTGTAAAAGTTGGATAAAATTTGCAGCCACTTCAGAAGTTAGGTAGCGTTTCTTCACTGTTCTCACCGGGGCCTCCCGCTGATTAAAACTGGTGATTGTAAAAAACACACAAAAGTGGTCAGACACAGCCAGATCCACAACAGAGGGCACATCAACGGACAGGCCGTAGGTTATGACCAGGTCCAAGGTGCGCCCCCTGCTGTGGGTCGGCCGTGTGACATGTTGTTTAAAATCCAGGCAGTGTAAAAGGTTTAAAAATTCTCTGGACACAGGGTCTGAGGAAATGTCGATGTGTAAATTAAAATCACCGGTTATTAGAATTCTGTTGGAAGTGGTATGAATAATTGATAGTAATTCTGCGAATTCACTGATAAAAGAGGTGGAATATCGGGGTGGTCTGTAGACCGTCATACAGAGAATGGGTGGGCTGCTAAAAACAAAAGCATGGTACTCAAATGATGGATAACTGTTAAAAAAGACTTCATTTGAGAGCATGGTGTTTTTAGTAATTGAAGCAGTTCCGCCACCTTTTTTGCCTGTCCTAGTGGAGAATAAAAAATTAAAATTAGGGGGAGAGGCCTCAGTGAGAACAATTGGTGCATCAGTGCCCAGCCAAGTCTCTGTTAAAAATAGGCAGTCAAGCTTATTGTCTAAAATCAGGTCATTGATAATAAAAGTCTTGTTTAGGAGAGAGCGCACGTTAAGGAGTGACATGTTGATGGTCTGAGCTGTCTTGGGTGATGATGGAATGGATTTTCCTGGTCTGATGTGAATCAGATTTTTATTGGTCCCGCCACCGGACCGGATCCGATGGGGTCTGTTGGAAATGATGGGGGGAATGGGAAAAAAGTTTCAAGGTGGAATGCAGACAGAAGATGTGACATCTTCTGTGACATCTGAATGAAAAACAATGGGCTGCTGGTGCCTGTAGGGGGGGCTGTTACAGGAGGAAGTGCAGGGGGAGGGAACCGTAGAGGAAGAACAATGACGTGGTGATGGGGGGGCTTGGCAGGTAAACAGTCATATACGTGTAGTTGTTTGTATGGCGTGTTGAATATTAGCTGCAAGCAGCTGGTTCCCTACGGAGGTCGGGTGGACTCCATCCCTGCTAAAAAGGGTCGGGCGGTTCCAAAACAAGTTAAAATTGTCAATAAAACCAAAGTTGTGGATCTTGCATGCTGACTGAAGCCAGGTGTTGAGGGCAAGGACTCTGCTAAAATGCTCGGATCCGTGGATCCACGCTAATGAAAACGGCCTTCTTACATGTTTTTAAAATACTAAAAAGGCTGTTGAAGTCCTTTTTCGTCAGGTCGGACTGGTGACGGGCCGTGTCATTTGACCCTATGTGGATCAGCATCCGGGTGATGGAGGATGGGAGCGAGCACAGCAGACCGGGGAGTTTGTCCAGGATGACTGGAACAGTGGCGCCGGGGAGACAGTGGGTGACTGCATTCACGAAGCGAATATCTCGGGTGTACGAGTCTTCAATGATTGCAATAGAGGGTGGGAAAAGGGGTCATGGTCTTCCGTGGCTCGAGATGGCCAAGGGAGCCCACACATGCACACCTTTCATGGTGTGTGTCAGCGGAGACGGGCCCTGCGGGAGCGCGGCAGCGGCCGAGCCGGGGGGGAAGGAGGGGGACCCTTTTGGCTACAGGCAGTGCCTACTGCCGGTGCCAGGAGTAGCCTCAGCCACGAGAAGAGGGTCATGAACCCGGCCGCTGGGGCGGCTCCCAGAGCGCCTCCGCACTGCCTCCTTCAGAATCCTCAGAAGAAGAAGTCGTGGTCCGGGATGACGGCTGCTGGTCCGGGGGCTCCAGTGGAACGACTCGGTGCACCAGCGGGAAGCAGTGGGGACGTCAGTCCGGCTGGGTGGAGCGCCACAGCCGCCTCGTTGTCCGGCGGTGGAGGGGGAGCCGTGGAGCCCGTGGAAGATGGGTCGTTGGAACCAGGAGCAGGAGCAGGAACGGCACTGACCGGCAGCACGGAGGGAGCCGCTGCAGCCAGCGGAGCCGGGTCCGGGCTCGAGCTCCAACCGACAGCTGGGTCCTCGCTGAGCTGCGACAGAGCCTCGAAACGATTGGAGAGTCGGAGAGGAGCTGGTCCAGCCGTGGGTGAGGTCCTCTTACGGCCGTGAGTAACCACCTCGACCCATGATTGCTGGAGGCGGGGAGTGGAGCAGGAGGACGGCCGTGGGCCAGAGGGATCCCAGGGGACGGTGTCTTGGAGGGCTGCTGAAAATGAGGAGATCCGTATCGACGGCTTATGGGCAACGTCAATGAATTGGGTCAGCAGGGCCTCTTTGTTCTTCAGTTCATTGGATAGCCGGTGGATGTCCTCCAGCAGGTTAGCAATCCTTTTGTTGGCTTTCTTGAGTTCTGTGTCTTCTCCAGGAGACGTGGTGGTAGCCATAGCGTGTGGCTGGCTAGCTGTGTAGCCTTAGCTGTTAGCCCGGCTGTGCTGCCGGCTTAGAGCAGTCCAAACCAAGCAGTGTTAAAAGCAGATAAAAGCCAATGGCCTTAAAAACGCGCAGAGTTTCAGCTGTGCGAATAAAAGGGGAATAAAAGCGATTAAAAATCTGCTCTGGGCTTGGATTAAAACCACTTAAAACAGTTTTAGAAAAGTGACTGTTGGGCGAGCGATAAAAGTGACTGTCAGTGACTCAGTGACTGTCAGTTGCTAGAGTACAAACCTCATGTCACAAACAGGACTTTGCTGGGATGTATGTATAATGATCAGATCCAGGAGAGCAGTGAGTATCCTTGGCTGCTCTCTGCCTGTGCCCACGCTCAGCTATGAGCATGAACTTTACCAATGTGGATGGGTGTTTTTCTCTCATAGGTCATACATGTTCCAGTAATAGGTAAGTGAAGTTACATGGATAAATAATGGAGGTAAGTAAAAATAAAAAGGAAAATAATATAAAAAAGAAACCATAAAAAAGAAAAACAAGGAAAAGTGACAACAGTGCTCATCTATCTCCCCATGCTTTTGCATTTATGTTCCATTAATGCCCGTGACTAACTTGATTCCTTCCCTGGAGTCTTTCTGCTTTATCATCTCGCAGATTCTTATGGACTGTTCTTATGACTGACGTGAACCTGATTGTGGTAAGCGTGCTACCTCACTTCCTGTTGCTGTTGCTGTTTGTACTCTGAGCTGCTGTAAGATAAGCCCTGGATTTATTGTTTGATTTTGTTATTTCTACTAATTACCTGCCACAACACTCTTTCGCTAAGCGTACAAGACTAGTTTAGCACTTTCTTATCTCTACTCTTCCCCGTTAGCTTAGCAATTAGCAATGGCTTTCCCTGTCCCTCTCCTGCTCTCTCTTGCTCAGTGTGTCAGATGTTCCTCTGCCTCCTTTAGCGATAATGGTACATATAACAAGTGTAGCTTATTTGCAGCGTCGGAGGCAAGGCTGAGTGATTTGGAATCTCTGCTCAGCGGCTCTGCATCAACGAAAACAACCAAGCTAAGGTAGCTAGCCAGCCCCCCAGTAGCTGGTGCAGACCGACCTAGCGTAGCTCCTCCAAGCTGTCCCTCGGCCGTTCCCAAGCAGCCAGGAAACCAGGGCAGCTGGGTGACTGTCCAAAAGAAGCATAGTAGTCCCACACCAAAGGCCACGGTACACCACCCACCCCTCCGCGTTTCTAACAGACTCTCCCACTCAGCGACACACCCACTGAGAAACAAACTCTGGTGATTGGCAGCTAGGGTTAGGCGCATCCCAGGGGCCAGAGCGGTGATGTGGAATCAAATTTGAAACTGCTGGCAAAAAGTCATCGTAAATACAGTAAGATCATAATTCATGTCAGTAGTAATGACCCCCGACTGCACCAGTCGGAGATCACAAAAATTAAAATTGAGTCTGTGTGTTCGTACACCAAAACCGTGTTGGACACCTAATTTTCTCTGGACCCCTCCCCAGTTTGACCAGTGATGATATGTTTAGCCGCATGTCATCACTCAATCGCTGGCTGCCGAGGCCGTGTCCAGCAAACAATGTGGTCTTTGTAGACAACTGGCGGACATATTGGGGAAGACCTGGCCTGATCAGGAGAGATGCCATCCATCCCACTTTGGATGGAGCTGCTCTCATTCCTAAAAATCTGGCTAAGTATATTCTAGACCCAAAACCCTGACATGCCAGAGTTGAGGCCAGGAGACAGAGTTGCAGTCCAATATGCTTCTCTGTGCTTCACTAAGGACAGTTACCTGCCAAAAACCCCATTGAGACTGTGTCTGTCCCCCAACCACATAATCTAGTTAAATAGCACTGTAGCCAGGCTGACACAGAGCCAGAGCTCTCTAGAGCAATGTATTCCTATAGCTCTTGGAAGTTATGACTTTATGACTTAAAGGGTGTACACCTGTTGAATATCATAGGTAAACACTAAAGATAAAAATAATCAATATGCGCCCTGGTGGATAAGTGAATCTGCAAGCTAGCTAGCTAGTTAACTTGGGATATGTGACTAGCAGCAGTGCAGAGCTGTCTGTGGGAGGGTAAGACATTGTACAATTACGTATTGTGGAATGTTGACATCTCAGTGATAAATAGTAGAACTAGTAATGATTGACTGATTGACTGATGGATTGATTGATTTTTCTTAATTTATATGTAATGCACAAAGTGTATATATAAAGCCCACAGCCAGGAGTAGTCTTCATTTCTTAATTTTTTGTTCTCAAACATGGTGACAAACATACACAGCAGCCAAACGTTTCGGCTCAGCCTTCTTCAGTGGCTGCATAAGTGGAAATGGGCCCAAGGCCTCTTTTTGTTTGGAAGGCCCCTCCCATTGACCCCACACCTGATCCACATGTCTCAATTTGTCAGCATCTGATTCAGTGTCGTACACAGCAGTGTCACCCTGAAACTGTGAACACAAATACAATATGATACATCAAAAACACACTAGTGAAGAACAGGGACATATTCTCCCAATAAATAGCAGCTGTACAAGCAGAAATACAGGCAGATCGGAAGATCATAGAATCAACAATCCATAGAACACATTTCATATTTCATCCTCTCTTTAACACAGCCATAAAACAGTTATGGATATGTCAACCAAGGTGTAACATCAAAACCAGTCAAAGTTTCATTGTGACTGTTTCTGTTAATTTCTCTTACATTAAATCAGATGAAAAGAGATTACGTGTTTAGCATTCTTGGATAATTTGCACATAATCTGACATAAATGTGTAATCTACAGGAAATTGTGAACATCATAGTGTGCAAGCAGTGTGACATGACATGAGCAGGTGGCAGATGTGTGTGTGCGCGCGTGTGTGTGTGTGTGTGTGTAAATGGTGATCACTCACTGGTGGTATACACCAGCTGAAAGGTCTAACTGGCTTTATCTAAAAGTGCTTAAGTGGTATTAGAGGGTCACATGGACTGCCAGACTGTGTGATTGTTGGAGGAGAAGCATATCCAGATGTGTGCTAGTATGCATGCGTGCGGAGGCCTAATGGCCCTCAGTGACTTTGCCTGATCACACAACACACACATACGCACACACCACAGCAGAGGAACACATGAAAGCTCTGTCAAAAAAAAGTCCTCCGGCCCCCTCACAGGAAGACCCCATTACAGCATGTGTATCGATAAAAGTGGTCCCCCTCATCTGCCCTGTGGCTCCTGATAGCCATCTCCTCCCTTCAGTGGGTTCCTACTCAGGCCGCGCAGGTCCGACAGTATAACTGGCCCCCAGAGAAACAACATAATGGAGTTAACTCTGTTTATGCGGCAGATAAAACAAATTTACTCTTACTCGATGCCAGATTCCCCTTAGTGCTGGTGGGCACACACATATTTGCGTGCTATTTTTTCAATTGTGTTCAGTACTGGTCAAATACTGGCACACTCTGTGTGTCTGTGGGATTGTCTGTATTCAAATGGTCAGACTACAGAACAACAGGCAAGGGTCTGTTGTCTTTGAAACACAGCTTTAGAAGTTAAACAGTTCTTTTAATGGAGGGTAGACTGTATGAATTTCACCAACAAAACCACATAATACAAACTGTTTAAGAATAGGAATTATTACTGTTCATTGTTTATTAGAAGTGGCTAAAGGATTCAGGTATGTTTGATTTGTTGTCCTGTTTGGTGGGATTACTGGGGACAGGAAAGCAGGGAGGCGACTGCATGAAAATGAACATTTGGTGAGTAACATAATGTTGTGGCTGCAGTTTCTTGGAAACCAGAGGTCGAGACTCAAGGGGGCACCTCTCAATAAGCGTCATCATACCCCCTGGTTTCTATAATACAAAGAAGAACTGCTTATGGAAGCACTGGGGGAACGTGCAAAGAAATTCCTATTGTGCACTCTTTTACCAAATACAATATTGTATGTATGTACGTGGATGGATGAGTGTGATAAAACAGATTTTTGTGTTTTTCTTACAACCAAATTTTTATGATTAAAAGCTGCAGAGAAGACAATTTTTATCTAATCTTGAAAAAGATTTTTGCGCCCAAATGCTCAGTGTATATGGTAAAGTAAAAATGCAGAGGACATAGTCATAACATAGGCCCCTAGAACAAGTACAGGACATATATAAAAAAATATATATGCAGAATATAGGAAGTGGAGAGTGGAAATTAAATGCACGTTGTATAACTGTAACTGCAGGCACTAGTTTCTTTGTTACAAATTACAGGCAATGAAAAAACTATACAGAGAAAGGTATAAGGTGTATATGGGGGGAAAAAATTACCAAAAGAAAAAATATAAACCTTATGAAAAGTTGCATCACACCACATGTATAGAACACAACAGTGTTCTGGGTTTTAAGCACATAACACAAGTAAATTGATCTATTGCTGAAGGTTCTCCTCCACAAGCCCATAAAGACGGTTAGGTGCGTACCTGGTAGCTTGTGCATTGATGTGTGAGCAGTGGGAAGTGTTGAAACACCGTTAATGTTCCCTCACTGTCCTAGAAAAAAATATCATCAATCATATAGTCTCTCTAATAGCAGTCCATGCACAATTCACATGCTGGCGTTGGGCTCAACAGTTTCAGGAGAGCATCACTGACATGTGCATTTAACGCTGCATCTGCCACATAAGGATGCAATATGATGATGTCTTGTTACCCTGGGAGTTGAACTGGGAGCCTGTTTTTTCCCTTGCAGTTGAAGTAATCTCATCATGACATTATAATGTAGATGAATAGCCCTGACCTGGCAGACTCTGCTCCATCACTGCTAATGGAAGAGAAAAGTCATACTTCACTGCTTGTGCAACTCTGCTGGCAATCAGTCTGAATAACAAGGCAGTGCACCAAGACAGGCTTTGTTTTTTATTCGTTGACCCTAATGCAATACTCATATGACAGCGATAGATACAGAACGGCATATATATTATGGAGCGATACCTTTCAACTTCCTCCAGATCTGTCTCTCTTGGACTTATCGTTTCAGTGGCTCTAATCAGCCTCTGGATCGGCCCAGATCCCCACTTGACCCGCAAACCTCAACAAATGAAACTCCTCTGGGCTGGCAGCTCGTGCAGTACAACATTCACCCAAACACCTCTCAGTGTAATAGAGAATGGTGTCAGATGTGATTGTAATGGTGTTTTTTGAGGGTTTGGTTTGAGCCAAAGAAGTTAAACTTTGACATTTACTTCTTGAATGCTGGCGGTAGAGGAGTCTAAAGACATACGAAAATGCTTTAGTTTATCTAATTCGTCTAATCTGCTAATGCTGAGCGTGGGAACCACTTAGAATAAAGCTTCTGCCTTCATACTGAGTTTACATAGTACAGTCTCGGCCTGTTGTCAGTGTCTCTCACTATAAACAACAAACAGCCCAGAGGGGATAAAACTAGCCACAGTCAAAGTGCTCAACGCACTCACACATACATGCTCGGGTAACGTTATGTGCGGCGGTCCCTCTCACTGTGACGGATAAACACCCCGTCGTGTGGCCCGATCTGTTTACGAGTTAGCCTCTGGCCAGCCAGGGTCGCAGAGGTTGCGTGTGTGTGTATATATGTGCGTGTTACTGTCTGAGAGTGTTAGGGAATGTGTGATGGAGGGATTACAGGCGAGCTGGCCGCCGCTTTCACAAGGAGAAAACACACACAAACACAGGCAGAATGTCAGACAAGCTTATTGTTTAGAGTTTTTGGTGGGGGGATAGGTTTGTCTTCGAAGTAGCCTGCTGTCTGCTCCTATTAAGATGGCGACCATATCATAGATTAAAGGGAAATTCCATCAGTTTATCGCCTTCTCTCTCATGGCCATTGGACTGTGTTGATAGTCTCTGTAGTGGGATTGACATTCTCGGTTAGTTACGCTGTGTGATCCTGCTGGTGGTCAGTCCATCTTTATCCTCATGGGAAGTCTCCACCCAAACTCACATCCATCTATCTATCTTTCTCTCTATCTATCTATCTATCTATCTATCTATCTTTGCTCTGACCTTTTATCTCTTCTTCTATCTGGCGCGTTTCTCAACTTTGTTCACCTGTCTTACTCCACCTTTTCCCTGAATGACGCACGTTGAACCCCTCAGAGAGGGTAGCGGAGGTCGTACCAACCCTCTGAGCGGTGCAAAGCCCTGGCTACTGAGGTTGCAGCTGTTCCCTGGACCCAACTACTGGCAGGTTGCAACGCCCTTCTGGCGAACATCAAGCGGTCCACGAGTCTTGGGATACATGCATTTGAACTTGCCCACTGGGATGTTTCACAAGAGGCCAGCTGGGAAGACTGAGGGAGCCAAGAGGAAGGTGAGGGGGTTGAAAGGAGATGGTCGACAGGAGAGGCAGAGGAGAAAGAGAAGATATTAGTAACACATGGATAGGGATTCAAGGAGTGAAGGTTCTGGTTTGTGTGTGAGAAAGAGCGGAGGATGGAGAGTTTGAGAAAGAAATCGTTCGACAGTGTAGGTCGACTCGAAGAAGAAGAATGAGTGTAAGATGCACACAGACCCGCTCTTCACTTTCCCTCCTAATATTTTTTATAATCACATCAAAAGTATTTGACAGTTCTAACTTCCAATGAGTAATTTTCAGAAAAGTGACTGTTACCTACAAACTTTAACGCAACTGTTAAATTTTTTCTTTACCATACGTTTTGATAATTATATACATAAGCACCCGCAACAGATAGTATTTCATGCAATTAATGCAAAAACATTTTTTGTCCTACAGTGTATTCTTAATCGGTTGACCTTTTCAGTGCATCTGAATTTATTAGAGCATGTAAAAGTTTGCCATCTAACAGGTGCCTTAATACAAAGATATGGATCTTTGTTGTGACATTAAAGTAGGACACTCAGCAGTCATCAATAGGAGACAATCCTAAAAAAGAGCAAAAAATATATTTTCCCACATAGGAAAAGGACTCAAAACTGAAGACATACTTGAGAACTTAAGATGTTTAGAAGACCAAATATTTGCCAAATCTCTTGTGTGCTAAAATGAAATGCAATACAAAAATATTAAGTACTATTTTTGTAATTAAGTAAAAAAAACTCTGCAATGAAAACCAAGGTCAAGTGAAAAAAATAGTCACTGTCAAAATTAAAAACATTAGAGACTGTGAAAGAAAGATTTTAACTGTAAAGTAATAATTCTACTTCTTGCTTGAGTTTTGTGGTGATTCTGCAGTCAGTTGATTGGCATTAAAGCAAGTCCTGTCTCTTATTTAAAGAAGAAAAAACAACAAAATTATAAATATAATAATTAAAATTGTAAAGTTCAAAAACACGTTATTTATTATTTTTAAAGTGGTTTGCACTACGCTGATGTAGATCCATTTCCATCAACGAAAAAAGAAGGGGGAAAAACAAACACACCCTGAATAGTCCAAATTTCCAAATGTTAAAATGTTTAGTGTCAAAAGTCAGAAGTACAGTATTTCATGATTAGTGTTACCTCTACAAGTTCAGTTAAGGACTGACCGACAGATGAAACATGTTTTATCTGGTTTTTTTTTTGGTCCTATTCGGCTCTAGCTGAGCACATTTGGGAATAACAGCTACACACACTGCAGCTGCTAGAGTTTTTTGTGCATTTGAAAAACTTTACTTGAAAAATCAGTAAAACTGAGTTGCATCACCCACTCTGTGTACTGTACCTGCCCAAGTTATGTTTTGTGTGTATATTGCTGGGTTGAGAAAGAATGTTAAAATGTTTTGGTTTGTGGCTCCTGTTTTCGCCATCTTTGTGCACCTGTTTCTTCATGTAAGTAGCTGCAGCACATTTGCTCTGTGTTGAGAGCTGCGGTGCTGTCTCTACACGTTTCATCCTGTTTGTAGCTCTTCATTCGCTTGATCTCGTTAGACATCAGCAAATATTTGTAAGAGAATGCAGCATATTGTGCCTTTTTCAGCAACATTTTATGAAGGAAAGTGGCAAGTTTAGATCACAGCCATATAGTGCCACCTACTGACATAAACTTGACATAACAGGACATTAACCAGATATTCTGAACAATACTAGGGTGTGAGTTTAACAGAAATGACATATTTGTAGGTGAATTTTAACCTCACAGTGATAATATCAATGTGAATTTGTAATTCACAACACACCCTTTTTTGTTGTTTTTATTGTTTATTGTTTAATCGTGTAAGAAAAGGATTTGACTCAAGTTAAAATTTGCAGAATTATAAAACTGATAATTATAAATATGATTTCATTAGAACTTAATGGACCTTGTCATGAGTTCTTCTTAGGTACCCTCCAATTAATTCATCACCACACTTTTCACTAAAACATTCATGGGTCTCCTTATCCAGATATGCAATCTCATTAGTGTAGCAAGTGTATGACCTTGTCTCAAGCTCTGTCTCTGTTTCTCTCTCTGTCACACACACACACACACACACACACACACCGTTGGTTACCCAGTGTGGTATTTGTATGATGGACTTAATGGTTTTTAGGGCTCAACAGATAGTTTCCTTACTCACACTGACAGAAAATACCAGTGGTAATACTCACAGATCAGTGCACAGACAGAGATGTAAACTCTGTGTTGTCCTTCATTGCTTGATATCACAAGTCAGTCAAACAACATGTGCATACTGAACATGAATTAGGTATTGAAGGAAATCCTAGTTGAACGTGGCCTAACTTTTTCAACTTTTCATTTAAGGGTTAGAAAATGTATGCAGATGAGATACTACAAACCTTTATCGATCTACAGAGGGAAAATTCAGCTGTGGCAGTATTACAAGGAAATAAATAAAAACAGATGGAGAGAAACGTTGAAAAATAATTATAACCATAAAAAAATAAAAACAAAAATAAGAAATAGCAGAAATCAACTTCAAAACTTCATGCTGTTTTTCTGTATGTGGGCTACTTTTTCCTCTTTTACTGGATACTGGGGATCCAAATTAACAATAAACAATTTCGCAATCACGTTTTTTCTTGGTCTCAACCTGCTCGAAGACAAACAGTAGCTTGCACAGAGATACATAACGGTGGACGAGATCAAATCAGATAATGGGTGAGGAGGGGCTGATAAAACGTCGACACAGAGCAGCCCACAGACACATTCAACATGAAATAATGTAGTTCGCACTCCGGTACAGACGACGGCAGTAATGCACCTGCGAGCTGGCTTCACATTCGCTAGTGTACACAAAGAAAGAGAAGAAGAATTTGGTGGAGGAGGAGGAGAAGAAGAAGAAGAACCGCTTTGTTTATAAACTGGCCATCTAACGCGTCGGTTTCTTATCGATGGGTTAGCTCGTCTTTCATGTCTAATTTGGACACAAGGTAAGACATTTTGGCTTAAAGCTGCGCACAGAACCTTCCTAACACCAGAATTTATAGAATAACGAAATCCAGCTGCTTGCTTGTTGCTTGGATAGCCACCGTAGCTAACTAGCAAGTGAGGTGCGCTAAGTTGGCAGGTAAAATAACGTAACGTTAACTTTATACTTACAGCAACGTCTACGTTTAACGAGAGACCCCGACATGATGTAGTGTAATTAATCTTCTTACTTTGTGGAAATATTCTCCCAAAAATGTTGTAATAAGACTCCTACTAACAGCCTGAGTAAGTTCCTCATTAAACATTTAAATCTTGATTGTTAATTTTTCCACGTTTAAGTCAACGGTCTAGCTTTGATAGGTAGGCATCCTGCTGTTGGGATTGTGAAGCATGCGGTGTTCAAACACGTTCATAACATAAACCATTTATCATCAACTACATGAGAAAAGCTGTTGAAAGATATGATCATCTTTTTGTTTATTTCTTAACATTTTTGTGGACCCAGGGATGAATGGATGGATGGATCAACTTTAGAGTCACTGCACATCGACAGTGACCGTGACGGTGATGGAGTCACCTCCTGGGTGTCAGTGTGTCCCCGAGGCCTCTGGCAAATCCAGCAAAAGCAAACGAGCAAGAGGAGGCGACAGATTGTTTCTGATTCTGGAGATATTACATGTATGATGCTTTTGCCTTCCTTCTTGTCAGTCTGTATTTTATAAAATAGACATGTATGAAGTGTGTAGTGATCTAACTCAAATAATCTTTTTGTCTCCAGCATCATCCGGCTGCTGTCCAAGGTTGGGTTCACTGTGTCGAGTCCGAGCGCGGCTTAAAGCTGACAAGGATAAAGCGGACAGTTTAGTATCTGACGAGAGAAATGAGGAGCTGCCGGTCCAGCCTGATCAGTCAGTCACTGCGGTTACAGAGATAGTTGCCACAGTCTTCCCAAGGCAGGACAACTCTGTGCTGCAGGTCCCACTTGGTGAGTGGATAACGCTGAGGCTTGGGGAGGGTCAGTGCGATGTCACAGAGGCATGCGTGGAGAGGATGACAGCAGGGGAGAAATGTGAGGTAAGAGTTTAACCAGGACAGAGAAATGATTCATTGTTATTGTGTCTCAACTTTGTTGACAATAACACTGTAACCTTTTCTTGAAATTCTTTGCAAATTGTTGGTAAAAATGTAAGTCAGTCAGTGATCAGTTTAAGATTGTAGTATATGATATTTGCAGCATTCTTACATATGCTGACAGCTAGCTGTAAGCCCAGCATTTGGATGTTTAAAGTCTCAGTTTGGTCCCAATTTCTCAGGACGTTGTCACATCAAAGCAATAAAAGTTGTATTAAATTAAATTAGTTGTATTTCAAACATGAAAGTTTATGGTTAATATAATCACCTCGTTTCACTTCTCAGATATTTATTTCTCCATTGGGAAATGGACCAGATGTCTCTGTTGCTCATCCAGCTGAGGAAAACCGGCCTTTGTGTGCCACCATTGAACTGGAAGCTTTCACGCCAGGCAAGGAATCCTGGGAAATGCGTCCAGAGGAAAAGTGGGAGTGGGTGAAGTCACACAAAGAGAGGGGTGGAGTGAGATTCCGTAGTGGGGATGTGTGGGGAGCAGCAGACAGCTACAGTCGCGCCCTCAAACTTCTTATCACTCTCTATGGCCACGTGAAGAAAAAAGGACAAGAGCAAGAAGCAGAGCAGAGAGACACAAATACCTGTGAAAAACCACAACACCTTCCTTCCACACATGAATTCAACACTATGAAAGCAGAGCTCCACTCAAACATGTCTCTGTGCCAACTCAAACTGAACCAACCAGAGCGGGCAAAGGCCAGTGCGGCTAAAGCTACTCAGCTGGACCCTGATGGGGCTAAAGCCTGGTACCGGCTAGGCCAAGCCTGCCAGATGGTGAATGAGCTGGAGGAAGCCAGGCGGGCATTTCGGAAACTGCTGGACATACAACCAGAGTCTCCTGCTGCTTTGAAGGCCCTTAAAAACATAGCAAGTAGAGAGAAAGAGACAAATGCACAGTTAGGGCTAAGACTCAGCAAAATGTTTAGCTGAAGGTGCAATAATTGTAAGTTTATTATCTGATGTCATCTAGAAAGCAAATGAAACTAGAAATCAGTGAATCTGTAAATTCTTGTTTTCCTTCCAACTGTATGTTGTTTGAATATGAGATCCCAGAATGTAACGAGACGTCAAACCAACAAGATTGTAAAAATTGATAACCAATTAAAAAAAATTTGAATGGGGCTAATACTTTTATTCAAACCTTTCTAGAACTCTGGATTTTTTTTAATTGTCTTCACACAAATGTTATTAATGTACTTTAAAAGACATAGCCATGTCAGACTTTTTATTTTAAACAATACATGTTTTTATGTGGGAGTGTGTAAGATAATGAAATCATTTCAGTTGTGTGTATGCAAAACAGAGAATTGGCATGAAACAGAATTGCTGTAGTACTTGTATTTGACCACAAGGTGTTGAGCTTTATCAGCCAATCCCAGGCAGTCGGTCGTCTGATGACAGAGTTACCAGTGAAACGTGGGTTGAGTGCATTAGTTCAGCGGGGCTGCAAAATGCCGAAACCCGGGATCGAACCAGGGACCTTTAGATCTTCAGTCTAACGCTCTCCCAACTGAGCTATTTCGG
>JAQFJA010000002.1:15067664-15079961 GCA_029874485.1 Naso brachycentron
TACAAGGTGTATTATCATAATGTTGGTGTCATTTTGAAGGTAACTCTTGTGAGTTTGCTGCAGTGGTGTAAGAATGAGTATATATATGTTACTGGGTCAGAGTAAATGAATATGGCACACAGCAGAAAAATCAAAAATGTCATTTCTGCCCAAAGAATTCAACACTTTTTGAAGGAAAATCCCCATGAAATGACTTCTATGCAACCCAAAGCCTCTTGAAATCTATGTGAAAACATCTGACTATTATCAATCCCGAAATTGATGCTAATGCTAATTTATCTCATTCATGTCAACGTTGAACATGAATTCTGTATAAGGATGAACTCACATCACGTATCTGCTGTCTCCTTTGGAGTACTCTTTCCCTGAGAGAGAGAAGGAAACATTGCAAGTGACTCCCAGACTGCACAATCACAATTTGAACACTATTCAAAACATTTTGTACTCACAGAGCTGCGACAGGAGCCTCTGATCTCCTGGAATAACATCATAAAATAGTATGAACCAGCCCTCCACGACGCTATGAATGAAACCGCACACGGCAAACCAGCACAGAGCCAGACGCCTCCATGTCCCGAGCCCGCCGGCCGCCCCTTTCACACCGGTGATCAGCCAGGTCACAAGCAGGATTGCCCCGGACACAGACGACAGGAACGCGAGGATCTCTGCCATCGATCGGTCATTGGGGACATAGATGGGAATCAAAAGGTCCCGCGGCCAGAAGGGATGACGAATTCCAGTTGCTTCTGAGGCATCCATTATCTGTGTTTAAGAGAGGATAGTCCCAACACCATTTAACAACATGCACAACAGGCTTAAACCGATTCCAGCAGTAATATCAAGCATCCATAGACATCATTTAACGTTTTCTGTGTTGTACTTCATTATACTGCACTTGCACTTATTCTCCAACGTTAGTGTTTTGTAAGATTTTACTGAAGGAGTTCAACAGCAAACAAAGGCAACATGAATCTTTCTTTCGTCCTTACCTTCTAAATTGTTATTCCACTCGTGCTAAAAAAAAATATTAATATCCAGTGGATCAAATGGTCAACTGCACTTTAACGAGCACAGGTAAAATCAAATGCGGAAATTCCTACAGTTGGGGCGGATGCCTGTGATCGCTAAGACCAATCAGATGCCGTATGCATAGAACAAGCCTCACTTGCGATCTGCTGGCTCGTTGATTGGCTCTTTATCTCGGAACATGAGCGTTGTCGTTGACAACCACCAATCAAAACGAGTCTGTTACTCCAAAAGCCCACCCCCTCTTTTAATAAAACACAGTTGTAAATTATTTCATAACTCGGTTAAGGGTGAATTACGGCACTTCATGTATGGTCTGTTAATACCAAGATAGATTTAATATTCCTTTAACTCAGGCAGGCAAAAGAAAATCTTAATTTAGTATTTGTTGGTATCAAAAAACAACAGAGTGTTTTACCGTTTTTCATTTTGAACTTGGTATTAAATAAGAGAGAGAAAGAAAGAACCTGATATCCTTGCATTGCAAAAAGCGATAAACATTCACTATGAGATGATTATATCTTGTTTTTTGTAATGAACGAGAAAAATTGACCTCCCGTACCGTGTCAGGGTATTATCCCTGCCGTGACCCGGATTCGAACCGGGGTTGCTGCGGCCACAACGCAGAGTACTAACCACTATACGATCACGGCGAGCTACTGGGAGGCATGTTGAACGAGTAGACATATGACTTTATGAAGCTGTCTGAGGCCAATGGTCCAGTGCATTGGTATACTTCAGTAGACTGCTGATAAGTTGGGCCACTAGCTTCAAGGTTCTACGGGACCTCTTGTGAGACTTCTCACAACGAACGGATCACTTTCCTAGCATGCTAAACGTATCTACTATTGCTGCTATCGTTATCTTTTTAACAGGATGAGCAACTTAATTGCCTTAAGTTGCGTTAACTTGGTGTTGGTTGAAAACACTGACTAACGATAATTTTAATGTCAGGCCGGCGTGTAATATATGCATATATGGAAGTCTAAAAGGGACTTTATCTAAATGAAAATCTATAAACGTGATGTGCCTGTTAATGTAAATCAACTAACTTTACCATGAAATTGCGCCAATTTTCTCTTAAGCTATTGTTGGCAAAGCTATCTTTTAGTTGCAGCAATGGTTTAAATTATAATAAATAATAACTGATAAATACATATATAAATGAAAAAGAAATAAATTTCAGTGATGAAAAGGGCTATATTTGTCCTTTAACTTTTATTTATTTGTGCATTTCTACATTTAGTTATTTCTGTATTTTTACATGTCTTTAGTTATTTACTTCTGTATTCCTGTGTTTGGTTACATTTTCTCATGGTGCCTTCGGCCTTCACTTGACTGGTACCATAGGCTGCTCTTGTCAGTACCCAATCCGTGCCACCTGCTTAACTGTTTCTGCCATGGGTTCTGCACATGTATGTCAGTACAGGATGTGAGTCCCGCGTCAATGCGTGTTGCCAAAGATAGTCAATTACTAACATAAGATCCCCCACTGTACGCTGCGCCGATGGTGTGAAATGGTACATACATCTCCCTTTTCCTAAGTGGGTGGAGTCACATCTCCCATGGAGACAGTTAGGAACCACCATCCCTCCATCTCATCTGGAAATATTATAACATCATGTGAATGGATTAAAGCAGATGGACTTTGCGGTCTGTGATAATTGTATGATGAAAGCTTTAACTTTTAATTAATGGTTTCACCTATAAGACCATTTAAATGTCTGTTTATGTCCATTGTGAAGCAAGGCGGGAAGCACTGGTTACCAGATCTTGCGAGAGCGTGCTGCTAAGACAGAGACAGGTCTCGAACAAAGTAACTAAACCCCCGGAGTTCTGGTTGAAGTGCCTTGTTCCTGAAATTCAAAAAATGCATCTAGAATCCTCTGGTTGCCTGGCAACAGGTCAGCCAGATGATAGTGGCTTGGCACAGGTGACATCACGTTTCACCTTATCAACCAATTAAAATGTGTTAGAAAATTGCCTTGCAATAGCAGTTATTCAACCAGTAGGTGGCAGTCACAACACACATTTACAATGGGATATGGAAAAGTTAATTAATTTGCACAAAAATGTCAAGATTTAGACCTGAATCAATCAAAAACACTACCAATTACTTCTTAGCCTCGATTTTCAGCTGAGAAAGTGGTTTAGGGGTTAAGTTGCTCTTTAATTTTCTCCTGATATGTGTCTGAAAAGTGCCATTTTGGTGTCAGAATGTTCAGAGGATTTGTGTTTTGTGAAAACTTGGTCCAATATGTACTTTGGCGACAAAGGGGAAAAAGAACTTGTCATAATCTGTAAATAGCCTACATTTACTTCTTCCATAAGAATAAATAGACAAAAGAATGCTTCCTGTTTTCCATAGGGGCAGGACAGTGATGAAACCCAAGTGACACTGATACAGTACATAATTGTTCAGTGCGCTTTCTGGGTTTCTTAAAGGGATAGCTCACCCGAAAATAGAAATTCAGTCATTATCTAGGCTACTCGCCCTCATGATGATGGAGGGTCAGGTGAAGTACACAAGTCCTCAAAACACTGCTGGAGCTTCACATAGAAAAAGGCATTGAAGTAATCTCCCCAACAACTGAAGTGAACGGTGACCATTGTAAACACTGCTCACGAAAGCCTGTAGCTTTTATGTTCTTACCATGTTAGGAGCTACAGTGAACACAGAGGCTAAAACATCATGGCATTGGTAATGTTTTTCAGAACAACTTAGGCATGTTGAGGCTTCGGGACACTTGGATTACTTTGACAAGCAGTATGGAGGCATTTTATAGTTTTATGTATTTTTTATGTTTGAAACTTGGCCACCATTCACTATAATTGTTTGGGAGATGACTGCAACACTTTTGTCCGGTGAAATAGTAGTTTCTTATGACCGCCTAAACCTTGCAAACTCACCCATGACGAAACTCTCTCTGAACTGGTTTTCTCCTCCAAATCCACATCTTCTCCACTCACTCCATTTTCCTCTGAGTATCTTTATTTCTGCATTTAATTATTTGTTATAATAATAACATGTATTTTTTAATTGTTAAAAAATTATATTCTTATATAATTTTTGTAAAAGATTGACAAATCTAAGCTATTGATGTAATCTTGTATAGAAACAACACAGAAAACTAATTATAACGAATAACATTACTTTCAGAAGCTTCTTCAAGAGATTCGCAGGCTGAGAGTTTTAAATTCTATTTACAGTACTAATGGTCAGAATTTCTGGTGTTCATCCAGGCGGCTCGGGTTCGACGCCCGGTATGAAAATTATTGATTTGTTACACAATAATGAGTATAACTTCCTAAATACACATTTTTATAGTAGCCTATGTTTTATGAACATACTTTATTTACTAGTTCGGAAATAACGTTAAGTGTTTAAGAGAAGTCCACAGCTTGCTTTGTTGGTATTAGTTGCGACTACTTACCAAGATATTACTTTATGTGTGCTACTGTTACACATGCAAAATAAATACTCACATGATTTCGCTATTTTAATGACAAAGGGGGGAATTATATGGACGTGCGATGCTAATCACGTGACATCAAGTGTCACATGATCGTGTACGGAAGCAGTAATCCTCTATTGTGAACCACTGGTCAACGCTGTCTATTTTAACGTGTAGCGAGTGATTTTCAACAAACGACGTTGTCAAAGTCCGTATAAGAAATTAAATTAGCTAACGTTAACCTTTTTGCCAAAGGTCGACATGGGTGTATCAGAACTGGAGGACGTTTCTCTGTCACTGGACGAAGAGCTGCTCCGTCTCATGGACCAGCTGGAGTTACTGGAGGAGAAACGAGCCACTCTTAACTCTCTAATAGAGCAGGTAATAAGCATAGAGAACAACTTAAAATTGACCTGCAATTCATTCTAAAGCATGCTCGACGCCTTTAGACATATATTAATATTTAGCGTTTATGTGTATGAACGTATACAGTATGATTTTGGCAACCCTATTTTAAAAACCCTTGTTCGATTAACGTTAAACGCTCGCCATAAAAATTGTACTGAGGTTAGCTCATTCAAGATTTGCTTTTTTGTGATATTATGGTGGTTAATGTAATATATCTATGTTTTGTTCTGTTTACCATACATTCCAAGATATTTGACTCTGCTAGCTTGAGCCTCTGGGAAATTGCAATGTGTACATTGTCCTAACGAGGCAACTTGATGTGTTCAATACAACTTAGGGCTGATGTTCATTGCTCTGGAGAGATTTTAGGAAGAATTGAAGTTGTATTGTACACATCAACTTTAAAGGCTTGTATCTGCATCGGCTTTAGTACCTATTTGTGTTCAAAGCTACATTTCTGTGTTCCTCTTAGGGATGGTTTTCCATATCTAAGGCTCGCTATTCCATGGGAAACAAACAAGTCTCTGCACTTCAGTATGCGAGCGTGATAGAGCCTCTGGTCTGTGTTCATGCTAGGTAAGGAATCAGATTTGTTTTACAGAAATGAATGTTCTCAGGTAAACTGTGCTCCATTTAGAATAGAGTCATTCTCTGTTTATCTCCATCATCTTGGATTTTTGTGTTACAGAACACTGGACAATGGTGAGGTTGATTTCTGCACAGATGTGCTTAAACAAAGTTGTAATAATGCAGATGGAAAAGATACAAGATCCATAGAGAATATTGGACCTCAAGAAGAAGGTGAGTCTGCCAAAGACCATGTGGTGTGAAAAGAGGAATTTTGGTTTCACTTAAGAAAAGACTAATTCTTTGTTTAATTCATGAAATTATGTGGTTTAATAGGTATCAGGAGAAGAATCAAACCAAAAAAGGATGTTACAGAGAAAGAGGCAAATGAAAAAGCAAGTAGTGAGAAATCTCCAGAAGTAACTTCAGTAGGGAAAAGTGACCAGAATCCTCAGCAAGATCCACTGAAATGGTTTGGGATCCTGGTGCCACAAACTCTTAAACAAGCTCAGTCGTCATTCAAGCAAGGTATGATGTTACATTTCCAAAAGAATCTATACTTTGTTTTTGGTTTAATATGTTGACACTTTGATATAACCAAGATTATGTCATCAATTTTGATTTGACATGTACCTGTGAGATACCTCTAAGGATACAGTAGATATAATTTTCGTTTCTTTTCACAATGTACCAAAACAACAGTGTCTTTACTGTTGCATACAGGGCATTCAATATGTGACCATTTTGTTGCCCTGGAATTTTTAAAGGGGCCTCAGAGAGAGCTTACATTGTTGGAGCTTGAGAAGACACATGCACTCAACTCAGCAAAATGTTTTTCTCTGAACGGAAGATACATGTACACCTTACCAACATACAGAAATGCAGAAAACAACCAAACAAACACACACAAGTTGGCAATTTTCAGTAATGTTGAAACATGAGCTGATTCATGATTCAGATTTTATCGCAGATATAGCTTTACACCTGCTCAGGGTTGCCAGGTCTTTGTGACAAAACCGGCCCACAACTAGCCCAACAGCCAGTATAGCCAGCCCAAAAAACAGCTTAATGCCAGAATTCAATACGGTAAGCCCTTAAAACCTCTGCAACTCCATATGTACTGACTTTAAAATCCAATAGCATTGCTATCATTGTCAACTGTAGGGCAAAATTTACAAAATAACACCATAAATGGTCAGTATACCAGCACTGTAGCAGTTTTCCCCACACAGTTGTTTAATATATTTCCTAAATTGCTTTAGGAATGGGCTGTGTAGCAAAGCACATAAAATATAGCTCTGTGAATGTGTAAAACATTTAAAGCACAACTAACCTGTTGCTTGGTGCTTTTGAGTCTTTCTTTTCTTTGTGTCTTCCTCCCTGCCTGGACAACATAAATGTATTATTATTATTAAATCTTTTTTCACATCATCTTTTTCTGTCATATTACAGTAATCGAGCTGTCAGCTGAGATTGTGTCTCTTCAGACTGCAGTGCTGAACACCAGACAGAAGCTGAGGCACAGCATGAAAGACAAACACATCGTTCGGGAGAAAGCCGCCACAGCCCAGCTGGACAAAGTGGAAGACTGAATAATTCTGTCAAGTCACGCTGGAGATGATCAGAGAAGAACCTTTGCTCACCAAAGTGACTGATAGCAGTTACATGATGCTTCAAGGCCAGTTGAACTCAACAGTAATCCTTTCGTGGATTTTAACATTTAAATTATGGTGTAACAGTTTCTACTTACTGACTACTTTCATAATAGATTACATCTGACCTGATGCTGTTTTGACAGTCTCACTGATAAATTGTGGTCTGTTTGAGATGGATGTGTTTGAGTGTTTTCCTTTAGAATTTACTCAGGCTCAATAAAATAACTTTACTTTGTAAAGGTTGATTCATTAACATATAAAGACTTTGTTCCAGTTGTACCAAATAGTCAGTACCACTGTCCAATAAAGCGTCCTTTCTAAGGGACTTCTAAGTTATTATCATTATTAGTTGTTAATATTATAATTATTAGTGAATATAAGCCATCAGTAAAGAACAGTTGTAGGTTGCCAGAATTTCTGAAATTTGGTAATTATGCAGTTGTACATCTTGGTAAATGATTTAGAGATGCTAAAAAAGTCTGATAGGCCCTTAATAGGGTGTTGTGGTCAAGATCCTCTGCAGCCCTGTTCCAATAATAATAATGGTCAAACACATTGATTAGTATGTCCTTATTGTAGCTTATGTGAATTTCCTATCAATTCAGAATAATAGGCCTGTCATACTACAATTGATTTTATGTATAAAATGTACTATGTATACTTTTCTCTGCCTGATCATTTTATTGTGCTCCGTATTGTTTTATTTGTGTATTACAGTTTTTATATGGTTTTTAAAGGGCTGTACATAGGCTACATCAGTATTTTTTTCACAGCACGTTCCCCCAAATGGCGTATAATTGATTTGTAAGCCCTTGGGAAGTGATTTATTCACCTTTAAAAAAAAAACAAAACTATTTTGAAAGTCTTGATAAAGGTGGCCTTTTAGAGCGTGGCACCAAAATATTCTCAATATTTGCGTTTTGTGTCATTTTCCCAAATAATCCATAGGCCTAATTACATGTTTAATTTTAAATGGCCAATCAGCTACTCAAACAGAGGTATTTTTTACACTTCTTTTCCATTACAGAGGTCTAATTCCACATCTTATTGCAAGTATTGGATAAGAGAAAAAAGCTGCTTCCTCTGATTATAACCACATGGGTATAATTGAAAACATTTGACCGTGCGCCACCAGCCTCAGATCCAAGCAGCTTGACTGGCGACGGCCGAACGTTACCGGGAAGTGTCGAAACGGGGAACGAAACTCCCGTTTATTGTGTGTACTTCCTGCTCCCATTATGTGTGTTGGCCTCCATGAAGCACAGCGCTCTGCCTCCTCTTCACTTGCGTCCGAACGACGGATGGGAGCGCAGAACCGCCGAATATCTCCTCTATCATATTATTGATGTTTCCAGACATCCGCAGCAGCCCGTTGAGCCTGCCGTTACCGATTTCAGACGTGCAAGCAACGCAACTCCTGCTTGGAATTACATTTTTCTTTTGTCTGCGGAACTGGCAGCAACATTTATTTGATGTGTAATCAGGGGATTGGGAAGTAAACACGACGGCCTGCGCTCATGATTAGAGGCGAGGTGATATTGATACCTCAGACTCAGATTGTCCTTGATCGCAAGTTGGTTTCCCTTCGGAGCGGAGGGACTGTGGGCTCCAATGGCGTCAGTTTCGAAGGTGTCTATTCTGGATTACTTTAATATTGTGTTTGAAGGTGAAAATGGCAAAATCGAGTCCAATTGCAAGGCTTGCGGCACCAGAATCCAGGCGAAGCGGAGTGTTACGTCCAACTTCGTAACGCATCTCAAGGTATTGATTTCAAAATAAAATGTTGTGTATCCTTGCTGACATGGAGGAACGAGGAATATACACTTACTGTTTGTGTTATCATATTTCTGTCATCATCAGCTAAAAACAGATGGCCCTAATGCATCTTTTTTATGCGTAGCCTGTAAAAGTGTCAGCTGGGCTATTGAGACCTGACTGTTGCTTCTCTACATGCATGAATCCACCTATTTATAGGTGTTTGTTCCCATAAAGCATGGAGGTGTAGAGATGTATACACCTTAACAATAAATAAATTATTCTCCCTGTTAACTATTACCATCGTTGTTCCCCTCACTGTCACTCTCCCATCCAGAGGAAGCACCAGGCTATGTATGATGACTTTGTGAAAAGGAAGGATATGAAAAGAGAGGGCTACTCCTCTGGTTCCCTGCATAGTTTCACCACCAATGGAGGGAATGCCCGCTACACTCTCCCCACCAGCACTGGAGTGGGAGGAGGAGGTGTTGGAGGAATGGGAACCCTGGAGGGAGGAGTAGGAGGAGGCTCTGGCGGAGGGGTGACCAAGTTTGACAGGCACGACCCACGTCAGGTGTGTGTGTGACAGTCCCATCATCTCATCAGACGCAAATAACCAAAATGTTATTTATGAAATCCCAGTTGTTCCACTGCTTATTGTGGTGTTGCAATACAGCTATAATAAGAGTCATTTACACTGTTTTCTTTAAATCACCATAGGTTCTGATCTCTGAGGCCATAGCTAAGATGATTGTGCGTGATCTGCAGCCAGTGACCATTGTAGAAAATCAAGGCTTTAGAGAGCTGCTTCAGCTCCTGGAACCACGCTACACTCCTGAGCGCCATCAATACATCCAGAGCCAGCTCCTCCCAGCCTACGCCTACCAGGCCCAGCTAGCAACCCGTCAGGCCCTGGCTTCAGCGCACGCCCTCAGTCTCAGCCTGGATCTGTGGAGGGGCGTAAGTGGAGCCACTTCAGGGTAAGGAGGTAAAATCAACCCAAAACAACACACTTCCCTCTTGGTTTGACTCTCTTAAGGATTTGCCCACTTCCCTTTCTCCCTCTGTCTATAGGTACCTTGGGGTCACCTGCCACTTTCTCACATCTGATTGGCAAATGCGTTCAGCTCTCCTGGCGTGTTTGCCCCTGACTGGGGGCAGCTCTGGGAATCGTGTGCTTTCAGATTTTGAGGAAGTATGTCACTCTCATGGCGTGTCAGGGAGAGCGTTTCGTGTTGTAGCGGACCCTTTCTTTGCAACAACAGTAAAGCCATGCTGTCTACCTGGCTTCTTGGTTTCACCTCCTCTCGCTAACAGGCAACATGAGGATGATGAAGAAGAAGTGGACAGTAGTAACAACTTGGAGGAAGGGATCAGGAACGGCCATGTTGACAGTGGAGAGGAAGGAGAATGGGAGGACTTGTGGGAGCAGAGGCTGGGTGTTTGCCGGGTGGACTGTTTCTCTCGCTCTCTTGAACAGTGTGTAAGTGAGGGGTTACAATCCTGTCCACAGCTCTCCTCCACGCTGGCTAAGGCTGCCTGTTTCTACAACTACATTACCTCTGCTGTCCCACCTGAGAAACTTGCTCAGGTGTTTGATGGTCCTGGGTTGATCATGGGGGGACCAGGAAATACCACCCCTGCAGCAAAAGACTGGGCTGCTCAGCTTAAGGTATTTAATATTAACTCACTCATTACAGGACCTTCACTTTGACTCCCCTTATGTAGCATTTATAAGCAGGATGTAGACATTAATTTATTTATAACACATATTATGTTGTAAACACATATAAGAAGATGTTTTTTAATATGGAAGCAATTTGTGATCATAATTCAAATGAAAAAGCAGACTTGAAAATTAAAATGCATTCACAGAGCCTTTTTAATTTTCAAAATATGAAGAATTCATTCATCCAGTTTGCATTTTAATTTTCATCTTCAAAAATGCACATTCTATGACATAATTCAAATGAGAAAGAAAAAAACATTTGCCTTGTAATTTTCAAAAATGCTCCGCTAACTAGATCTCATAATTCAAATGAAAAAGCAAATTTGAAAATTGAAATGCATGAACAAAAAAGCTTTTTAATTTTCAGAATATGGCTGCATTACTTGACTCCTAAATAAAATTAAAATACATTTGTTTGCATTTTTGCCTTTTATTTCATCTTTGTATGCACATTCAATGACACAACTAAAAGGAAAATGAAAATGGCATCACTTTTTCATTTTCAAACCTGTCCTGCTAAATAGTTCTCATAATTCAAACCAACTTGAAAATGAAATGGCAAAGTGGACGGTGTCAGACGGTCAGATTTCGGCTCCCAGTCTGACCGCGCTACACTCATATTATGGAGGACCACAAGGGTCACGAAAATTAGAAAAAGTATTTCTTTCATTAAAAACTAATTGTACAACTAAAAAAAGAAATTAATAAATTAGTTTACAAATCCCTGAATTAATCCATAATGCAATACTTTCCATTCATGAATGTGGCACGGGCGGACTGGGAGCTGAAGTCTAATGTCACTTTTCTGAGCCGTCCACTTTGTCCTTTCATTTTCGAGTTGGTCTGAATCATGAAAACTAGGGCAGGTTTGAATACGAAAAAGCGGTGTCATTTTCATTTTACTTTTTATTTCTGTCATAGAAAATAAAATGAAAGTGAGATGATTGCATTTCGATTTTATTTATGAGTCAAATAATGCATCCCATTCTGAAAATTGAGAGCTGGAGCTTTCTGATAAATTTGACTTATGAATCTGTTAATATGACAAGAGGGGGCGTGACCAGGGTAAACAAGACCCCATTTGAAGTTCAAATTAATTTATATAGTACATTTAAAAACAACCATAGTTGACCAAAGTGCTTAACAGGCTCCATTAATGCATCACAATTTCCTCTCCTGATTTACGTACAGCTTACAAATGCTAAATGGGGGTGTGTAAATAGAACAAGAGTTTGTGTTGATTCTATTTTAAGTTTCATAGCCTGGTTATGGACCTATAACAGTAAGTATTAATATGAGACAGATATTTGAGTATTAAGGACAAAATTAAGAGAGCGTATCCATAGTTTTCAAAATGTTAATTTTCTGTTTCATTGTTGGCGCAGGTGCTTCGGCGGCTGCTTGACTCAGTTGAGTTCCTGGAGGAGATGAGTGGTCCGGGGGAGCTGGCTCTGAGTGTATCAGAAAGAGCTCTGCTGAGGGAGCTCACTGACACTTTGGAGCCCTTCACTGAGGCCTGGGACATGGTGCATGGGGACAGACAGGCAGACATGCAGACAGACAGACATGTGTCCATCAGCCTGGCTCTGCCTTGTGTTCTGGGCCTCCGTAAACATCTTTCTGAGACGTCAACGCCGCACTGCCCCTCTCTCGTGGTGGGCCTCAGCCAGGCTTTAGAGAGTCGGCTGGCCCCTCTCCTAGA
>JAQFJA010000002.1:15151082-15163878 GCA_029874485.1 Naso brachycentron
ACTGCACGTGTACAATTCAAATGTCATTATTGTACAAGTCATTAACCATGATCCACGTAATACTTACTACATAAAGATGGTGTGTTTAAAGTTATATTTAATTAAGCTACTACACTGTCAATAAATTAAAAAATTTACAGCTAAAATAACAAAAATACAAGAATAATGTGTTTTAAAATGCTGAAAAAGTGTGGATATTTTTATCTGTTTTTGTCTTCAAACATTTTATTTACGTTATATCCTAACATATCTCTTTTTTCTATTTTATCACTTCTGCAATTAAATACATTAAAGTTAAAAACAAAACTTCTTCAATGCTGCAAATGTATCAACTAGTGCAACAAAACAAGTGACACTAAAACCAGCTTTAAATTACAGAACGTAACCAGGATTCGACCTCTCCCTCTTTCTTTTCCTGCTTTGAAACTGGTGTCTCCAATCTTTTCCCCAACCAAATGACTCTTAACTCTGCTGAATGCTGCATGGGTCAGGCAGCTAGATTGAAGCCAGGGCGTCTGGTTAGTGTCCAAGTTTAACAGGAGATTTCTGATGTCTGATTTTACTCAACTGGCCTGCCTTGCACTAATGCCTTGCAGATATGCCAGCAGGGCAGCTGAAGGGGAATGCGCATATCTATATGTAGTTCAAGCTTGAATGAATTTTACAATGCAGTGTTTCTAATATTCTGAACACTATTATACAAATATAAATGAAGGCAGACTAGATAGACTATAAACACTTCTTAATATGATTCAATACAAATGACAGCCACACAAATGGCCTACAAAATGACCATCAAGTTTAATCAACTCCTCTCTAAAAGAGTTTAACAAAAAAGTATTAGAACCTTATTAGAGGAAATAACCTACAAATGATTACATATAAAAAGGCTGTGCAGAGGAAAATAATTTTTTCTTCGAGTGACATAAGAAAATTCAAGTGATATAAGAAAACTAGTGTTACTGTAAAGGTATCAGTCTAAAAAGGAGAGGTAAGAATCCAGTGAGTACCTTTCTAATAGATTAGATATTTGGATGAATGTGGTGCAGCCCACCTACCTAAATACATATTGTACACACAAACAGACACACACACACACTTACACACACTGTCTGGAACCCATACAGCTACAGATGGATCTTAAAGAAACTAAAGCAAAGCTGCAGACGGGATTTTAGAAGCACTGAGGTCGTAAAGTCCCAAATCCTTCCATCCCCACAGCACATTTTAAGACTACAGCATACATTAATCATTTTGTGTCAATGTATTGTGCACACCAAACACGATCACTCAGAGAAGTTGTTTCTAAATCCAGCCAGTTAGGCAAATTATACAACTAAACTAGGTCAAAACTACAGGATCTAGATCAGCTGAATAAGGTGGGTGATATCCTGCCTAAAAAAGTACTGCCTTAATCAGAGCTTGCACCCAATTAGATGCTTATAACTTCTTGCTTATTATAGTGTGCATATAACTGCCTTTTGTACCATCAATAAGCAGTAATCAGAGATAACTAATTATAGGCCTCGTTAATTAACATATTGATGCAGGAAAGGGCACTTATAAGTGCTTTTTTAATGACTGATAAAATGCCAATATGCAAGAAATATGCATACCAATAACCAATTAGTTAATGGTGAATATGTTTGGCTTTATATTAAGTGTTACCCCATGTTTTGGCCTGTTTTTTGTATATTACTGTAGCCAACTGTGTCTGTGGTTACGCTGCTTGATTATTTTTTGACATTTCTCTCAAAAATCTCCTAAATAAGCTTGATTAGTTCTGACAACAACTATAAAATCCCACAAAAGACCAAAGGCAGCCCTGTGGAACAATACAGCTGTCCAGCTTGCAGTGTGTGCACTTAAGCAAACATTGATCGCTGCAGATGTGATAAATATTAAGGGTGTGCATGGAATGCTTAATAAGGCTTTGTCTCTGTTGACAAAGTCTTGCTGTCTGTTGTGTGAATGACACATCCTTCAGCACCCCATTAACACCTCACTGGATTAACAGCTTGATCAATACTACTGTAACAAACACACACTGCTAATCCATCTGCATCACACAGCTGTGTGTGTGTGTATGCGAATGCTCATGTATGTGCTGCTTACCACTATGGCTGAGTTTCTGCGGGAACCGATGGGAGTGGTAGGCAGCGAGTTGAGAGTGGGGCTTGTGTTGAACTCTTCAGAGCTGAGGTTGTCTGAGCCGTCGCTCAAACCGCTGCTGATGGAGCTGCTCTCATCCCAACTGAAAGAAACAATGACAAACAAGATGCGTCAGATAATATTGAAATATTAAAGCGGTGACTTCCAACTGACGATACATGAATTCCAGGGGGTGTGTCTGTAGTTATTAGGGGAAGAGACATGTAAACGAGCACCATTTTTTCGATGGAAATTTAGTTGTGTAAATGGTGGAGCTATTGTATGACATTAATTAGGGTTAAATCCAGACAGATGGTAAAGGTTTGTTCCTGTTTTCGGCGCACAAATTTGACTGTGTTTGAGTAAAGTATCCGTAAACTGAAACACCTGGGGTTAAACCCCAATGAACTCAAAACTCAAAAGTGTCCTTGATCAAGACTCTAAGACCTTTCCAACTTCAAGGGCATAGAGAAGCTAACTGTGTTTTCCTGTAAAGACCCATCAAGTGGTATATACCCCATATGCTCTCAAATCTAAGAATACCAAAACAAAAAATAACAAAAACACAGCAAATTGTGACATCTCACTAGATTTCTCTTTGAGCTTATACACTGCATGAAGTATCACAGCCCCAGCAGCTCAGTTACAGCAGCAGTTGGCTTACTTGGCTCCATGTCTTCCAGTTTGTCTTTTGATTAAATATTCATTGACACAGATCTCATTTAATGCTGCCTGCTCTATATACCTAACTTTTACACTGCAAACACTTGGCAAGCTGAAATTTGGAGCGTTCTAGACATCATCTCAACCCACTCACACAAAAATAGCACTGAAGAGCACATACACAGACTCTCCTGCTGTGGGTGCCCACGGGTGCATGCAGCAGGACTGTGAAGATCATCCACGCATTTTCCCACAGAGCAATTGTTCTACATTCTAGGAAGTATTTCATTAAGTAGTGTTGTGCATGATTGCTTTTATGTACCCACTTTATCTCAACTTATTATGTTTATTTCTGCCAGCATTATTCATAGGACTCTTGTCCGGTCTACACAGGAACCCTGCTGAACAGTTAAGCTGGATACATCTTCCAGCTGAGAAAAGGCACATTGTGCTTTTTGCGATATAACTAGCAATTCACTTTATATTTTTCCTTCAACAGATCAATTGTGGTTAGCATCCAACCATTTCCTGTCTGGCGATTAAAGATATGAACAATATATTTACAGTAATATGACCAATCGGGGCGGATAAACCTCAAGAAATAATAAGAACAAATCTGTCATCTGACTCAACATGACAACATAACTTGAAAGAGGAAGGGGGAAGGTGGAGGGAGGAAAAGGCACATCTGAGAGGTGTGTTTGGGTTTGAGGGTGCACACACACGTGTGCTGGTATAAGTTAAGTAGGTCATGTTTAGGAAGTCAGGGAGATGGAGGTTTTCTTTCTTATTAGGGTCGATAGGTTAGACTGATATCATACTATACTGTAAAGCAAGTTAAAAGGGTGGGGTTTGCCTAATGAGGTCATGTATACTGTGTCACAGGGGAGGATGGAGGGGGGGAGAGCGGTGTGGGCCTTCCGGTTGGGTGCCTGTGTGGGTCACGCCGTACCCTGAGGGACTAGATGACGGGGATCAGGGGGAGAGGGGCAAAGGGAAAGCCCTCCCTGTCTAGCCTGTGGATACATCGACACTAAAAAAGAGCAGACGAGATTTTACGTCTGAAGAGGTTGTCACGCTGCTTTGTCTATATGCCAGCTAGGAGGATTAAGGGCAACCATAAGATCGGGCTAGACACATCCACAAAGCCGACCTACACTTTCTACTGCACTTTCTCAGATGCAACAAATTGAATTAAAATATTGGGTAGCAAGATGGACACTGCAATCTCATATTCCAAGACATGAAAAACAAAATCTTTTTGTTAATTTACATTTTTACGTTAAAAATAAATGCTTGCAAGCTGAAAAAGGGACATACTGAGTTCATATAGTGTTTTAAAAACTGATTAAATTCTTTGGAATTAAATCTTGTTAACTGGAAAATGATTACACGATTAGTTTACAGGGATCACACAGATTTAAGAGTAAAATTGCTTTTCAAGCACTTTTGAAGAAAGTAAAACAAAAAATTTCCAGAGTTTAAGCTTTTATCTCAAATCTACACTGTCACAATAAATGCAATTGCAAAATAATAAAGGCAAGAGTTACCTTACAGCTACAGCACAGAATGCACAGTATACTTAACTGTCCCTGTTTATTTTATCATCTGTTCATATTAACATTTGTTGTATGTTTTGTTCATTATTATGTAATTCTTGCTCATTTAAAGACATGAGATGTCAAAACAAATACAAAGACGGGATTATTTCATTTCAAATAAAGATTTTTTGTTTACATGATTAATTTTGTGGATAAAACACCAAATAATGTTAAAAATCAAGCATTTTTCAAGGTGAATCCCAGCATAATAATAACCTAGAAAACAGGATAAACAGTTAAAATCAGGTATTTTCCAAACTCTTATCAGGACTTTGTAGAAACCCTTTCATGCACAGCTTTAAAACTCAGCTAGAGATTTAACAACTTTCTGAGAAGGATGTTGTTCTCTAGATTCCTGTTTTACATCAGATAACTTTGTTGTACAAAAATGCACAGAGGAACTAATAAATTCTGAACACATACAGAGTGTATCTATTTGTATACAATAGCCTGCTTGTGCATGTGTCATTTATTCTTCATTGAACAAACTCATTGCTGGGAGATAAACTTCCTCTCAGGAGGCACAGCTGTGCTTTACCATCAGCGCCTCTCTGAAGCAACACCTTTCTCTTCATATCCTGTTATTCGCTTCACAGCTGTCTGGGTGTCCGCTGGAGCTTTAGTGAAAGATAAAGCTCTCTGTGATGAATAATTCAGATCTAATAGGAAACAGACCAAACACAGTCTCTGCTGAATTTAGTGTCACTCAGTCAACTGATGTGAAAACAGGAACTCACAGAGGAGAGAGTTGAGGTCAGGGGTCAGACACCACTGAAAGCAGCTAAATGAGTGAATAAAATATGAAGCAGATGATTTGAACTGATCTATCAGAGAGATTGTTTCAGAAATGGATGGGGAAAAATTAAAGTTGAGTATTTTAATCATCAAAAAGAAATTACTGTGTTATGTTTTTCGTTTTTAAATGAGATTTCTACATCAAAAATTGCAAATCTACCAAGAAGAGACATTCCATTAAAGGCTGCATAGATGAGACGAGAAGACGCCTAAGAGACTCAGGAAGTAATAGAGATTTAGAGACAAAGTGTGCACCAAGAGGACCATAAGGCACCATAAGTCAGCGTTACAGTTTGTCTGTGTGTGTGTGTGTGTGTGTGTGTGTGTTGCAGTGAGTTAGGCTGCCCTCAGCTCTGATCTGCAGAAATCGCGTTTAATCAGAGTTCAAAGTCACAAGCTTCTCAGTTCTGCGAGGAGAAAATCTTAAGCTCCAAAAGATTGTAGAAATTATCTGCTGAAGGTTTTAAGCTTCTTGCCATTGTATTATTAAAGTCAGTCCAAGGTTTGAAAAAAAGGGAGAATTTTTCTTATTTCTAAGCCAAAAACACATAGCCTCAATCACTGTCTGCCAATATACAGCTACATCAAATCTACTGTTGTGTCATCCAGCTCTTCACTGCCTCCACAGTTCTCCATCAGCTCCACTGGGTGGGATAAAAAGAAGTCTAAGCTTAAAAAAAAGAAGGCGATGAAACACAAGGATGCTCAAGAGAAGAGGGTGAAGCGGCGTGTGTGGCAAGAAGAAAGAACTGAAACAAGAAGCATGAAAAAGAGAGAGCTATAGTGGAGACGAAAGTGCTGTTGATGACAGATCAGAAAACATCTACATCTCAGGACAAGATGCACCACATTCTCTCAACTCTCTCTTTAAACTTCCACCAACCTCCCTCCTCGACCTCAACCTGCTCCTTCCTTCCTTCCTTTAACTGCAGCTTCTAGATCTCCTCTCATTATCTCTCCTTTCTCCGCCTCGTCTTTTTTTTAATTCTTCAGCAGCAGCTGCAGAGACTGAGGGATAATATTAGCACCCAGTTCATTTACATCACCCCTCTCACACATTAGCAAGCCTCTAACTGCAGAGCACCACTCAGTCAAGCCCCTTTTCTGTCACATTTGCATTTAAACCTACAGTTTATCTTCCTCTTGATGGCAACTTGACACCATGCTACAGCACTCAAACATATATTGTAGAATCTGAACTGCCTGCCAACATGTTAGATGGAATAAATTTTAAATGAATGCACATTATCGTATGATGTTATTAAAGCACAGTGTGAAAATCAAGGCCATAAACCACATCTGTACGTCCCGCTTAAATGTATGTTAAATTTCATTTTTGTATTGTGACTTTAGACCTGATCTCAAGCTTAAGAACACAGCTGGAGGGAAAAGGAAAGGGGAATTGAAAAATGGTGCTCTGCGACTGTAATTCCATGAGCTAAATGAATATCAAAGTTGATTCAATTTAGGCTGCAATAAATGTCAATTTACATGATATGCGCTTGATTAAACTCATTCCTCACCTCTACCTGACCGATTTTTTTTCCTGCACAAAATGCAGCATCCAGCTGGGCTGAGAATATGCCACATGAACACGCTGTATTCAGCCATGCCGAGCCAGCTGCACACAACTGGTTTCCTACTCTATCTTCACTTATGAAATTATAACTGCAACTCCGAAAAGAAAAGCCACGATGACTCCAGACCAAAGTCACAGTTGGTCATGTCTAAGAAAGTGAGAATGCAAGCGGCTGAATATTTCAGATAGTTTCAATATTTCATTTTCCGGACTAATAAAGGTCACGGTGGTCTATATAAACAATATCCTCCTTTCGCAGAGACATGATTTCTTTGTTTCTCATAGTCTGCAGAGAGGACCGGCACACCCACACAAACACAGAGCATCGCATCTATTGAGAGAATTTCTGAATAGCTGCGGTTGAGTTTAATAGTCGTCTTTTATTAACAGACTGCTGTGTTCTCCCCCTGTTCGGACTATGGAGCTAATTGCTCTGATCGCAATGTGAATGTGCTTTTTTGCTGCTCATAACGAGAGCTCTGCACTCCCTTCTCCTCTGTCTTCTCTCTCTGACCTCTGAGGTTCAGGGGTGGGAGACAAGAAGAGAGAGAATTACGCCAGATACAGAATGAAGAGTCACTGCAGAGACAAAGACAATATGGCTGTGATTTGTGTGAGCAGTGCTTGCTGGGAGTCTTGCCAATTTTAGGGAGCAGACTTAACAGTATTTGCTGATAAGCTGCTCCATCTCAATGCATTTGTTAAATCTGCATGGTGGTCATTTGGATGAATTTTATTCTGAAAATCTCCTGCTTTGGGGCGAGTAGAATTCAACTTTTAGAGGCAATGTAGGCAATTTTTTTTTTTAACTTTGCCCCATAATCAAAAGCTGGATAGGCATTGTGGAAGGAGACTGACTAACTATAACGCACAAAAGGACCAGAAAGTGAGTAATTACCAATTAAGTAACTACCTGATGTCAACACACATTCTAGAGAATGTCACACAAAGCCTACCAACAGATAAATAACAGGGAGGAGCAAAATGTTCTAAACCATTTTGTTACTTAATTCCATAAAGTCTAACTATTATTAAGAATATTTAGTGATGTAATCTCAAAGATTTTTGTGGAGTTTAATAGATCTAGTAGCACAATGGGGCTGTTTTGCTATTAGTGGATCCCTATTTTGTTTATCTTGTGCAGAAGAACATACCAGCATCCAAAACAATGTTGACATGCCATTTTACTAATCAACAGGTGGCAGTAACAGGCCAAGATTTGCATGCAACACACAAGCAGAGGCAGCGATGAAGAGCGCTGCAAACTAATAAAATGTACGCAATGCTGGATTTAAAATGCTTTCAGATTTGGGTTTGCAAATGTTTTATGACGAAGAAGATGATGCAGTGATACAGGAGCAGAAATGTGAAAGAGCCTTTAGATCTGGTGAATGATACAAAACAAACAGAATGGTGGTATTAATAAAAGGGCTGAACTCCACGTACCCTCATGATTTTATTCAAGGTGACATTTGGACGCAGGCTCTGCCACTTGTATAAAAGCATGGAAAGTGTTTCTGCAGTTCTACAGTGGACAGGAACTTTCCATTCCTATTAAAATCCACAGTGTCACATGGCAGAACCCAAAATGGCTAAATCAGATGGGTCCATGGTTGTAGTGATGCCTTTTCAGGCAAATGGAAAGTAGGGCAGTGCCAGACTGGCACTGGGCAGTCGGCTCCGAAACCGGAGGGGGCACGCACGAAAGGGCTGCTGAAGTCATTAGATACTTAATGCGTGAGACTGCTTTGGTGCAAGACATGACAATAAGGTGACACAGACTGCCTGTGCTTCTGTTTCTGTCTGTACAATTCGGGATTTATGCACAGATCTCAGATCAGCTTGAAGAGGAAGAAAACGGCAGGAGACTTGGCATCATGGGTGAGGGACACAAGAGAGGACACGTGGCTCTACACTCACACACAAACACACAAAAACTAAGAACTGAAACAGACTTATGAACCATCCCAACACAAAAATACCACATGACAAATTACAGCAGGTGTTAAACACATAAACAGTGTTTTGACAGACAGAAAGAGAAATTCTCATGTCTTGCCGTCTGTAGCATCTCAACATCTTCCTCAGTCTGGACACATAAAAAAGCATGTAACCCAGCGGGGATGGCTGCTTCCTCACAAAGTCCCACAGTGACACTGGTGTGAATATAAGTCCACACACACATTCCCACAAAACAAAATGACTCACTTGGCGTGGAAAGCACGACCGGCCACACCCCATCACCAGAGTTTCATTTCTTCAGCTCAGTCATGGCAGCACTGACCATCCGGCAGACAAAATGCTCACACTGTATATTTGATTTACGCCTCAGAAATGTTAAAATAAAATCATGTTGACTGCGTTTATGAGCTCACATCAAATATGTGTGAACAGGCGTTTACCTGGAAAGACTGACAGGTTGATAGAGAGTGTGAATGTGATTTGTGTGCACAGATGGCAAACAACATGGGTCCCTGGACCACTTCTGCAGCTTATCACCAGGAAATGAACACACACACTCTCTCTCTCTCTCTATCACACGCACACATAAAGAGAGAGAGACATGTGAATCACCTTGGTGGCTTATGGGCATATTGCACAAAATTTTCCAATCCAATGGAGAACAGAATTAGGACAGGTTGAGATATTATCGGAATATTCTTCCTAGCTGAATGAATATTTGAAACTTTGTCGGTCACATTGAATTTTTAAGAAGCTTCTGTGTAGGATTAACCATCGCTGCAGCACCATATAGGGTCATGAAAAAATTTCCACTCCAGGCTAAGCCCTTATTTTGTCTTGAAAGTCTCAAACTCTGTCACATGAGGTACAGTAGAGACATAACATTGCCTAGACATCAGTCACTTCGGACTGTACTACTGTAACAATCGTGATCATAGTTTACAATATCTTTCTGTGATTGTATTTGCAGGAAGTTTGACTACAAACGTTATTTTAACTGCCTTTTTGTATAAAGTATCAGGCATCTACTGCCCTCTGGAGTCATAGCATGCTTTTATCAGAGGCAAACTGCTACACATGCTGTGCTGACCTTTAATCTCGCTGGTAAATTGCTTATTCCACCACTTTCAAATGATGCCATGTTGCTGTCTGGGTGCTAAGTGCACTTGTCGAGTAATTAGCAATAAAGCTGTCATTAAAAATGGCTTTTAATTAGCTACTCAGTACAGGTTCTCTGCTGAGTTGTATCGTTAAAGACTCAATTAAAAACTAGATTGTGCAAGTAGCCTGCCTTTGGATACAAATTAATTTCCTCCTCAGCTTTATTTATCATTTCCTCTCCATCACATTTCCATGATGAGGACTGAATTATGTGTGATAGCTGCTTGGACAGTCTTTAGTAGCACACACACACACACACACACACACACACACACCATACACAGCAGTATTGGGGCATTACAGGGGATTACAGAGCAGGCTGGAGTTAATGAGCTCATAATTACTGCTAATTCCATCTGCCACCAGGATCAGAGCAGGCCGAGGGGCGTTAGCTAGAGGTGCAGTGTACGTGTATATGTGTGTGAGAGTGTGTAAGTCCGCGGAGGGAAATAAGAGGTCACATCCCCAAATGGCCATCACAGAAGAGAAACCTTGTTGTGCCTTTGACAGGCATATCCCTGACAGCAATGGCCTGAGGGTTTAGGACACAGACCCACAGACCCACAGACCCACACACACACACACACACACACACACACACACACACACACACACCAGATTCAGATAAACTGCAATTGTGCCCTAGAGTGAGGCTTGAATTAGCTGTCAGAAGTGTGTGATGTTAGTGGTGGGTGGAAACGACAGCTTTGCTCAACTTGCTGCTCCACTGAGGGTTACACCACACCAGGCAGGGCTGCGTATTATTGCCTCTAAGGTGTGTGTCTGTGTGTAGAAGGATATAAAGGAATATCATTCTTCCAGGTTTTCCTCTCAAGGATGGGGACACATTCTACAAATACTTGGGGCTTTCTGGGTGGAAAGTTGAAGCACTATAAAGGCACTCACACGCATCAGCAGTCCCGGTCAGTAAAATGTGTTTTTTTCAGTGTGGGAGAAGTGGAGACAGATGGACAGAGAGAAAACCGTACAACTCATGAAGAGAAGGAATTGCTTTAGCAATTTTCACCCCAGACAGTAAATTTATTTCTGAGTCTCTTCTCTGCCTCTGACCTCCCTGGGGTGGCTGGACAAGGTTTGCGCAGAGTTCAACACACCGCAGTCGAGAGTCGACTTGGCTCTGAACTGCTTCATCCCCTTGAAATAAAGCAGGACAGTCCAAACGGTGGGAGGCTCCAAGCGTCATATAAGGAACTTTGAGTTGTGAAATACTCCTGGAACCAAAATCTGTGTGACTGTTGATCACGCTGGCGCCGACTGGGTCATCTTGATCTCCTCATACTGTAAAGCCCCAAAAAGGAAAACAGCAGAAGCAGGGAGAGGTGTGAGGATTAATTGCTAGCGAAGCACAAGACACGTTCTCTTCTTCTACTTTGTTTTTGTCTTTTTCCTACTCAGCTCAAATGGGGTTAAAGTTTAAAGGTTACTGACCCCCAGTCTAAATAAAGCTGAAGCAGAGCTTTGAAAGCAGTCACAATTCAAACAATGCCTTTTGGACTCGATTAGCATAAATTAAAACACTGATTGCTGGAAAAGAATGGGAGAAAAAAAAATTCTCCACAAAGTGATTTCATGCTCTTGATGTAAAAAGTGTGACTAATTTGGAGAGAGTGAGTTAGATTTCCAGAGATATTAAAATGTCTGTGATTTAGGTGATGACCAGCAGGGCTCTTAGTCTATAGGACTTTGACCCAATAACCCATGACCCCTAAAAAGTAACCTGACTTTCTTCCAAAGTGCTTTTTTCTCCACATGAACAGGAAGCAGAAGAGGGACAGCACTCCTGGGACAAGGTGGAACAGCCTTTTAAATCACCTCAATAAGTAGTTCAGCGTGGGGTGCAGTGTGGAGCACTTCCCAGGCCCGACTCAAGGGCTAAGAACTGGGGAGGAGCTCACAAGGGGAACCCCGGCACGCAGAGGCCCAGGACAGGGGTTGAATCCTGGGGTAGAATTACCTCTGGCCTCCCTTCAGACACGTCAACGACAACAAAACAGTGAATCATGATACAGCCAACCTGTTGGATTTTGGGAGGGAAAAATGCAGCACATACTCAAGTTTAATCGTCGATATTCACTGAGAAATCTATGAGTGATATGATGTTTATGCAACACTATTAGATGCACCACAATCAGGAACCAACTCCCTCTAACACACACTCTCACACACACGCTCATATAACAGATGGAGGAACTATGATGTCAGCATGATATGAGCCTGTGTTCATGGGCAAAAGGGCAGTGGCTCAACATGGCTAACAAATGCCTCAGCCACAACAACTGGCACAGACATGTAAATAACATTTTTAAAGGGTATCCTCTCCCAACATACAGAAACTGTGTGTTATTTTAAGAGTATATTCCCTTCATGTTGTGGTCAGTTTTGTGTTTTCTGATGACTACAGCTAATCAGCTAATGCCACCGCTTAATGAAGTGTTAATCATCCAGATTAGTACAGACAACAGCAGTGAGTTTCCACATTGCTCTGAGATGCTAAATGTGCTGACTGGAGCGGATCAGTGGATTGCGGGCTGGCGCTGAAGAGGCCAAGCAGCATCTCTAGAGGCAGTTTGGGGTGCGAGAAAAGAGTGGGCATGTTTGAACAGAAAGAAAAAGACGAGACAGCACAAGGTGAGAACATGTGAACTATGTGATTGCGTAGCTTTTGTTTAAATTAAATCAAGCTTCACAAAGAGACTACAGATCTGAGCAGAGCACTGCCGAGCACCTGCCAAAGGTTGTCCAAACACCACCTCAACAAAAAAGAATGAAAGGCCCATTGACTGAAGCAAAGATACTCTTTCACTTCTTCTGGCCGAGATAAAGCAGACACCTATTAAAACACACACATTACTCCCATGCTGTG
>JAQFJA010000002.1:15239174-15255633 GCA_029874485.1 Naso brachycentron
CACCCCACCCCCCCCCCACACACACACAAGTAACTAAGTAACTTTTACTCTGAGTAGGCTACATTTTGAATGAGCTACTTTTTACTTTACTTTTACTTGAGTAGATTTTTACACCAGTAATTTTACTTCTACTTGAGTAAAATTTTATGAAGGTAACAGTACTTTCTACTTAAGCAGATATTTTTGTACTCTTTCCACCCCTGGTAATAAATTGATTGATTCGTCATCTGTTCCTATCTGCTCAACAAAGACTTTTCTTTCTTGAACTTTGGCTCTCTCGCCCTTTTCCTCCCACTCACATTCCAGCTCTAAAATTACAAGAGAAAGCTGCATGTCATAAACACTTGTAGGGTCTTGAAACGCGGCAAAATGTCTTGTAACTCATTTATTTTATGTAGCCTATCTAATCTTACATATATATTTTTAAGTTTATTTATCATGACCTGCCTCATGATCCATGACAGGTTTTTCTAAGCAGGTGCACTGTGACCTAAGGGGGAGGTGGCTAAACCCACCTACCTGTAGCCTATTTCTGCTAACACACACACACACACACACACACAAGCAGGGAGTACCATAAACAGACCGGATCTCCTCCCGTCTCCAGGAGGAGGCGGGGTGCGAGTTGAAGGGGGAGAAGGTCCACAGAGCAGCCGGGCATGTTCAAACATATCCAGGCAGACCAGCCTTCAGACGTCACAGCGTGCTGTCAATGGATAAACACACCGACTACATACGAGTCTGTGATTTGGTTATAGGCCATTGATGTCATAGGCTATCTCAAACCGATTTTTCCTGAGGGACACTTGACACTTATATAATAACACATGAGATGCGTATTTTTTTGGATTAATATTGAGACGCACCACTGCTGAGGACTTTCTAAGTTGACTTGCTCTGAAGACGTGGGCTCAGCGTGGCCATGTCTCTCCCTGTCAAGGTGATGAGAGACGGGCTGCTGGAGAAGCGCAGCAGCGGGCTCCTCCAGCTGTGGAAGAAGAAGCGCTGCGTGCTCACCGAGGAAGGACTGCGCCTGCACAACTGCAAAGGCGGGGGCGGTGATGCTCGGAGTTCGGCGTGTAGCTCCAAAGCCAAGGAGCTCCGCTTTGAGCGTATGGCCACGGTGGACTGCGTGGAGTACAAGCGAGGGCTGGTGTACTTCACCGTGGTCATGGCAACGGGGAAGGAAATTGATTTTCGGTGTCCGCAGGAAGGCACAGCGTGGAACGCGGAGATCGCTTTGGCGCTGGTGCGCTATAAGAACCTGCAGGCCGTGCAAACGGGACGGAACAGGCACCTGTCCGCAACACACCTGGGCAGCGCTGGGGAGGATGAGGAGCTCTGACCTGGTGCAGGTAAGGCTTTTATTCAAACTAGCAGGTCATGCCATTAAAATGGAGCTAATAGATTTGAGAAGGTTTTTATTTGTTCACCTATTTAGACTTAATTATGACATTATGTTGGGCTTTGGCTTTGGGTGGAGGAACCACACCCTTCAATTGGTGGAATGTGTTGGGTTCACTCCCAGTTGCTACCAACTTTGTGCCACAGCGTGACAGTGAAACCCAAATCAAAGCATCATTTAACACCCCAAAAGAGGAGGTATCCATGTTATAAACTGCTCATAATTTGTCTCTTTTTCTTGAATTTCTTAGTCATCTCCCACATAGATGCACAGTGTGGTTGAAGTGGTGCTAATAGTAACAAGCTGGTGCAGTGATTGAATGAAATCAAATCCTCGAGCTGGCACATGACTGGAAAGCAGTCAGACCTCATGCTCAGTGTTTCGATGTTCCACTGCAAAGCTTAAGTCACGTCAGTCTTTCCTCGCTATGGTCATTGGCCTTTACACCACAGTCTCCTTAGAACACAAACCCACTCTCACTTGAGGACATAATTACGAAGCAATGTGAGCCTCCAAAATAACATCTGCCTGCCTCTCCCTCACTAGGCAGCCAAGTATTTTTAAACACACACACACTTACACACATGCATTCACATAAACATAAGCTCTCATATTTAACTGACATAAAATGAACTGGACATTTGGGGTGACCGGAGCCACTCGTCTTATCAGCCTTTCCACATTTAGGACACAATCAGTGGCGTCACATGACAACATGCTATTTACAAAAATGGGTCGCTGAAATCTCAAATGTTCATGAACTCCTTGTGTAAGTCTGAACTATGAGCTCACAGTCCAGGAATTCACTGCAATGCTTCCTTAAGAGAGCTGCAGTAGTCAAGTGCCCAAATTAACTTAGTGGCTGTGGTAACAGTGTAATGTAACTCAGCACAAATACATTTTGTTTAACACCATCAGCTGCCCTGGTGACAATTGAATATTAAAAAATCTGTTCCTCTTTTTCCAGCAGTTCGACTTCTCGAGAGTTAACCAATCAGAGTGGAAGGGATGAGGACTTCTTATCCATTCGCCTGAGTCTCGCACAGCATGATGGGATGTACGGAACAGCCATTAGCGAATTTGGATTAAAGGACTAAGAGCAAGAGTCACAGACACACTTCTTGTCTTACGTGAGCGTATGCATGCTGTCATGCAGAACCTCAGTATCTGATGTGTTGTAAGCAGATGGCCTCTTTGCACAATGTCATTGTGGAGATTGCTGCAGAAGGAAAAGATGGAGGTTATGGACAGACACTGAGGAGCTCGGACTCTGTCAGTCCCTTGTGCCTTGATGTTCCAAAGATTTTTTCTATCTTGAGCATAATTCCTGGACATTTTCTTACACTGTTTCTTCAGTCCAGCTTGTATAGAAACACATTGTTTGACTGGCTTTGCTATAGACTGAACAAAGCCAAACATAAAGAAAAAGTATTTTGCTCATAAATCATTGCACATTAAACTCTATGTTATTACTGAAACCATGTACAGTATTAGACTCCTAAAAAAAAATAAATAAATACATTTTTTGTCAGTAATCCTGAAGTGCTGACATATATTTCACATGAGTTTTCTATTTTTGAGCAATACTTCAGTTCTCCACACTGGAACATATAATGTGTGGAAGAATAGAGTCAGCTGCAATTTATTTTAGGTTCAGACCATTAATTGCTAAGCTCATCTGTTTCCAGTTGTGGTGTTACATTGCTGCTACAGCCTCCAGAAAACACACACAAACGCCAAACACACACACCGTGGCACCGCTCTCCTGCTCTTGCGAATGCTGAAGTCAGGACACCTTTTGTTCTGAGCAGTGTGCAGGACTAATGAGAGGCACCATGAGCCTGAGGCGTGTGCACACAAACAACCGCACACGCAACTTCACCTACAGAAGCTTACGTGCACACACAGCATGAAATTCAGCAAGGCCTCAGCATCAGCAGACTCTTGTTAGTGAGGCATAGCAGATATTGTTCACTCAAGCATCCTTTGTGTGTGTGTGTGTGTTTGTGAAGAATATAGCAGTCTGTGTGTGAGCTGCTCTGGGCCTCAGTGCAGGTCAGGAATAAAGACTTGATTGTGTGGGGACTTCTCTCGTTACTGTGGAAAACCCCAAAGCTAGCCACACCGCATGAGTCAGCCAGGGACCAAGAGCATTGCAAGAAATGGAGACAGCCAGTGATGGATCATTTATCTAAGCAGTGTGTGAATGTGTGTGTGTGTGTGTGTGTGGGCAGGTGTAAATACACAGAATAATGTGTAAGGAAATCTGTGGAGAAGTGCAAATGTGTTTGCATGTAGTGGTTATGCGCAATAAGTCCTCAAAGTCCAGTCCCTTCACAGTGTGTGTGCTCACACGGTGCAGCGGAATGTCCTGTCTAAACATCATAACCTCTGTGCGGGGTATCTGGTTTTCTCAGCAGATAAACAGACTCATGTAGTCTCAGAGCAGCAGCTGACCTACAGTTGAATGAATGTGAGTCAGAACAATGTTTGTCTCATGTTGACACTGATGTTATGGCAAATAGGACAGTCGTCTGATTAGTTAATCAGTGCTTGTAGAAAGAGAAGGCATGTTTGTGCATACTTATTTGACAAGGACTCGAGATTACTCTGAAATGTTTTACAAGTCACATTTTTCTTCTCGAGCTTCAACAAATGGAGCTGCTGTCTGCTGTGTGAGTGCTAAACCACTAGAGGTCGATCTTGCTCCCGTTGAGTGAAGAGAAGGTGTCTATACACTGTTTTTGGCAAGAGCTGTGTGTGTTTTCTCAGTGATTTGGACTTCTAAGTTTTTTGGTGAATCTTCATATAGTGTAGGCTCCTATTTGATTTTTTTTTTTTTTTTAATTTGGATCATCTGTCTTGTGTAGCTGTTATGTTTTTGTGTGTATGTGTATTAGGCTTTGTTTACATAAAAGTTACCAAGGTAAAAACATTTAAAAAAATGATCAGAGTAATTTGGTCACTATAATGGTACAACACCATTATAAGTTCTACCAGTACCTGATCATGAACAACATGATTGTGGTAGTGAAATCACCCTGATTTAAAATGTAATGTGTTTATTAACTGAACAATTCCTACTGAAAAACCAGGATAAAGTTGGTCCAGTTGATATTTATTGTAAAAGGAAAAGATACAAAACTGTCATAACATTCTTTTAGTGAAGATGTCAAATCCTTTAACTGTCGTATCTGTGACTGTATAGAGAGATTGATGATATATATTTATGCTTTACTGTCCATCCCAGGTGGTGACAGAAGTTCTTCTTTGACAGGGCTCAAAAAACATTCACACAATCCCATCAAACACATATAGTTACGGGTGTACATGTGACAGGATATGTCTGTTTTCTATTATTCTACAGTTTATGTTTACAGGGACAGTACACATTTACAAGTAACTGCATCAAAGTTAGCGTGTAGCTAGTTTGCATCTTTTGTCCCTGAGCAGGTAAACAAACAAGAAAAAAGAAAACAACTAGTACAAACCAGCAAACAATGTATATAAAACAGCACAATAAATAGAAGTCTGTCAGCCATAACATGTTGTAGGCTATTGGATAGTAGTACATACTACACAAACATGTACAGAAACCTGCCCGCTGAAGGACATTTTATCAGTCTCTTTGTCTGTATAGATTAAAATATTTAAATATTCAATTTTATATATTTATGAACTTGACTTTCAGATGAAACATGAGCATTAAGTCATTCATTAATTCATGATCCATAACCGCATAGGCTTTGCAGGGTCACGTGTGGGCTGGAGCCAATTTCAGCTGACACTGGGCGAGGGCGGGGTACATCCTTAACAAGTCTCCAGTTCATCACAGGGCTGACATTTAGAGACAAACAACCATTCACGCTCACATTCACACCTACGGGCAATTTAGAGTCACCGTTTAACCCAGCCTGCATGTTTTTGGACTGTGGGAGGAAGGTAGTATCCGGAGGGAACCCGTGCAAACACGGGGTGAGGATGCAAACTCCACATAGAAAAGTCCTACTCCTGCCAGGTATTGAACCCAGGACCCTCTTGCATTAATTCATTAAAATGGATATTTCAGGTCTGTTTTAACCCTCACATTACAAGTACTACTGATGGAAACACACCTGTTACTGCACCACAAAACTTAACTCTTATTTAATTGGCACTTTGAAGCATGAGCAAGTGGCAGTGTTGTGTTCTGAGTTTCAGTGGTGTTTTCATTCGTGTTACAGATTGGTTCCTGAAGTTTCACTTTGTGTGAGAAGATGATCTATGTGGGAGGCTTAATAAGAGGCAAAATATTTCCTAGGCGCCTCCCTGCAAGCATGTCTAGAATTTTGATCTGCCCTTTGAGGTTTAGGTGTGGGCAAACATAAAGCAATGCCAGCAGCTCTGTTACGCTGTCCTTGGGCACAGCAAAGCTTTGAGCTAAATGTTAATGTCAGCATGCTAACACGCTTGCATGTCGATATTAATTGTTATTATGTTTGTTATGCAAACCATCTTTATTTAGCTTGTTAGTGTACTAACATTTGCTTATGAGCATGAAACAAAGGATACATGTGAGGCTGATGGGAATATTCTTGGTTTTAGCTGAACATAGACTGTGTATGATGTGTCTTCAGTTTTACAAGTACTTTGTCATAAACCAACAATTTGATTGATTTGATGATTGTGCAAAATCATCAGGATTCAGTATTCGAGCACCATGAATATAGAAAATTTTGTAAAAATTCACTTATTACTGATTTCACTAAACAACAAATAAATAAACCTCATGGTGGTGCTCTGGGAAAAGTCATGGGATCACCAAAAACCTTATGAAATGCTTTCGGAAAGTTAAAAAAAGGAGATAGAATTTATAGGATAGAATAATGTTAAGCTGATACCAATGACCAAAAACTGAAGGAGCAAACAGAAGCAAATCCAAAACACTCAAGAAACACAAAAACTAAACTAAAACAAACCAAAATGGCAAGAGGAAAAATAAATGCAGGAGCAAACACAGCACTGGGAACAGATGCAGATTAACTGACAAAGAGTGAGGGAAAAACACAGAGCTAAATACACTCAGGAAGGAAATCTAACGAGCAACACGTGAAACTAATCTGTACAATTACAGCAGCTCCAACAAAGAAAGAAAGTATAACAAAATGTGACACATGAGGAAAGAACTCACAAAATAAACCAGGAAACAGACTAACTAAAATGTGATCATCCTCTGGGGATCACAAATGTTTTTACATGTACATAATTTCACAGCATTCCTTCCAAAAGCTGTTGAGTGTTTCAGCCTGAACAAACAGATCAAAGCTGCCTTCCTCAGCAACGCAACTGGTGTGGCTTAAAATACTGTACAAAAAACATTGTTTTCATTCTATCTTCTAATACTTCTAACTGAAATACTTTGTCTACTATTTTAATTTGGCTTAAATTCTCTTTCAAGACAAACTTTGACCAATATTAGCATATTAACACCTGCCTTCAGTTCATCATCTGAGTTGCCATCATCATCCTCCAGTGTCATGCAAGGCCAAAGCTCCAGGCTCTAACTGCTGGCCTCTGGTTTATAGCAAATCTGTGAGAGACAAATGGACAAAGCAAGATTAGGGAGTAAGAGAGATGGGGCTGACTAATAATAGCTTCCACTAACAAAAGAGAAACACACAGTGACATAATTAGGGGAGCAGTTAAATAGAGGGACCTCGTCTTTGACTTGTCCATCCTTCCTCTGCTGCTGTTGCATCTCTCTGCTGCTTCTTATTCTGGTAAGGTTTTCTCCATGGTATTATCTATAAAGTCAGGTGTGGTGTTAAGCCTATTTTTTCCCTCTGTGCATACAGAAATTTAATGGATGACAGTTTGAAAAGAAAAAAATGTGTGTGGGGCAACCATTTATTTGTATTTTGCCATGTAGACTTCATAGAAGTTTGAAATAATTCTGGATCGAATGGTTTTTACAGCAGAAATGTTAGTTGCAATCAGACTGGTCAAGTAGAAGGACTCATTTTATGTTTGCTTTTTTTTTTTTTTCAAAGTGGATTAGTGTATGATATATACCGTCAGTCCAAAAAACAGGTATATTTTAAGCAAAAAGTGGATGTCTGTGTTTGCAAATCTTTGTCAACCTAAGTGCATTTGCTTCTGCAAAAAAAACACGTCTGTCTGTTTAAATGTGTAGCCACAGCAGCTCTGTTCAAATCCAGGGCTGACATGAACTTTCCAAAGCACCTGGGGCTGTTTTTGAAATTGCCAAGTTGGCTGTACCACCGAAGCTCATAAGCATCCATGAATTACTGGCGGTAAATCCCTGATTGAGACTGGGCAACCCAATGCGCAATCACAGTCCACAGCTGTTTATCAGATGTCCCCTGATCTATTTGGGGAGACAGACCACTCTAAATTCCTCTCCTCAAGATAATCCAGAGGAGAAAGATGGGGTTGAGAGTCAGGAGAGATGGCTATCAGTCTGGAATTTTCCTAATCCTCAGCAGCAACTTGTAACCCTATCATGCTGGGAGGTCTTAGGTAGTGTCATTCTCAACTGGAACCAAATGATAAAATGGGAGAGCGACTTTAAGAGGGAAAGGATGAGATGAGGAGAAACAGAGAAGGGCTGAATGTTGTAAATCATTTGTAAAAGGGCAGAAGACCATGAGAGTGAGGAGGAGGAGGGGGGAGACAATCAAACAATATCGTAGGAATAAACTGATAAGATGCGTTTAATGACTCAGTGTTACTTTATGTCTCATGGAATGCATCATTTTTACATGATACTTTGCTTTTAGTAGACGATATTTCCCAAACAAAACTATTCACAGTAAAGTCTAGCAATTATTTTTAAAAACGGGGACCATTTGTACACAGCACTAATAATCACTCTTTTTAAAAGGATGAATATAAGTCTCAGCAGCAGGTTTGTTAAAACCTCAAAAAACCAAGTGGCAACCACAGACGTACCTCCACAACAATGGGATACACCAAAGTACCTGCTTATTGTCACATTTTTTAATTTAACGATTATCTATTACTTTGATTATTTTTAACCATTAATCCCCAATTTTTCACCTACTTTTAGCTAACTGTTTTAACTATGTATTCATTAATGTTAATTAATTATTTCAAACACTTCTTCTTGCTAATGAATGCTTATCAATGCTAGCTAGCAAAACTGTGTCAGCTATGCTTGTTTACTAGTTTTTATGTTTAGCATAAAATAGTCATGGTGAGGTGTTGCTGCTGATTCACTATATAGATATGGAGTCATGAAATTTAATTTCAACTGTAGTTGATATTCTTGTACAATAGTTGAGTTACTCTGCAGGCCTTTTACATAAAGGCTACCCACAACTGGTTGGGGATCCCTGGCTTAAGAAATGTCATGTTGGGTCTTGTCAGTGAGACATGAAAAGCAGAGGCCACGCTTCCATAAAGCATGATAATCGAGTGTCAAAATAGTGTTAACAAGCAGGATAGGGGTGCCTGAGCTGCTCACCTGGTGGAGTGCTTATATCGTGTATTAAGGCTGAGTAGTCACTGCAGCAGCCTGGGCTGATTCCAGTTGAAGCCCTTTGATGCACGTCATCGTCGCTCCCCTGCCTCTCCTGTCTCTCTTCAGCTGTCACTATCTGAATACAGCATAAATGCCATGAGAAATAAATCTAAATAAAAGAACAAGATAAAGGAGGCTTGTCAGTGTGCACAGTTTTGTGTGACTGATTTTAATAGCATGTTCATAAAGAGGCATGGAAACATGATCAGGCCCTCTAAAAACCAATGAACAAACGCTTACAACTGTTCATTGTGTATGTGTGTGTTTGTTTGTTTGTAATCTCTTCTGTCTGTCCCTCAGTGAGATCTCATCAGCAGGATGCCCGAGCACATGTAAGTGATCTGGCTTTGTGTTATTATACACTATTTTCTCTTTTACATGTATTTTTTGTTGTTGTTCACAAATTATGTTTTGTATTTACTTAAAAATCATTTCCATTTCTCTTCACAGACAAGAGGTAAGTCTTTTTTAGTCACTGGCTTGTATAAAAGTATTTCTTCATTCTGAAAATGCTTCAAAAAATTACAAAAAAATATTTAGATGATTTTTTAACCTGAAAATGAAGTAGTAATGTTTTTGTTTGTAATGTCCTGAATTATTTTTCATTCAGAGAAAACCAAAGATCTCAGCTTCAAGGAAGCTGATGCTCAAGGTAAGGTAGATCGTGGACTTTATTTTTCTGTAAAATTATAATGTAATGCATGTGTTTGACCACAGGGGAGCAGCACAGGTTATGTTCTGTAGAGCTGTGTTGTACTTTATTGGATCCTACTGATATACAAATAAATCTAAACATCCAGAATCAGAACTGTGAGAACTGAAAGTTTGACCTTGCATGCAAAAAAACATGTAAACTTATGACAAGCATACTGTTACATTAATATATGTCAATTCACATCTGTGCAGAGTCTAATGGTAGCGAAGGCCAAGGAGGAATTGGAACAAGAGATACTGATTAAAGAGGAGGAGAAACAGAAGTACCTGGCGGAAAGAGCTCCTCCTCTGAACACGAGTGGCCTGAGCCTCACACAGCTTCAGGTTAGTGGTCCAAATTCCCTGAATTCTCTCATCTCCTTCCAATTTTTCAGTCCCTCCACTTGCTTCTCAGGAATTTAAAATCCATAAAACAGCTAAAGAGGCAGCATCTCCCCTTCAGTGACAGGCAAATATTATTAGTTTGTCCAATTTTGAGAACTATCACTCTTCCTTAAATGTTGCTTCTGAAGATGATGCTCTGGAACTTACACTTTTACAGATGCACAAAATTAGGTTTGCTCTGGAAATCAGCTAAATGAAAGAGGTGTAACCTGCATTTTAAATGATCGCTGCATCAATTTTTTTGTTAACTTTTCTGTGTGTTATTTGTGTGTGCGTATATGTAAAGGACCTCTGCAGAGAGCTCCATCTCAAAGTAGATGTGGTGGATGAGGAGCGGTATGACATTGAAGCCAAAGTCATGCTGAACACACGTGAGGTAAACATTACATTGTCATACTGTTTTCATGTGTAATATGCAGAACTCTCACTATGAGAAAATCCCGCAGTCCTAATGTAGACTGCTGTTCAATTCTCAGATCAAAGACCTGAGCATCAAGGTGTTGGACCTCAGGGGGAAATTCAAGAGGCCTAATCTTCGACGAGTTCGTGTATCTGCTGACGCCATCCTTCGCTCCCTGCTGGGATCCAAACACAAAGTGTCCATGGACCTCCGGGCCAACCTCAAGTCTGTCAAGAAAGAGGACACTGAGAAGGTCTGTGCAGAAGGAAATAAAAAGATACGTTTACACACAGTAAACAATCAAAACAGCCCAAGTAAGACGTGTACCTTCCTTAGGTCAAGCGTGCAAGGTTGCAACTGTGAAGTTTCAGATACACATATGACATCAGCGCCAATGAACACCTGAAAAGTGTGTTTATGCGTGTGTGAAGGGTGTGCGAAACACAGTGCAGTATACCAAAGCAGGGCGGCTACCATGTATGTGTGAGAGTAGGAATGGCAGACAGGACAATGATCCCATTGTACACAAAAAATAGGCTTTTGTGAGAGTTTCTGCTCATCGGTCAGTGCGTGTGTGTGTGTAGGTGCTGATGTGTTTCAGTGTGTGCTTGCATTAATGTGTGCGTATCTGATTGTATTCGGAGATGTAAACCAGTTAAACTGGTATCTGTACACAGTATTCACTCAGGGGATTCCCAGTTGACATCACTGGTCTCAAAGGCTTAGACACAACAATAAAAATAATAAGACAGTGTTAACCTGCTCTACTTAATGAAATATCAAGACTGTTCTCGCTCTTTCATAACATCTCCTGCGCTCTCTAACTATGCGTTGTATCTTTGTGCAGAAGAGGCCAGTTGAAGACAGTGACTGGAGGAAGAATGTGGAGGCCATGTCAGGGATGGAGGGAAGAAAGAAGATGTTTGATGCTGCTAAGGGTCCCGCCCAGTGAAGCCTGAAGGTGATGATTTGTTGTTCTGTAGGAAACATCCCTCTTCCTGCATTTCAGCCTAATATTGTGTATGCTCCTGCAATGGAGGTGAGACTATCTCAACACTCCTGTTTTCTCCACTTCCCTATTAAAGTGCCTTGTGCTAAAATTTATATTGTTTGCATAGATGATGTTGTCCCTGAAAGACCAGATTTTAGCACATATTTGTATCTGTGAAAGTTTTTTTTTTTAAATTCAGCTTGCATCTCTTCAAGACAAAAATGGATTTAAGCTTAATCAGCAGACCAAGTTATATTAAACATGACTTGGTCAAATTAAACTGCATCTTATAATCTTGCTTTATGATACACTGTAAGCATGGCCTGTGTTTTTTATGAAATGTAACAAAATTCATCTTCATCTACTGGATTTCTATGAATACTGACACAATAAAACAAACTAAATTTATGTAATTCTGTTTGAGTTTTTTTGTGTGAGTGGTCCTTATTCACCATGGAAATAGTCATCTCGAAACAGCTGTCTTCCCTTTTTTTTTAGCGTGTGTTAAAGATACAGCACAGATATCAATACTCCACTTTAAAGATTTTAATTTAGGTGGATTCCTTTGACGCGAGGAAGCATTAAATCTCTTGTGTTTTTAGCCATGTTAGCAGTGAGGCTCTTGAGTTGAAAATGTCAGTGTAATTGGTCCACCCTTTTCTGTGCAGACAAAAATACCTCAACAATGTTGAATGGATTGCCAAGACATTATGTGCAAATATTTATATCTAACTCAGGATAAATTAATCACTCTATTGATCCCCTGACATTTACTGTAGCGATATCATCAAGTTAAAATGTTAATGTGTCCAGTAATGTACTTTGGTTTATGAGGGAACACATGCATAAATGATGGCATCCTCATCAGTCTCAGCTGTACTTTGTGTAGCATGTGAACATATGGATAACATACACTTCAAGGAGAGCCCTCACACACAGAAGTACTTCAGTTCGTCTGCCAGCTGTCTGCAGCAGCACCCTGCCCACAGCTGTAAAACAGCCATTCTCTAGCTGCTGTATCTTTTGCATACCCATAAAGCACATTCTAAAAAGTTCTTCCGCAACTGTACTTCAACCATTATCACTTAATCAAATGGATGCAAAGAGCCTGCAGTCTTCGTGTGTCACCAAATACAGTTATCTTTTATGGCAGAGTAATACATATAAAATGAACACTGCTCAAACACAAACACACAGACACAGAAAAGTCAGTGTTTAGAATGACAGAACGACAGCACAAAATGTCTGCTGTCTTTGGCCAGGGAGTGACATGCAAACTACGAGATAGCATCTTAATGGTGCAAGCTATATGCCGGCCGTTTCCAAATAAGAGTGAAGCAGGCTCGTGTCAGCTCAAACACACTGAAAGGAAGGATCAGGTTGAGCATCGAGAGTTACACTTTTTGTGTAATCATAATGGTAGGTCATCCTGTGTATTGAGGCCTCTTGGTCTGCTCAGAATAAAGCAGGTACAGGTAAAGCAGGTTTAGTATTGAGCCAGGTGAAGCGGAGGGAGTGTGTATCTCACACGTGTGTGTGTGTGTGTGTGTGTGTGTGTGTTGGACTAAGTCTGGGTCAGAGTCCGACACACTGGGCCCTAGAGAAAAGGTGTGGTTTCATACAGCAAAGCAAACAGTCTGACTCACACTGTAAAGAGACTTGCTGCCCAGTGCATCAACTCACCAAAACCCAGTTTGGCAAGCATGAAAATATGCAGCAAATTTTTTAACATTCATGAAAATTCTTCTATTCATTGATGTTTTGGGCCATTTTGTTATTATGTTAATTTCTATTTTTCGTTTATTTTTTTTTTCTTGCGCCTGTAAGTCTGGCAAATTGCTTTGCCGCAGTCTTTTATAAATGTAAGCAAAAAAATAACTAAATAAATGAATGAATAAATAAAAAAAAAACTTTAATTTTACACAGTAATTGATTGGTGTTTAGCAATTTCTTAGTGGGCTCACTGCTGATTTGCACCACCTAAATTTTGTAGGTCTATTACACCAACTTAAATAGGTTAACATGCATAAATAAAAAGCTTAATCATAGCATTATTATTATTATTATTATTATTATTATTTAAAATGCGTAACGTTATTGTGTTATCTTAAAAAGCAAGTTTATCCACAAACATGACGATCACAGCTTTCATACCTGCCAAATTTCCACCTTACATGGAAAAGCTCTCTCTCTCTCTCTCTCTCTCTCTCTCTCTATCTCTCCGTCGCTCTCTCTCTCTCTCTCTCTCTCTCTCTCTCTCCGTCGCTCTCTCTCTCTCTCTCTCTCTCTCTCTCTCTCTCCGTCGCTCTCTCTCTCTCTCTCAGGTGGGTCGCTTACCTTTGCGATCACGTGACGCCGTTGTGACTGCACGGGGTAAAGGTGCACTGCTTTGTCCTGCGCTGACTGTAATGTGACTGCCGCCCGCAGAGTGACTGTCAGTCGACTCTTTGCTGTTTGACGTAGAAGTTGGAAACTTAACATTTAAAAAAACATGTCCATCAGTCGGAAGAACTGGTCAGCCCTGTCCAGGTAAGATTACATCACGAGTTTTCGAAAGTGAATATGACACCTGTGGTTGAGAGCACGGTGGCAGTTGCTGCTTAATGACAGTATTTGTTATGGAGTCCAACTGAATTCACTGAACTAGCATAAAACGAAGCCTCATTTTTGCAGCCCACCAGCAAATATTAGTTTATAGTATTTATTTATTTAAGGATTTAATAGGCTATCAATATCAGATACATAACATCTGTAACCAGGAGCATAATAAACCTACAGCAGCTGTAAACAGGTTACTGACAATATTTTTTATTATTTTAAACCTTTGTTCTTATATTTGAGTATTATGCTGGGCTAACAGTTCGATTCAGGCTCTTTTTAACCATAAAATATCCAGATAACCAGGAAATAAGTCTTAACCTTAAATAAATGTGTTTGTCCAGAGTAAACATCAGTCTCATGCTGCACTTTAACTGCATTAGATTCATATGCTGTGTTTTCTTTACCCATAATGCTTAATCCTTGGCCTGAAAAGTTCATTTAAATTTGCTCAGATAAGCAACAACCTGTGACTGTATTCACGCTGCTGTTCATCAGCTGATGAACAAGTTAAGCAGGTTCTGTGCAACCGTTACAACCTCAATCTCTCCTTTAGAGCCAGCAAAGAGGCAGTTAAATGTAATTATTTCTGTACATTTTGTGAAAATGTGACCTTTGTGCTAAGTTGTAGATGCTGTTTTGTTTATCTATATCTCTTTCATGTCTGTCGATGTCTCTGTTTCATTTTCTGTTTTGCATCTGTGATCCACATTATGACTCTGTCTGAAGGCTCGCGCGGCAGTGGACGATGGAGGATGAGGAGGAGGTAGAGAGGGAGAGAAGGAGGAGGGTGAAAAGCTCTGCTGACCCCGATGCTGACTTCAGCGAAACACCCAGAGAAACGCCCACCAGTGACAGCCCCACCACAGAGTCCAAAAATGAAACGTCCCAGGGGCTCAGCAGGTTATTTCTCACAATTTACTAGAGCATAATTTATTGTTTGTACTTGCCAAAGCTTGATTTATAGGCTGTCTGAACATGTTTATGCTACTGGAGGTGTGTGTTCTCGCCTTGTTTTTTACTATCTTTCCCTTTTTCTGTCTTTCTGTTTCATTCTTCTCCATCTTTCAATTTTTTTGTTTCTTGTCTGTAAGTTGGCCGTAGCAGTGCCTGTATGGTCTTTTTTGATGGTGTGTCTTTTAAGTGGATGGATATCAGAACAAAGAGAGAGGATTCTGACACTTTTGTCCTGAGGGAGTTTGCTGTTTGTGTGCTTTTCAAACACCTGAAAAAAACCTGATACCAAAATGAAAAGCATGAAGGATGTCAATAACACCACCAGCAGTGTACCTGGAGCACAAGCAGTCTTTAAAGAGAGATAGGGGCTGTAGAGCCTTTCAGTAGAGAAACCTGATCAGACACAAGACCCCCACTACAGACTATTCATCATGTACATATATATCAGTCATGTTGTGTGAGTAAACCATTGCTCTGTATTTTCAGTGTGGAGCAGATACAGCTGGACTTTGTGGAGATGCTGCGTGTCCGTGATGAGAAGCGGAGGATGAGGCATGTAGAGATGCTGAGACAACAAAAGGAGGAAGAGGAGGAAGCAGAGCAGGCCGGCAGAGGAGGAGGAGGAGCAGCCAGGGTGGAGCTGCTGGGGGACTTGGATGACCAGGAGAGTGTGTTTTCCTCTGCCACATCCAAACCACAACAACCAGTAAAAACAGCCTCTCATAGTCCCACCATCAGCAGCACCAGCACCAGCACTGACATCCAAAACAGAAAAGTAAGATGGAGTCACTTGTTGCTTTACAGCAGATTGAAAGAAATATTTGGCCAAAAAGGTTGTCATTTGACATTTAGAGCCACTTAAGGTACAATGTGCAGACATTACTAAAGCACCATTTCCACTGAGTGGTACAGCTGGGTTTGGTATGGTACAGTTCGCAATTATTTGCCTTTTTCGATGTCAAAAGGGTACTAAATGGTACCAAATAACTGTACTGTGCTTTCCGTATTTTAGTCACCCTTTCGATAGGGTACCAAGCAGTCCCAAAAGGGTCCCAAGAGGGTGGAGTCACACACACTGCAGTCCATTGACTGCAAGGAGGCAAAAAGCTGTTTATAAGTGTTGTTATAGAACTGTTAATATATCACTTCAGTAAGTTTTATATATATTTTTAGGCAAGAATGTTACCTTGCAAATTCCAAATATGTAGTTAGTTTATCCAAATAACACTTACTTGAATATCTGTCACAAAGTCTTTGGACTTGCAATTAGCCGCAGCTCGCCAAGTGAGACCTGCACAGTAAATGCCTGCCTTAATGTTTCTGTAGCATTTTAAAACATGATACAATAACGAAAGGATGCTTTGCTGCCTTTTCGTGTTGATTCCTTGCAGCAAGATGAATGTTACTGGTGAAAAAAAAATTATTTAATTCACTGTGCCGCTCAAATGCATCTATTAAGGTGGAATG
>JAQFJA010000002.1:15432927-15445227 GCA_029874485.1 Naso brachycentron
AACAGAATGTGGGCCAAACGCTTAAATCAATTCAGCTCATTAAACACACTGACAGGCTGAAGCTCCCCAGTGGTGTTCCTCTTTTCTCATTTGTCCACTGTCTCTGCTTCTTCAAGGTATTGCCGTTTGCATTTTTCTCCACACCTACGACTATAAACTATGCAATATAGGCAATTTATCAATTTCAAGGAGAGGAAGGAGATCACCATACAGAAAGGAAACCTGCTGTTCGTGCTATTTATAGAGGCGGTTAAAACAGGGGGGCTTCCATTGTTGGCCTGGGAGTGATTGAAAAAAGGGCTTCCCCTCCTCCACATCCACACACACATACACAGATGTACAGTTCAGATGTACACACAGTACATACACACGTTTCCTCTGTGGAATCTAGTGCGCTATAAAGAAAGTTCAGGTTGACAAGCCAATAACTGGGCTGTGTATTAGGCAACAAATCAGCTCATACTGCAAGGGACAAATGTTCACCACATGTGAGGAATTCACTGGGTCTATTTAATGTCGCCTCATACAAAATGCAAACTCAAATGCAGTTGCATTCATCAAATTGACAGGCCTTAGCAGAGGAACTGGATGAGAAAACCAATTGGCTATATATTAACTTTATTACTTTCTTGTGGCCGTCATTTTGCAAAAACATGCCTGCAAGAAAAAAAGCGATAGTGAGGACAGGTGCAGCAACCTCATACATTGTAGGATGGGACATACCCATGCGAAAAAGCTGGAATTTTGTCTGGCTGCCTGAAAGAGAACTGGAAAGTAGCTCCTCTTCAATATGTATCAAACAGCAATCAGTGGATCAATGCCCATCAGCTATCTGGAAGGCTGCCTGGCAACTGTCATCAGCTGACATACCGGAACCGGCCAACTGAGACGGCCAGGGGGAGCATTATACTGCTTATATTTGTCTGAGAGGAGAATCGGATTGCCCACTGTGCATTACTTTAGTGCTTAGTGTTGCTGGAGAGGAGATGAACTTAAGAGAAAATGTGTGGGAAACAAAACACGAGAGAAGCAAAAAATAGAGAGGAAAAGTGAGAACAAACTCAAGCGGCAGTGACGAGAGCAGAAGGGGAAAGGCAAGGCGAGGAGAGACAAACATTTCCAGGTGCCAATGGAAGACTCTTTGAGATGGCAATGACAGAGAAAATGTTTATACTTTGCCATTCTGTGTTGAACCAGGAATCAAGAATGTTTTGCTCTCCTCTCCCTTCCTCACTGTCTCCCTGCCTCACGTTCTCCATCGCTGGTTTTATAAATAGACCACTTCACCTTCTCAGCAGACCGCAGAGAGCATAAGATTCACTTAAGAAGAGGCTCGGGATGTAAAACCACTGAGGGTCGATAGTCGATTCAAATATATCTTCGATAATGGGGATGAGAGCGGCTGCAGCACTCTCATCATTTACATTTTATATGGAAGCTTTACAGTTTTGTTCTCCTTGTTTACTTTGCTTTAAGAGCACCAAAAATAAGATTCAGATATGTTCCAAACTGTACACTACTTTGAATTTGCTATGTTTAACTCAGGAGTTACAGCAGGTTGTTGGAGTTCATATAAACAGCTGAATGTGGAACCATTTTCTGCTCAGGTAAAAAACGATTTAAAAACAAACAAACAAACAACACCAGCCGAAACAGTTGGTTTGGCCTGGCATGATCATATAAACATGATGATGAGGCAAACGATCTATATGTCTGTTTGCAAAATCTCCACAAGAGGTCCTTACATCACAAACATGTATCACAAGAAAAAGACACAACAGCAGATTGAGGTTCTCATTAAGATGTTATTATTGATATTATCATCAAGACCATTAGTATTCATAGTAGTTTTACAATTTACAATTCTTTTGAATGATCAAGGTATCACTTTGTTTTCTCGATTCATCAGTTTATATTCACTGGTCCTTGATAAGGGCGTAACAAGTGTTCAGATCCATATTTCCTTTGTGTGAAGCAATGAACAATTTGCTTCTTGGTTCCATCTTTTTCTTACAATGGTAGAAAAAAAACACAGGCTGTGTACACATAGTCAACTACCACCATTACTGCAATGCACTGAAGCAGCTGACGATTATCTCAGTCTCTTGCAAACACAAATCTGAGGTTGGGAAATAGTTGATGGAAAGTTGTTTGGTTTTTTTTTTCCCCTTAGATGAATATGCATTAAGACAACACAGACAGAATCTATTTAACTAAGGCCTGCATGTTCAGTCAAACCTCTACCCCTGCACTTAGTGATGACATTCGAATATAAAAACAAGGTGAAAAAAACAACAACAGTTCAGTTAATATAGTGTCTGATGACACAAATAAGTTAGTCTCATAGAAATTATGTTTCTTATTTGATTACTCGATATACTGTCATCGTTAGTCCCTGGAGTATTTTAAACCTAGGAGATTATTCACCTACTATACAACTTAAATTCCTTGGATTAACTCAGCAAGCATTCACTTTGACTCCCAGCTACACAGGAATCTATACATGGCAAAAGCTCATTTAAAAGCTGAAGCTTTAGGCATTGTTAGACATCATTAGAAACAGTGTTAGAACTCTTACATACATTGTTTACATGGCTACGTGTGTTCACCACCAACAGTGGTTTCAAGTCCATTCACTTTGTGGGCTTGAAGTCTGATAGAATCCCAAGTGTCTGTCCTGACAGCGGGCGAGTCCATAAAGGTGTGTGTCCATAGAGAGTAAGTGTGTGGAGACCGATGTGTATGTGTGTGTCAAGAGTTCTTTTGTGTGTTGTGGAGGACAGCAAAGACGTGTTTTCCTTGGTTCAGTTCCTGATGTGCCGTCCTGTTGGTTTTTCAGAGAGTTTTTTTTTTTTCTTGACAGAGAGTCACTTCAATAATGTGCTTTGTAACAAGAGTGGAAAAGATGGCGGCAGCTTTCAAGCCACATAAAGTCACATAGATGTTCCAGTACACAAGATCAGCTTAGAAAAATACAAGTACACATTGGAAGTACAAAGCAAAGGAGCTTGTGGGCAGTGTTTTATCTTACTGTCATAATTACATTCACCTTTCCAACCTTTCCTTTCTGCAGTTCCCATGAACCAACCCTGACTGACACTGAAACTTATCTCACAAGTGAACACATGCTCATGATCTCATCTCTAGTAAGTGGAGCGGGACATCCCTTTCACTTGTCTTTGCTTAGGTAATATACTAATGCATGTGCTGAGTATATACACAGGCTGTAAACAGTATGCGAAGATGGAGCAGAATATCCGGAGCACCATAGTCGATCTGGCCTGGATTCAACAGGAGCAGTGTTTTCCCTAACTGCTACCACATTGTCTCTAAAAGCTTTCTACATCTCTTTGTCTCTCTCACACACATACACACGCACACACAACACTGAGCACGATGGACCTATATATCAGAGATATGGGCACTCAGACAGTTCCCTGGAGCATTATGATACACTTGGATGAGCAAAAAGTCTTATTGACTGACTGAGTCCCTGTGCATCCACTGAGCTGGCAGCAGATAGTAGCTGTTGTTGTGCTTTCACTTTGAGACACGTTTCCTCAGCTGTGACTGCAACTGACTGTGAAGACTTGTAGCTAAGGGGAGTGGGACATTAGTTAACATCTCAGCAATGTATCACAGATTTTGCTTTCTCTGTTGTGGAGTCAGTATGGCTTTGAACTCAACACACTTGCTATTTTACCTAAACCTCTCAGTCTTGCAACCTGATTCCTCTTATGTTGCAGTTGCTTTTTCTTTCTCAATGTTCCTTACATTAGCGACAACCTAATGTGGGTAACTACTTCACATGGAACGTGGCTTAACAATATTTTAGATAGCAATGGCAAGAAGGTGCTCATGCAAAGCATGGCACATACTTCTAAAATGAGACACTTGTCTTTCAAGCAGCATATTGTACCTAGTGCCACTATGTCTACAGATACAGGAATATATTTCTATCAGTTTGCTTTTTACCTATTATTCATACTAATTCATGCTACAGTGAATACTTCAAGGACATGCAGCACTATAATAGCAGAATAACATCTGTTTGATGAAAGCTGATGAAGGACACATAGCCTAGGTTTTCGTTATGAGGGCACAGTGCAGTAATAGATTAATTGTTCAAAAAAAAAAAAAAAACTCAGAAAAAATTATTATAATTCACAACCCAAGATACAGTATGCAAGGTGGCTGCACATTTGTCTTTAGTCTCCTGATAACTGATCTTAAAAAATATAAATCCTAACAGTGAAATAAAATACTTTTGTTGTTTTTCACTTGTTCTAGGGCAAACAAAGCTTAACAATTTTTATTATTTTTCCCTAGAAGAGAAGAGGGCATCACTAATGATTCATTAGTTTGATTAGGCTGGAGCAATCAGTTTGATCTGTATTGCCAATGGGCTACAGCAGACTTAAACCCTGACATTGCTTCTTTCCACTCATAGCATCTAGCAAGACAGAATACAAAGCTGGCAGTGCTGATATGACAGCAGATGGACCTTAAAGGTTTTAGGGTTTTAGCTGATTACTGTGCTCTTTCTTTGGTGAGTCTTTAAAGAAAATGTAATTTTCATTCTTTTTGAGTTAATATCACTAAAACACATCTTTAATTACACATAGAATTAGCTAATTTTGCTGCCATGAACCTCAAACTCTGTTGAAATTAGCATCTGACAAAAAACAGCAAACTGAAGTATCACCCTTGTTGCTCTATAATCTCATTTTATCTACTTCTACAAACATGGAATGTTATGAAGTCAAGAATGGCAACATTAATGCTGCACAGGAGTGTTAAACTGAACACTTAGATCCAAGTGGCGGCTAAAGAGACACTTAAAGGTGTAATTAGGAGGATGGAGAAATAGGCACTCACTCAGAACACTGAAGACAAAATATTCACTATCTTTCCTTCTACATTAGGTATTTTAACCATTAAAAACATAAGAGAGAAGCATTATTAAAAATGCATACTTTTCAACAATTTAAATGAACACACATCAATAAATAAAAAAAGACATTCTCTCAGTTTAAAAAGACATTTCCTTTGTTCCCGTTAGCCTGCTTTGGCTTCAAACAAAAAAAGGCAGAGTCATGGCGAGAGTGTACATACTTTGAATCCACTTGAGCTCCATCAAGGAAAAATGGCAGGAAAAAGAAGGTGGTGTGCTATTGTGGTCGAGGATTACAGCACAGCATTGTCATCTCTCTGTTGGTCTGTACAGCGGCCACTGGCTTGTAATAGACAATAACTGGTGAGGGCCCGGGGAGGGATGCGAGTGCACTCAGGCTTCTTATCTGACAGAGAATGCAACAAATGACCATTTGGCCAAAAGCATATTAGTGTCACTCGCTGTCTGTAGCTCAAGTCAGTTTTCCCTTGACAGAGCAGCTGTGATCTTAATGGTGATACTGTTTTTCTCTGAGTCAGAATCTTGGCAGTTATAGGAGCAGATTAAAGTTGCTCACCAATGCTGACACTTTTTTTTTAAATCACAAGTTAGTATGTTGAGTTACGTTAGATCAAAAATAATTGTTATCGTGCATCTTCTCTCTGCGGCAGTTTGAGCAAGAAGATAGAAAACTATTGTTCCCTTTATATTGGTAGTATTGATTATTACTGGTTAGGCTACTATTTGACTACTGTTGCGAGCAGATGACTACTGTCACATATGTAGACTAACTCCATGCAGACACTGACAATGTCCTAAATAAGACAGGTGGCAGTTCTATGATATACGCCATAGGATGTGGGAGAACATGAGGTCCTCTCTAGTGACCTTTTCTCCAGGTTAATCTCAATCATCTGCTCTGGATCCCAATATTGGGCGCCATTCATTGGTCAATATGGGAAGTTATGTCTTTCTGCTCCCAGTTACAGTCCCTGTAGACTCCAGCTGAAGTTAGCCATCTACAGTAGCTCACATTATACATCTGTACGCATCTTAGTGATGTTTACATAGTTAGTGTTGGCCAGGGTGCAGTTTCCTGTTATCATGCCCTCTGGTCTGAAATCCTCAGTGCTGTGGTTAACAGCCTCCTGGATCTCCACATAGTCAGACTTACTGATAGTGGATCCACTGCCGCTCCGACCACCCTTCTTTAGATCGTCGGCTGAGCTGGCTTTAGGCACACTTGGGATATTCAGATACTGTGCCTGCTCCTCACCCTCTGTCTCTCTGTGATAGAAGTAATTGAAGTTTGACACAATGACAGGTACAGGCAGGGCAATAGTCAGCACACCGGCAATTGCGCAGAGAGACCCCACAATCTTTCCCCCGATGGTTGTTGGGACCATGTCTCCATAGCCAACTGTGGTCATTGAAACCACGGCCCACCAGAAGGCCTCAGGGATGCTGCTGAACTGGGAATCTGGCTCGTCTGCTTCTGCAAAGTAGACAGCACTGGAGAAGAGGATCACACCAATGAATAGGAAGAAGATGAGGAGGCCCAACTCACGCATACTGGCCTTAAGTGTCTGTCCCAATATCTGCAGCCCCTTGGAATGACGAGACAGTTTAAATATACGAAACACCCTAACTAGACGGATGACACGGAGAATAGCCAAAGACATAGCCTGCTGGCCTGCCGGGCTGTCCTCTGGCCTCTCTGCTAACTCTGTGCCTAGAGTAATGAAGTAGGGAATGATGGCTACAATATCAATAATGTTCATGATGTTGCCAAAAAATCCAGCTTTACTGGGACAGGCAAAGAACCTGACTAGGAACTCAAAGGAGAACCAGATAATGCAGAGGGTCTCCACGATGAAGAAGGGGTCTGTAAAATATGTCGAGCCATTAGAAGCAATTGTCGTGTTGTACAAAGACAGGAATTGAAATTTGACCATCTCCTCATAATCAGTTCGGAAAACTGGTAGTGTCTCCAGACAGAAGCTGACAATAGAGATGAGTATGACCATGACAGAGATGATGGCAATGATACGAGCAGGACCTGAGCTCTCTGGATACTCAAACAACAGCCACACTTGTCTCTGAAACTCATTCTCTGGAAGAGGCCGCTCCTCTTCCTTTATGAAACCTTCATCCTCCCTGAAGATTTCCATAGCCTCCTCACCCAGTTCATAAAATCGGATCTCCTCGGAAAAAATGTCCAGGGTCACATTAACAGGCCGACGCAGCCTTCCACCTGATTGGTAATAGTAGAGAATAGCATCAAAACTGGGTCGATTCCGGTCAAAAAAGTACTCGTTCCGGAGAGGATCAAAGTACCTCATCCTTTTTTTAGGATCCCCAAGCAGCGTCTCTGGAAACTGGGAGAGGGTCTTGAGCTGTGTCTCAAAGCGCAGGCCTGAGATGTTGATGACGACCCTCTCGCAGCACTCATGATCAGGCTCGGGGTCATAAGGGTCATGAGGCTGACCCGGGTGAGCTGCCGTTTCATCCGCAGGGTCGCCTGTAGCAACCGTCATGCTGGAAGTAGATGGGACCTGCAGGTTTCAGACAGGGTGGGGCCACGTCGGGCAGCGGGGAGATAGAGGCTCCACACGCTTTTGGGTTGGGGTCGTGGCAGATCTGCCTGCAAAGAGCTACAGGACAGAAAGGAAAGCAGAGAAAGGCTGCAAAAAATGAATACAACAAGCAAGAAAATTCATACTTTTAGATTGATTCATTTAGATTTTGAGAATGCATATACAATAACTTAACAGGCTTATATTTCTCAACCATTCACTATGTTAAATGTGACATCTGTCACATCAGACTAAAGTATCAGTTGTTCCCAGAAATACAAACAGGAGAAGTGGTTGGGGGGTTGGCTCCACTGTGCCTGTGTGCATTAGGTTATGAGTTCTCCCTCATATGAGCACAATGCAGGATCAATATATGCTTGCTGCAATACAGTATCAGCTCTCACAGGGTGCAATTACAACCAACAAATCTGATTACATGCTGAGTGCTCCATACAATCTCTGAGATAAACTTCCTCTCTTTGTATGTGTGATGTGACTCATATACCTTCCCAAAGCTGACAAAAACTTAATCAAGTCACTTATCAAGCTAATTTATTATCTATGTATTAAGATGTGTTTAATACTAGGCTTCTCTCAGGTCGCACTACTTTAGATACACAGGAACACGTGTAACGTGGAGGTAGCAGCAACAATATCTGAATAAAAATCAACAAGTCCTACCTATCTGCTCTGGCACTTGTAAGGCTCGTTGTGTCCTCTGGTGTTACTGCGTGACGGGCCCAGCGGAAGCATCCGGTCAAAAGTCAGTCCCCACTACTTGAGCAGCTCCTTTTTTTGCCAGCTATATATCACCCGAAGCTCCGGCTCTGCAGCAACGCAGCAGTGGGAGTGGAAGAGGGGACAAGGCGTGAGGATGCGGGAGTTACCTCCCTCGCCTCAGTGACTGGCAGATACATGTTGTGAAGCAGCTAGGCTACAGGTTGGGAATCAGCTGGGGGGGTGGGGGGGTGCCATAGTTATGAAGCGACTCTCTGTTTAAGCAGAATATGACGCCCCCACTTTAGAACAGTGTGCCGCCGCCTCGAGCGTGCAAAGGCGATCCTCTATAGACGGATATCTGCAGAGATTTGTCAGGGAAGGGAGGCAGCAAGAGCCGCTGCTGAGTGTTTCTAATCGGAAGCGGCATGCTTTCATCTAAAGCGAGATCTGTTTGATCCCCAAACCGGTCCGTATTTTGCAAGTAAAAAATATCATTGGCTCATTTATCTCCCTGTGAATTCCATCATCTTTTTTCTTATGGGGAATATCCATATAAATGCACCAATGATGCACATTAGTAGTAGATGAAGGCTTATATTCACAACCCATTCCATTGAATAACGCAGCTGCCCTGGTGGCGTATTTAGAGATAAAGGATAATGTGCTCATATATTTGAGACAAAGCAGCCGAGTTCATGCACAGAGTTACTCAAATCTTAAATCAGAGTGTTGTTTCTGATTGTTGGCAAACGCGAGTGAGTTTGGAGGGGCAGGTGCCAGACATGCTCATGCCATTTGCAGCGCTTGCCTCGTGGATCATGGACAGCCACAACAGACTCCATGCATTAACCAAAGCAGCAAAGCATTATCTGTCGGACTACAGCACAATTTCAGATGATGGCATGCAGGAATTCACCCTGATTCTCTTGGTGCGCGGGCGCATGTCTTTTTTATCCAGTTTGTCTCCTCTTAAAAGGTGCTTTAAGGTCGTGAGTCCATTGCTTCATATCTCCTGCCCTTAATTGACTATCTGTCCAGCGGCTGTGTCATCTCATCACGACCAACTGCTTTTGGGCTGCCGGTTCTTCCCATGTCTCTCATATTTCACCATAACTCACCATAGTTGAAGCGCGTCGGCCGCAGTAGGGCATCGCAGCGCATACTAAAAGCTCCTTGCGCGCCTCGCCCCATCCCTGTGTGCTCCCCCCCTTCCCCGACACTCCTGTCCTCACTTCTACCCATTAAAGCGGAAGGATCGCCCACCACTGGGTGGAAACTGTTTTCAACCAAACGCGCGCGTGCGTGTCAGGAAAGCGCAAAGGATAGAACAATAGTCAAAGGTAGAATCTCACAACATGATGAAGAATGTATTTCCTAAAATGTTATGATGCATCAGCATACAGCGTGCCCCCACAAACTATATAGCGATTCATTCTGGTCTGAGGAGTTTCTTGGCAGAATAACTGAAAAAAACAAAACAAACAAACAAACAAACCCCAGAGAAAATCTCCTTCTGAATCAAAAGGACGGGCAATTAATTGAGAGTATAAGGAACAATAAGGCAGAAGCTGGAAAATCAACATGTGTCTGTGACCACTGTGTGAGCAGGTCAACTCAATAATAACCCCCATGAGTCATTTTATCCTCATGTTACACATCTTGTGGTTTGAGTGCTCTTAAAGCATTAAAACCAGACATTAAAACCTGCGTACAGATTGCAGAGTCCGTGTGGCAGTGTTGGAATAATCTGTGTGTATGTTTACGTGTCCTTTGTGGCATTAATCCTCACACATATGAAGGTAAATGCGAGTGCCACCTGTGAGGTCCTTGGGATAAGGAGGCAGACTCTGTTGAGTTGCTGATTATGCTCTAATAATCACAGACCTGCAGTGTATCACAAAGTGCTAATTACTGCCCAGATCTATTAAGCACATGCAGGCACATACTCACATGTGAGGACTGATGCTATAACCTCCTAATGCAATCACACAGTAGAAGAATATCACTCTGAGAGTCCAACAATTATGCAGCCAGATTAACTGTTGATTAACAGATTAACGCGGTGAGGTTTTCTGCAGGATGCCTTCTCTGCCTTTCTTTTCTCCGCTGCTTGAAAGTGGGCCAGGTGAAAACCCACATATGTCTTCAGGCAGAGAAACAAAGAAAAACACACTCCCCAACAACTCCCTGGAGAATGCATGGGGGATACCACATGCTCCCTTGTGTGTGCTCTCCTTGTTCTTTCACTCTCTACATGCCCAAGGACAGATTCAACTTGATATGCAATTGTTCTCCAATCAAATTGTCAAAATGCGGATTAAGATGACAACACGGGACACAGGGACCACAGCAGTAGCTCACTCTGCACAGAGCTGATAACCAATTCGTCCCTCTGGCTGAAGGTCTAAATGAGGAGCTATCAATGCTTTTACATAAGCGCGTTGATTGATGGCCAGGAACTCTTTAATCCTCAGCGTCCATGAATGTAAATGAAGAGGGTCCAATTCTAAATGGAGGGCAGCTAAGAGCCCAGCCGCCAATATCTAGTGCCGGGTGTCAGCGGTGTAATGATTCATCCTCCAACACCTCATTCACAGCAATAATGTTATGCAGATTTGCTGGCAGGACGAGGCACTTAGAGTATTGCGTTTCTTGGGATAAGGGAACGAGTGAGTCATATCTACTGTTGACCATGACGTTTAATTTTTACAACAAAATTTTACAATTTTGCCCATATTAAAATTCAGCATTCATAATCATGATAATGAGGTTTAACCTTAACCAAATGGCCTTAATTGGTTAACCTAAACTGTACTGTAACCCCAACATGAACACCTGAAGCATAATTTAACATTATCATGCCAGAACCATATAAATGATTGACACTGCCAGATTTTTTTTTCAGGAACAAATACAAATAAAATGATAAGCTAGAAAAATGTTGGAACTGATCGTTTTGCAGATAGACAAGTCTAATGCTTGAAGAGTTATTGTTAGCCCAGGGTGCAATGTTTTTAGCCAAAATGAACATATGAATATGCACAAAAGTTTTAAATGATACAGATTTTTTAATTGTGCTCATTCTCTGATGCACTGCATCATCTATCTCAACCTGGGTTTGAGGTGCTCGTTCTCTGCAGGCCGAGCAGAGAGGAAAGTGATGCAGAGATACTTGGTGAGCAGATAGAACATGTGCATGCTGGTGACCTGAAAACAGCAGGAAGATACTTATTGTTGTCACTGATTTCGTCCACCTATCAACATTTTCAGGGGCAGCAGCTGAAGCAGTGACACACAATTCATGGGGGCAGTAAAGGTATGTTAAAACCTTTACGCCGCATTTCAACACAGTTTTGTTATGAGTCCAGAATTCTGTTAAGTAAACAGAATGTGCCAAGACAAGGAAATGGAAAGCCTGCCAGGTGTAAAGAGGTCATAACTCCAGCAACACTTGTATTATATAGAACAATTTATTGTAACACCAACAACAACAAGAAGAGACAAGTTAGTCTAACATTAAGGTTGTTCCGTATACTACAAGTGTTGCTGCAGTTTTGACCTCTGCTCTTTCCCGTCTCCAGGCACATGAGAAGTGGGTCGAGTGCCAGAAACCTTTACTTTGCTTCTGCAGTGTCCTGCCAGGTGTGAAGCCAATCTTGTGAGACAGTTTGTTAAAAGATATTTAAACTACTATGCATGCAATGCATATTTTACACAGCTTGCACACTTCCAATGTTAGCTTAATATACTAGTTTTGCTAACTCGGCTTATGCTAACTTCCTGTCACACAAAGTGCATATGCTCTTTTTTTTTGCCAACATACTTGATGCAATTTCAAACTGAAAAAATATGGAAAAAATTTTAGAAAAAATCAAAGATCATGTATGTTCTAATAGGAATGAATGGACTTTGCATTGACTTGCACACATGCACAAAGCCATGTGGAAATGAGGCATTTGGATCAAACTACCATAAGTTTAAAAAAAAAATGAATACGCCTTCTCAGAGTCATAACTCAGTCAAATCCTGAAGACATGGTACTCACATTTTTTTATTCAGTTTGTTTTACACTTTCTAATGATACCTTAAATCTATTGCGTGAATGTCAAT
>JAQFJA010000002.1:15488814-15501550 GCA_029874485.1 Naso brachycentron
CACTGTTATGTTCATGCCCCTTTCTGATTTCCGAATAAATTGTTTTTTTTTTTAATTTCCAGCACTGGAACATGCTCTTATCCGTAGACATAATGGCTACTCTCAGAGAGGTTGTTTAGCGTTGAGCAGCAATGTGGATTGATTTAATTGGCAGACGCGGGGGGATGCAAATTCAAACAGGAGAACCGATCAAAAGCATCAGAATAGCGTCACACTTTACTAAACGGCCTTGACCGGAAAAGGCAAAAGAAGGAATTGTGCACTTCAAAAACATGCAAAGAATCAAAATGAATATTATTCAACATACAGTCTAAGCTCTTTACCAAAAAATATTCAGATGTAAGCCCCTTTACAATCATTATCATTTTTATAATTAATTGTAATTTAGTTGCACATTTTTTCTCAGTAACCGTAACAGATTAAAGTGACATTTATTTTGTAATTAAATTACATAACACCATTACATGTAACTAGTTACTCCCCAACACTGTCTGCATTAAGCTGGAATCTGTCCGTTCCTCCTGAAAAGGCTGAATCCACAGAGAACAGAGCAGCATCGGCTTCTGCTGTATTCAGTTTAGAGCTTCTTTATCCTTAAATACTCCAATCCAACACACATTTGAAACATGCCTAACATTGAATGCAATCTAATTTTATGAGACACAGTTTCAACACCTTTCCTCTGAGAAATTCTCAGAAGAAAAAAAAAAGAACATTACATGACAAAGAGGGAAGAGAATCTTTTTTCACAGCAGACATTTCTATTGTCACTGCAGGAGACCACAGGTGTTACTAATAACATTAACGATTGCTGAGTAAGCAGTAAGCACAGTACCAGCACCAACCCAACGCACCCTCTAATTATGGTATTAATGACACCTGTGCTTTTCCTGCTATATGACGTGTCACTGCCTGCTGTTGCTGAACAATAAACCTGAAGAAGTTCTAATGTGCCGTTTTCAATTTAAACTGAATCAGATGCAGGATACAGAAAGGCAGACTCTGAACCAAACCCACAGCAGTGAGCACCAACATGTAAGTCAGCTTCCTGTATCAAGTTTGTAAGACTACCCCGCTACAAAGGACACAGGAGTGCAAACGGATCCTTCTGGTCCTCGAGGTGAACAGTGAACAGAAAATGACCTTGCACGAGAGGCAGTGGCGAGATTATTCACAGTTCTCTGCTGCCATCTTGCAGTGAAATCACGTAATGCAGACGGACGACCTTGTTACTTTTTATCTTTTCTTTTTGTAAGCAAACTCAGCTGATGTTTTTTTACCGGGACAAATCAAAGCAAAAGAAGCATCTTACCATATTTGTCTCTCAGACCCACTGTGCATCTGAATACTCCACCGAAGGCAACGTCTTCCCCAAAGATGACTGCAGATAAAAATACAACACGGTCAGTGAAGAAATGGCATGTTTTCTGAAGAGTCCACACTCTTTGGACAAAGTTTTGAGTTACACCATGGACTCATTACTTATTTAAGATTGGTTAAGCTTTGATTTTTTATTTTTTTTTTAATAACAAGACACCACAAATGGTTACATTCACCTTGATGTGTAAGTCTTAGAAATCTCATGAACTGTGATAAGACGCCAACAAGGCACAGTGCGTTTAACTAACATAAGTTTTCCCATTTCGATCGTGATGTTCTTGGACATAGTCAACCAAGTGAAACACAGACTAAGGGTGCTTTCACACCTGGATCGATTCGCTCTGTTCCGAAACAATATGCAAATCTTCTTGGGATCGTTTCCTGTTCACACTGCACGATTGTAAAGCGGGACAGCGTGCATACCCACGCCTGGCTTTCCTTACACCATTACGTCACCATCTCATGCGTGCATGTTGCGCTTTGCACTGTGGGACAGCTCCATGGCAACAACAATGAGCCGCGGGCTAACTTGGAGCAGGAAGGAGGTGAAATGCCTCATTAGTATTTGGGCTGATGAGACAATTTCGCAGCTTTTACACACAACACACAAAAAACAGCGATGTAGACAAAATGGTGAGTGAAAGAATGAAAGAGAGGGGCTTTGAACACTTCGTCGGGCAGTGCCGCGCGAAAGCTAAAAAGCTAGCATGTTAACAACTTGACAAGTGATCTGTAGGTGTCGGTTGCCAGGCAACTTGCCAATTTGCTCCAGTACCTGGGTGGATTGTGTTCTCACTGAAAGGAATCGAAACAAGACCAACTCTTCTGGGCGATCTTGGCTCAGTTTTTTTGTTCCGAAACGGAGTGCAATTTGCTGCTTTCACATATGTCCAAATGAACCGAGCCAAAGGGGGAACGGCCACTTGTTTCGGAACAACGTCTCCAATCGATCCAGGTGTGAAAGCACCCTAACATTATCTTTGCAGGAAAATCAATCACATATTTTACAGCTAAAATGTAGATGTGATTCATCCTATAATTACAGCCCAACATTTGGCATAGCTCATCTTACAAGGCTGTCACTATGATTAAAAAGCCTGTGCATTCTTTTAAAAACCCAATCAAGATCAATAAATGTAAAAGGGGAACATATTCAATATATTCACGACTTTGAAAAAATATTTGACTGCGATTATTTGGAGTATAACCGTGGTTGCGACATTATTCTCGGTACTAGAGGGAATAATATTTACATAATTATTCCCATTCTCATTGAAAAATATATTAAAAAGTAAGTGTGATTTTTGCATGGATCTGTACCGAACAAAAATGTTTTCTGTAGAATATGATGTGTAGCCCAGAATGACTCTGCAGCACCACAATATTTGAATTAACTTGTATTCAGACACACACATTTCTGATTGAGCAAATATTGCACCCCCTGCGATTTTAAAAACTGCAGTTGGCCATATTGTGATTTTATTTAAATTTAATTAAATGTGCAACCTTATTATCGGCTGTAAAATTCAATTTCCTGTTTTGACATCCTACCTGCTGTTGGATCATTGGCAAGACTGTTGTCCAAGGCACTTGTGATTGACTGGAACAGGTTCATCTTCTGGGTGGGACCTAAAAGGTTTTAGGATTAAAAATATGAAAAAGGACTTAACACAAAAAAACAATTCATTGTTGTGTATTTGTACATGTGAGCATACCAGTTACTGCAGTGAAGAAACCACATTAAGAACACCGCATTCAATCAATGGGACACACTCTTGTATGTTACGGAAAAGGACCAAATAGTACTGGTAGTTCCTCAGTACTGACTTCTTTTGTGATCCAGGCAACTTGCCAATTCCCAGACAAATACAAGTCCAGTTGCCTACGATTCAATTTGCCCGGAGAGAACAATGACCTGGATGAATGAGAATATTCACAGACATCAAGCCTACATCTTTTCAGAATATCTTGTCATTAGTAAGTGCAACAGAAACAATGAATTTATTGAATACATTTGATATTGTGTGATAAAATACATTTATTTCAAAGATATGGCAAAGAAAACACTCAGCCTGGCATGGAATTACATAGGAAATGTATGTGGGTCGTTTTTGACCCATGTTGCGTATTAGAGGGGTAGTAATTCTTTTTTATTTGTAATTTTCCAAAAAGTGAAAAAGTGAACATGAAAACAAGTGTCTGTGATGATCAAAAACAAGTCACTTGACGAATACCTGGAACCCTGAATAATGAAGTTAATTTATTGCAAAGATATAGAAAATCTAAACTCTGCCAGGTCATTTTTGACCCATGTTATGCATTAGAAGGTTAATGTTATGTAAGAGAAGCTTTTAACAGGCAAAGAGAAGCTCGGTCACAGTAACGTTCCCTATCCAGGTAGGGTGCTCTGACTTTATTCAGCCACCAGGATCATCTGAAGAGAGAGAAATTTCATAGTTTAAGTAGAATCGGAGTCGCACAGATGCTAAGTGCAAGACAGTTGTAGAGACACTAATAAATGGAGTTTTGTTTTATCTGCATCCACAAATTGTTAATGCTCGTTTTTAATAGATCACATTTAAACGCTGGCTGGCTGATGTCTTGAGGTAAATTAAGAGTTTCTTTGATTGGTGTGAGATGGTCGCATGAAGCAAGACAGTTAATCACACACACACACACATGCCTCTGGGTAGTTACTGTTAACTCCACCTAAAAAAGATGGTGTGGCATTTTACATGTATTGTTACACTTTGGTTATGGTTTTGCTAGCTTTAGAGTCAAGATTTAACACAAGGCTAAGCTAACAAAATAGCACAACACAACTAGCTAATTAGACCAATTGCATCGCACCGCTAGCCAAGCTCGAGTGTGGCTGTAGACTTCTAATCTTGTTGCCCTTGCTAGTTTGGTGTTTATAGAGTTTTTATTAAGTATTAATTTACAACATGCAACATTTCCACGTTTTGTTGAGTTGTAAGCTTACATTGTCATGAAAGTTTTCAGCAATGTTCAAATCATTTGCATAAATTAAATTGGACGACGAGACAGCTTCTCAAAAGTGAAGCCAAATCTTTTTGATCGCCCCCTACTGTCTGACTGCTGTATAGATCTGAACTCCAGCACCTCCACGTTAGTACATGCAGAGCCAGCCCAAGGCATAAGTGTACTAAGCGCCTGCTTTGGACCCTGTGACCAGCAATGGGTCCCCAAGAGCTTCAGATTTTTATTAATCTTTTTATTTACTTTTTTGTTTGTTTGTTTGTTTGATGATATAGTAATTATAGTATGTCAGCAATATGTTACCTCTTGGACACACAGGACACGTGAGCAGTACCTGCACGTGGTGTTACAGCTTGGTTTTCATTTCAGCGTCCATAGAAACAGGTTTGAATGGCCACAATGTCAGCATGAGCACTGCAGCTCACACACGAGTCCTGCGTGGCGGCTGCTGCACGTCATCCAGATATCCGGAGTCTCGCCTATTTTAACCGCATTTCTCAGCAAAAAAGACACAGAGAAACGATCAGTATATAGTCATATTTACATATTTACCAGAATGGCACTGTTGTGTCGACAGACTGTGTGGGAAAGATGCCTTTTCTGTAAAAACGACAAACGAGTTGCTGGCGAACATTTGCAAGTTTATTTGCAGCAGGCAGGAAAAACACCTCGGCTCTTGAGCAGCTCTTAGTTAACACAGCCCACTCTATAGGCTGTTAACGCCCCCTAATGGGGGAAACAGGTCATAACCACGTGACCTCAGAACAACAGGGGCAGGGCAGTACAGACATACTTTGTTCTCAGTTATACATTTAACTTCCATTTCTTTCAAACACCACATTGTTGACATTAACATCCGAACATTTGAGTCATTAAGGCGAAACACAAGTACTGCTTTAAAACTATAAAACAAATGATCAAATTTAAATAAAATTGTGTGTGTTGGAAACTGACTAATTGTTTATCTCATGCACTCTGCTAAATTCTACAAACCCAACCTAAACACAGTGTAAAACTGTTTTCCTTGCCTTATAAACTCACTTAAAGTCACTTAGCGTAATGATGAAAGCCAGTTCACTGGTGCATAGCTTACTTTCCAAGAACCTATGACCTAAATGGTCTTTGAAGGACTGAAGGAAGTCCTGAATGGACCACAAAGTGCCCCAAAAAAATCCCTAAAAAGGCATCCAGCAATCTGCAGCATGTATGAAAGAAATTTGTCCAGTAGTTTGCCATTTGAGAAATCAGAGGGAATAATACACTGCTACTACATGGCCATGTGTAAGGCTGCTGAACAGAACTTTGAATTTGTGTTGATTCTAGTGGACAGAAGCGGTATGACCACCACCGCCTGGTGTCATAAAGCCCTGGATCAGGCCACCGGTTACTGCTAGAGGTGTGGAAGTTTTTCAATTATAAGATGCAGACGAGAAGGATTTTGCATCAACGCAGAGACACGGCATAATCGAGAGTTTGCTGTCTACACAAAACGACAGACTCATGTAATACCTTCCAATACTCGTTTTTGATGAGGAAGCAAACATTAAGCGTAGAGTATCTAACTATGTATCTAACTAACAGTGCTTATCCACTAACATGCGCAGTCAGTATTGACAACAGCTAAGTGACCAAAAAAAGGTGGCAGTGCGATCAACTTCATAACATTAGCTGTTAGCTGGATTAGCTTGTGCTGTTTGCGATGCTACGGTAACGCTATTAAGTTTTGGAATTATAAGAATGCAGCTGGATTAACAGCTGTGCTGGTTTGGAGTTGCTGCTACAAACTCACTGTCAGCACACATACATTCACTTTCTCCTTTATTCAGTTCTTTTCAACCTAGTTACGTTACTCTAGGCTACATTCCAAGTCCTGTTTACGTTCTCCCTCTGAGACAACAGGATTTTTCTCTTCTTTGTTGGTTTTACTGAAGGACTAAAAGCTACACTGCCCCCTCTGTGTTGACCTGTATATCATCATGTTGTTCACCGGTGTGCTGTCTTGAGTGGGTGAACGGGATGCGTAGCTCCACAAATAGGAAATCAATATGTGGCAGATAATGTGTGACTTCTGAAAGCACTGTCTAAATAAAAAGGGAGTGTAAATTTATCTGACTGCTTGGAATAATTGAAGACAAAGTAGTTATGTGCACCGTGCAGCAATATAGAAAGTTAAGGATGCAACATGTTGCAGATGCATCTAGAATCATTTTGCGTCAAATTCGTTGACAGGTGCATCATAATCGAATCGAATCATGAGGTCAGTGAAGTTTCACACCGCTAGTTACCAAGTGCATTTCTTTTGGAAGAGTGAGTCAGACACCGTAGAGTGTAGAAACAGAGTGGTGCGACACAACTTTATACACTACAGAAATTGGGATTTGCACATAGCCAGTTTTTTCGCTGTTGGTTTCATTTAATTATGCAGATCTTCGGAGAGCATTAATACGGAATACGTACAACATCATAACCAGTTAAAAGTTGCAGCCAGTAACTTTAAGCCATTTTGTGTGTTTGGATTATGATCTGCAAAAGGATCCTGAGAATCTGCAGTACTGTGATTCCTGTAGACTCTTAAAACACCCATTCATCCATAAAAAATCTGGAAGGCAATCAAGAGGAAATGTAAGAACTCATGTGCACATGCTTATGCGTGTGTGTGTGTGTGTCTGTAAAAAGTAAATCATGCAGGGTCAGACCCAGAGGTGTCTCTCAGGCAGGTTGCACCACTATGTCACAGAGTCAGAGACGCCAAATATGCACCTGTGTCTGGAACTGTGCCTGTAATCTGTGCACAGCTGTCGTGTCAGAACATTGCTATCCTTGCTATTTTCCCCTCAAGTTTTTATTTTTCAATATTTATGTGCAGGACAGAAGTTAGCTTTACACATCTGATTTTGCACCAAGCAACTGAGACACCACATGTAAACTTAACGATTTAGAAAGTAGCTTAGTAATACAGGGCAGCATGCTGGAATCCATGGTGGTCTGTTTCCTTAACTTTATGAGGTGAATTACTGAAACACACAGCAACTCATTATGTGAGACCTTTACTACATGGCTTTAGTCAGCAGCAGCTCGCACCTTCTTTCATTTATAGTATGCATGTACACACACACACACACACACACACACACGCACACACTCACGTGCGTACAGATTTGAAGCGTAGGCCTATTTGCTGAAAGGTTGGATGGGTTTATAGTGTGACATTAATTAACCTGAACTCCCACCAAGTTATTACAACAATTCTGTTTCAAGTAATTACATTAGCATCTACGTCATTTTACATTGTTCTCACTCTCCACTGTAGAATTTCCATGTGTGGTTCCCACCAAGCTGTGGGGTTTCACATAGCTCTGCCTGATTGGCTTAACAGAACAGTAATGACATTATTGTGGCTATGCAGACAATCACTTTAGCTTCACAAGACCCCCTCTGTGCCATTAGCATTGTAATATACCATATCATTACTAGTCATGCCTGAAACCCTCATGGTAAGAGCATGACAGCCTGTGCATTCATTACAGCAGTGTTGAAACCTTTTGGATTGAGTAAGGCATAATAAAAGTATGATCAGCAATGTGGACAGACAGATCCGCCTCTCCATGGGGTTTTATAGTGCTGCATAATCACGCCTTGTAAACAGTTTATTTATCCAATTAAAGGTAACGAGTCACACTGAACAAAGAGCATGTTGGGGCTGCTTTCCCAAAACCAAAGGAGCTCAGTTATATTCATTTTTTGCCTTGCAAGCCCCCATCGTCTCCCCTCATCTCCAGCCACATTCCTCCATATGGGACAGGGTGTGTCTGAGTCTGCACTCCAAGTTCTTGTGCAACTTCAGTACATCACCTGGCATATCAAAAAGATATGATTTCCCTCATCTTACCATGCTCTTGAGTCAAATGAACGCTCTGAATATACAATAATGTCCCTTTCAGAAAAATCAGCAATAACAATAATTCATGTGATTTAGCTTAGCTGGGAAAGCAGTCATTTCCCCTCTCAGCTCCGACCTGTGTTATGCTTTCTAAATTGAAACTTAAGCCCGCAGAATGTCATACAGCAGCACAATGCGGCGTGCTGCCCATGCTGTGCTCAGCATATGTGGGCTGGATTGGTTTACTAAAGTCCAATGTTTTATTTAGCATGTGTCAAAGTGGTTGTGTGTGCGTTTGTGTGTGTGTGTTTGTGTGTGTGTCTGTCATGGGGGCATGTACCCGTGTGTTTAAGGGAGCATCAAGAAACGCTAATCAACAGTCTATCACAAATGTGATTGATGAACTTTGGCAGAAACTTGCATAGGTCGCATCGCTTTTGTATGTATATCAGCATGTGCAAGCACATGTTTGTGTATCCATATGTGGATGATATTTTATTCAGCACATGTCACTGCCCCTGGTCACACTCATCTGAACAAGAAGACACACACATGCAACCTAAAACCACAGGCTTGGATGGCTCTCTTGTAATAACCCTGACATCATTAAAAATAAAGGGTGCAACACGACAATTACCACCTATTAGAGTCTGTCTTCGACCGCACAGTCTGCAGCTATTATTTAGCTATGGCCCGTGGTTAGACGACCCTTGGTCTCAACTGCCTTTATCTAAAATGCAATTAGTTATTTTAATTTAGTTAGTTTTAGGAGACAAATTTTGGAAAACCTTCTCCTCAGCTTTTAAAGTGGTAATCTTGAAGATTTGAGTTACATTGTTTTTGATGGCACCTTTGGTAATTAGCTATAACTGACCCTTCGCAGACCTACACCCCCTTAGTTACTGTTGCTACATCCAACAAGCTCTCGTAGCTAGCACGGAGCTCACACTGTCACTAACTGCACATCCTGGAGAAATATTAACTAATTCTTGGAAAAGCGAAAAAGCGATTTCAGACAAGCAGACAGGAGATCTGCAATATGCCTTTGAATAATGTATACAAGATGTCAAACTGTCTAAGCAGCGAAAACAGGTTAGAGTTATAAATATAAAGATACATGTTAAAGCCTACAGATCACAGTGCAGCTGCTTCAACTTGTGTTTCACTTCATTCATAAAGTAAACAAGGACCCTCGTAACGATTTGGGACCCGTTTAGGACAAGCAGAGGACACGTCTCTTTGTACATTAACAGTAAAAGTAAAGTTGGGCTTCTTGGTTGTTTTTGAGTTCAGGTTACCAGCGTTGCAAACTGTTGAGAGCTGCTACTTCCAGACTGAAGCCATAGACTTTAGCTGAGCTGGCTAGGCTTGTTAGCACTCCTAAAGGAGAAGTTTGTTTTTTGCGCATTAAGCCTTAAAATAAGGATATTTACAATCATATGCAATGTTCTGCAGTGTTATTATGACAACCAGTGCAGTCCTGAGAGCTGGAGGTCGTTGCTGACATTACCGTTATCTGAAAACAACAGAGAAGCATGTGCACTAAGACAATCCGTCAAAAAGTACAATAAAGGCTTGTTTCAAAAGACGAGAAACTCGCTGAGTGTTTAGTGCTGTCCTCTCATGTACCGACACAAAAACACAAAGCTAAACACGGATATAAAACCCAGAAACAGTTGTTTGTTTTGTGAAGCGGCTGAGAGATCCACTTTGGGTTTAAAACATTTAACGTTGTGCTTTTAAAGTTTCCTGAGTTTGACCAAGAAAGGCTTCCTTCATTCTCTGTGTTAATATTTTCTGCTCTGTGTTTTAAGAAAGACAAAATGTCCCTTAAAATGTGAAAGCCCCTTTTTCTTCCTAACACTAGTTCCATGACCCCTAACATCCATTCTTCATGCACAATCATCCCCTGTCTTATGTTTAATCCACCAACAATCCTAATATAGTCAGAGAAGTGAGATAACAAAGCAATCACAAGGAAGTAAACTGAGGGAAAATATGTTTAGCCAGATGTTGACACCTCCAAGGAGGGTTAATGTCTTTAAACAAAGTTGATTTTTACTCAAAATAACTTCAGATAAAAGAACATTTGAAAAGCTGCATTTAAAGTCTGTAAATGTTGGTTTGTGTGTTGCAGGTGCTGCTGTTTCTTCAAGAGGAGGAAGAGGAAAGCACTTCAGAGACACAAATGAAAAGGGGAGATGAGAGAGAAACCTTGGTCTCTTTTCCACCATCTCTTTTTCCTTTTCTCTCTCTGTCTCTTGTCCTCTTCATATAACTCTCTCTCTGTTCCCCCCGAGTCCCCGCAGACCCTCTTCCTCTGCTGTTGGAGGTCCTGTAGTCCACGTTGAGTCGGTTGAACTGGCTGGACCACCAAGCAGCAGATAATGTTTGCTGAGCTGATCTACTGGTTTCTACTGCTCTGGACAGACAGACAGACAGACAGACAGAGCGACGTGTTTGCAGTTCCACCTCGGAGCTTTAAATGTGGACGAGCTGTACCAGCTGTGGAGTCTTCATGTGTCTGCTCTCACAAACTGAACTGAAGCTGCATCGACACAAACTGCTGTGGGAAACAAGTGACCAGTTGATAGACTGTGTAGGACCAGCTGGTTAACAGGCAGACTGGCAAATTTTGTTTTTATTTTTTGTTATTTTCTTCCTTACTGACTGGTTCAGAGGAGAGAACTGTATTTCTGAGGAGATACAGAAGAGCGGACAACAATATGATGAGAGGCAATGAGACTGTTGGACCACACATGCACACACAACATAAACACACACACACACACACACACACACACATCTGAACACGCTGCACACTTTGTGGAGCTCATCATAAAGAGACTTCATAGACACAAAGATGCAGCTCTTGCACATAGTCTATAAAGTTTTTATTCTCTAGGGTTGATGAAAGAACACTGTGAGCGGCTCAGTGGATTTCTCAGAATTATTCACCTTGAGAGGAAAACCTCACAACCACCAGAATCAAAGTTAAAAAAGATGTTTATGTGAAAACTATGCTTTTTCCCGTTTTAATTTGTGACTAAAAGCTGTCTACAACCAGTTTTTTTCTGTCTTTTTGAGTTGTTCAGAAAGTTTGTGTTTTGTAGCTTTGACTGTGTTCCTCAAAATGTATTTTTTTTAATAACTTGTATTTTAAATTTTCTGTTGTTTTGTTTGGTTTTTTTTCCCTCTTTGGGTTGGAGGATGAAAGGCGGATAACTGCATTAAAAAACAACCAAACATAATAAAACCTGTTGTTTATTCAAGGGAATCATTGACAGTATAAGTAAAGTGTTTGATGGTTCAGGCACATCATGAATCTGGGGAATCTGATCAGAAGCATGATCATTTGCCTTTATCACCAAAGTCTTGCCGGTTCTGTTGCAGAGGGGTTGACCAGGTGAGATCAGTAGGAAGGCATGTTGATACGGTGGCCCTGAGTGCCAATCTCAGTCACAAAATGAAGACGCAAGTGCAAAAGGAAATTATAGGTGCTGTGCAGCAGTGAGTGAGGACAAGCATTTTGAAGAGGAAGGAGGATACAAAACAGGGAGACAAATGACAAAGTCTTGTGTATCCAGTTCACATGACAGAATGCCTGAATGAGCATTAATATGCTCACTGTGCATCAACAGGGTCTTGACCTCTCCAGCTCAGACACCAAGGGCGAGTCATGATCTCACTGAGCTATCTGCCAGATGTGAAACCATAGATGGCTTCACACTCAGTCACCATGGTTGCATGTGGCAGATTTCAAACATTAACTAGAGGGTGACAAACACAAAAGTAAAAATTCCCAAAGTAAAACTACTGGGCTACAGAAACCTCTGAAGACAAACTGTGCATAACGTCTAATAGCTAAGCTAAATGAATCTTTGGAGCATCGTGCAGAGAGGGCAGAAAGCAAACCAGGAGACGTTCGTACTGGGAGAGAAAGAGAGACAAGGACAGCAGGCAGATGTTTGTGTTCTTGGAGGAGCGTACGTTGTGCTGAACCACAACAGGCAGAAGGGGAGGGGGCGTCACACTCTCACCCATTGACTGCAATCATTCACACGAGGACAGAATACAAGTATTGTCAAAAATACAGTTTTTGAGATAAAATGCTGAAATATACCACACTGTCTACATGACATCAGAATCTTGTCATTTAGTTTCATTAAAATTGAGGATTTATTTAGTGAGAGTTTGCAGTAACTGTGGAGAGTACGGTTAACAGTAAAACATTTTGATGCACTGTAGGCTCAATTTTTGATAAATCAAAAATCCGTCTGGATCGTTTGTGTAGGACAGTCTGACGATGCCCTGTGGCAAGTTTGGTGCTAATTGAGCAAAAAAGTTGGGAGTAGATAGGTTTAATACGTTTTATAGTTTCTGAAAAAAACAGTGATAGACCTCCTACTTTGTACCACATTGAAGTGTACAAAAGTTTCTTCACAATTGGGCCCACATTTTGGAGTAAGTTGTGAA